>CM069157.1:40988344-41039396 GCA_035221665.1 Okamejei kenojei
AAGGGGGATGAGCTCCCTGCTCAGTGTGTCTCAAGTTGGAGAGGCACCCGTCTGCAGACATCCGTAAAAGATAAAGAAATCTCTTGCTTCCAGATTTATCTTTGAGTATTTATTGTGACATAAAAGGGTATCTCACAGGCTCATGCACCCCGATGGGGACCCGAGGAAAAAAGGATACTTCAGTTTCAAGAGGAGGTTTCATTAAGGTGGGTGGAGGGGGAATGCACTGTGGGGAGCATAGAGGTGATGTAGGAACCGTGCGTGTTGGTGGATGGGGGAAGGCACGGTGTCTTGCGTGCGTGAATTTGGATATCTCTGTAGGAGTGTCAATTAATGTTCGCTGCTTCAAGTTCTAGCGCAGGGCCCCAGGAATGCACTGCTGCCCATCCAGGGTGGGTCGTCGAACCTCAGTGGCTCGGATGTAATTGCTGTCCTGGCTAGGGCACCAGCACTGCCTCGTGAACCTGGGCGGCAGTGATACCCATCTGGTCTGCAAGTTCCGCCTTGGGACTCCGGGGCAGGATGGCTCCCGCCCCCCTTACGTCCTGAACCTGTGGTGCGGCTGAAGGTGTGACACAGGGCGAGGGTGGGGGTGAATTTGGAGAAGTCAGAAGAATAAAAAGCCCACCCAAGTAAGTCAAACGCAATCGGGTGGTGCACCTGCTTGAACTGAGAACCACTCAAGGGGTGACTGTCACTCCATGAGGTCCGGATTGCACCTGCCGAGGCCCAGCAAGGAACTGAGATGGTTCAGACGGGGGCAGTGCAAAGTTGAGAGCAAAGTGGCTGGGGGTCTGTGGAGCGGATGACCCTTCCTTTATGGGGATTCACCGTGGCCGTCGCCTGGTATGGACAAAAAGAGGTATGGTCTGCAAGGCGTGAGTCTAAAGTTAGGGTGATTTACATGTAGTTTTCCTGGGGCAGAGTCAGTGACCGGGGAAGATGCCCCTCTCATAGGCGTAGGGCAGTTGTTGTCTAGCTGCCCCAGAAGGGCGAAAAAACCTGGGTTGAAAGAAACTGTCGCCCGGGCTCTTTCTCTATGTACCGAGTATAAAAGGTTTTTCACGGGCAGTGGCACATCGCCTGGCTCCGTGCTGACTAACTGATTCTCCTGAACCAGTCCTATACAGTTACAGGCCGGTCATTCAGGATAACATCTCACCGGTACGGGACCTGATTTATCTAGCCCGGGTACAGGTTAGTCAGCTGCTTTTTTCTGTCTCTTGATCAGAGAAGGCTTTTGATAGGGTAGACATGAATACTTCTTCGGGACGCTGCAAGCCTTTGGATTTGACCACACTTTGCAGCCCGGGTCGCTTTTTTGTACCGCTGCAGTGGAGTGCCTGTGAAGTTTAATTGTGCGATGTTGGCTCCTTTTCATTTTGGGAGGGGATCCCGTCAGGGGTGCCCCATGGTCGGGTCAATTGTAATCGGTCTGTGTGGAGCCGTTCCTGGGTCTTCTTCGGAGGATGACAGGCCGTGGCCCAACCTGGCCCGGGGGTGAAGGTGTTTCTTTTCGGCTACCCGGTTAACTTGAGCAAAGTGCTCTGGACTTTGAGTGGTCAGTGGCAGTAGACCTACCCACACTTCCTCACGCCAACGCTGAACTCGCCCTCCTCTCCCCCAGAACACAACGCAGTTCTACTCTTAACACAAAGAACAATCACCTCAACAGAACCCCCCCCCCCACCCACAAAAAACCCCACTTCCCCCTTAAACCAAACCCCCCACAATCGACCCCGACCTCCCAGAACACCTAGACCTTCTCATGCCGGAGGTGATGACAATGTATGCGTTGGGGCACCACGCACCTCCTCTATCTGGGGTGAAAACCGAGTCCCCACTGAGGAGCTTTGGGCCGGCAAACGGCATGAGTTTGGAGATGAAAGTGGTCACCCACTGGGGCGCTGTGTCAGCCCTGCCTTGGAGTTCGTACCTTTCAGGGGAGGGTGATGGTCATAAACTAGCTGGTGACCTCCATGTTATGCTAACCGCTGGCTACTCTTGCCCTCCTTCCATATTTGGTAAATGCTTTTCGAAGAAGCGTAGATTCCGTTATGGGGCAATACGAACACTGGGTTTCTGCGAAGTTCTGAGTCTCCCCGTTAGAGGAGGCGGCCAGTCTGGTTATGCGTGCGCCTGTTCTCAGGACCCTGTGGAGATACATGTATGTTTTTAGAGAGCCCCTCCATATGGCACGCTCTGCCACGTATTTTTTTCTGTTGCCTAATAGGATCTCGCGGCTGCCCGGTGGTGGCATCATCGACCCGCCCTAAGGGGCTTACCTATTTTCTACAGGATGTGCTAAGATTGAGGAAATTGGCTGTTTTTCAGCCAGCGTGTTGTTCTCGGCACCAGCTCCACACAATCTGAGCCGCCTTTTCTGAGATGACCAGCATGCCGTTTGTGATGCGAAGAGACCACAACTGTACAGAATGCTCCTGCAACATTCTGTACCTCCTTGCCCTTAGTCCCCCTGTCCGACACACCTTGCGAACGGTGTTAACCACCCGAAGGCGGGGAGGGCCCCAGTGTGGGGTTCCTTCTATGGGAGTTGTTCCCTTTATATTGGGGACCTGGGGGGAGAGTGTTGCACAGAGCGGTGGCATGTAATAATCTTTTGTGTCAGTTTCACGGGCACTCATTCCGACCGCCATAGCTTTCTGCGCGACCGGGGGGTATGTGGACGTGCGAGAGGTTACTGCCCCTGTAAAAATATCTGAAGGGGTTATTCCTCAAGTTCTGCGCTGCAATTTAAGTCCCTCGATTTTAGTGTTGGAACACAAGGCTGGAAGTGGGATGTGCGATCGGGGGGCTTGGGACTTCCGTGTTGATTTGCTCCTGGGCATGGCCAAAATGGCCATTCAGCGGGTCCGGCCGCGGCGGTCGATGGTTCAGGCAGAGTCTGCGCTGCCTGCCACTCTTTCGAGGCCTATGTTCCGTGCTCGTGTGTCCCTGGAGAAGGAACCACGCAGTGTCCACTGGAGACTCTGGAGGCCCCTTCCGCGGGCGTTGAGTCACTGCGTGGGGTTGAGAGTATTATGTAAACAATGAATGCACTGTTGTACTGTAATGATTATTTGTTATAGTGCAATTTCTGATTATGTTTTCATGTGCTGTATCATACGACTGTGTCGAATAAAGGTTTTTAAAAATTAAAAAAAAGAGAGAGAGAGGGAGCGAGTGAGAGTATTTCATCGGCGAGCGAGAGCATGCTCCAGGTCTGCCCCTGTACAGACATCTGAAGATGCTGCTCCTCAAGTTCTGGTTACATTTTAGTCCCACGATCCTGGTGTTTTGGCACAAGGCAGGGAGTGGGGAGGACAGGCCTTGGCCCCGCTCCCCTTGGCCCCGCTCCCCTCGGCTCCACCCGCTCCCCTCAGCCCCTCTCCCTCAGCCCCACCTACCTCTCTTCAGCCCCACCCCTGGCCTCGGCCCACCACGCCAGACTCCATGAGGGCTTATGGGTTAGTGGTGCAATATAAATATTGCATTGTGGAACGGTTGAACCAGGCCTTCCGAGTAAGTGGCAGGGACCCAATGGGGGAGCGAACCCAACGGGGTCTGCACTTAGTTAGTTATTCTTATTTTTTTGTTATTTTGGGCAAAATTCACCCCTTCTGTCTCAGTTTTACTTTTGTTACTATTTTCATTTTTTTTGCTATTGTTTTGGCGACATTTTGATAGTGTTTTTCAGCGAGCCCGAGCGAGTTGCTGACCTTAACTGGGACTGATGATCACCTGGATCAGGAAGGGTGCAGTAAAATTAGTTTATCTTGCGCATAGACGCTGCGGGCCGAAGGGCCGGCTCCTGTGTATACTGCTCTGGGTTGTGTTTTTTTTTGTTTTGTAAAAACGGTACTGGAGGAGGCCAATCGGCCCTTTGCGCCTGGACCATAATTCATTGTGAACATGGGGGGAGGGGTTGGGGTAGTGATTGTTAGCGTGCATTCCAGGTGGGGCAAAGAGGAAGAGAGACGGGTGGCGGGGGAGGGGGGGGGGGTTGCGAAGAAAAGTCATATCTAGCTCTGATTTAATGTAATATATTTTGTTCATGGCTTTGGATAACAAGTTGATTTTTAATGATTGCCTGCATTTAACTACAGAGTTCCAATGTCTGTTTGCGAAAATCTGTTGAGAAACGATTGCTTATAACTTAGATAGTTAGTAGAGAGATCTGCCAGTAAATGGCTCTGTTAAAGAAAAAAGGGTGGTATTAATCTGAAACCAAAGGATGAAATGCTACACTATGCACAGATCATTCGCATCAAGTGGACCTCCACTAACGTGCTGAGTGTATCCGTTCGTTATTTCCTATGTTCAACGTCTGTCAGCCTTGATAGTAACACACCTGCCTTTGAATATCGAGAGAGAGAGAGAAAGAGAGAGAGAGAGAGAAGAGAGAGTGGAGAGAGAGAAGAGAGAGGAGAGAGAGAGAGAAAGAGAGAGAGAGAAGAGAAGAGATGAGACAGAGAGATGAGCGGGGGATGTGAGAGAGAAAGAGGGCGGGGAGGGAGGGAGTCCATCCTCATTCTAATCGAAGAGTTCGGGTTGTTACGGGACGAGTATTGCCTGCTTGAATCATAAGGTAGTGTTTTGAGAATTTGAAAATTGCACCTTAAGAGGTATTGCTGGACATAGTTCCTCCTACACTCTGAGTGCATTGGTCACAAGCCATCGCCATTCTGTTCGGTCATGTGCAACGTTTTCCACCCTCGAAAGTGTCTCGGTCTTCTCGCTTTCCAAATCCTTATTCTGGAATGTTCACCTCCATGTGAGTTTTGGTTGGCCGCTTTTTCCTTCTTCCGTCAGCTTGCCATAATCAATTTTTTTTTTTTTGTTGCTGTCGAAGGTGCCACATTCTGGTGACATTTCTGAGTACATGTCCTACAAATGTCATCCTCATGCCTCGATATCCGGGGGCTGAGAGGCTTTGTGTGTAGTACCCAAGTAGACAAATGCATTCTCGGGTGTCTTTCCTTTGAGAACCCACCAAACTTACAAGAGATACACACTGTATAAATTGCTGAAATGAAGTGTGAAAATCCAGTGATGGCATTGCCAGCTTAACTATTGACTGGGAATTAATTAATTAAATGTTTTAAAATTATTAAAAATATGTATTTTCTAGAATGTTGCCAGGGTCCAGCACTATGTTACAGAGAAAGGTTAAACAAGTTAGGTCTATATTCTTTGGAGCGCAGAAGTTCAAGGGGGGACTTGATTGAGGTATTTAAAATGACGAAAGGGATAGACAGAGTTGACGTGGATATGTTTTTCCCATTGAGGGTAGGGAAAGATTCAAAGAAAGAGGTCATGACATGAGAATTAAGGACAGAAGTTTAGGGGTAACGTGAGGGGAACTTCTTTACTCAGAAGGTGGTGGCTGTGTGGATGAGCTTCCAGCAAAGTGGTGGAGGCAGGATCGATTTTAACATTCAAAAGTCTAGTGGATAGGGATATGGACGTGAAGGGAATGGAGGGGTATGGTCTCAGTGCAGGTAGATGGACTAGGGGAAAACAAATGGTCGGCACGGACTGGAAGGGCCGAAAAAAAAATGAGGGCCTGTTTCCGTGCTGTAATTGTCAATATGGTTATATGGTTATTTTTATGGTATATTTTTGTCTTTTTAAGCGCAGTAAGAAAGAAGCAATGAATACACCAAAAACTCAAGTAGAATTAATGAATATCATGAACCTTGGGTGAGTAGTGACATAGATGCACAAATTGTTTTAACATCAATCAATTTGAATAATATTCATATCAATTTATAAACTGAAGTTTTCAGTTAATGTAAACGTAATTTATTAATTCTATACTAATGTTATCTATAATATAACGCAGGTAAAGTTCACAAGTTATAGGAATAGAATTGGGCTATTTGGCCCATTGGGTCCACTGCCATTCAATCATGGCTGATCTCTGCCTCCTAATCCCATTTTCCTGCCTTCTCCCCATCTCCCTTGACACCCGTTCTAATCAAGAATTTGTCTATCTCCGCCTCAAAAATATTCACTGACTGGCCAAGGTCTGAGACATGGGCAGCGACAACCCGGGAACAACCATCACAAGAAGGAGGGAACTGAGTTCAAAGCGCATTGAAGACAAACCCCCTACCAACAGAGTGAATCTGTCCAATTCATTCATAGGGGCAATATCTGACTTTGTGATTTAGTTTAAGAAGTGATAAGTTGAAAGAGTAAAGTAGAGGAGAAGTTATTAGAAGTCAAGTGTTTGCATGCATGTTTTAAGTTACTCGAGTGTCAATAAAGATTGTTGTAGTAAACTAAATTAAACCTTGGTTTAGAGTCTTGTTTGACATGTCAGTTGATACCCGATAGAGGTGATAGGGTCACCAATCCTTTCCACATCCACTCTATCTATGCCTTTCATTATTCTGTAAGTTTCAATGTGATCCCCCCTCATCCTTCAAAACTCCAGCGAGTAGAGGCCCAGTACTGTCGAATGCTCATCTTGTGCTAATTTACTCATTCCTGAATCATTCTTGTAAACCTCCTCTGGACCCTCTCCAGAGCCAGCATATCCTTCCTCAGTTCCTCACAGTACTCCAAATGCAGGCTGACCAGCGGCTTACACAGCCTCAGCTTTGAATCCCTCCTTATAGAGCCTTATAGAGGCTCAGCATTTTGTGCGTAATCATTTATAGTTAAGTCCTGCTGCGACTCTACTCTTTTTTCACTTTCATTGATTAAGACTCCGTTTCCTTCCATTTTCATTCTCACGGCTTTTTGTTCTCTCAGTGTACCTGTAAGTATTAGTTCTTTAAGGCAAACTTTAAGGAATGATTTAATACGTCTTCTCTGCCGTTCTCCATCTTTAAATCTCCTGTCTTCTGCCTGTAAGGGCCCACACCTGCCATATTTAGCATTTTCCTTCTGTGGTCCATTTTAGTTCTCGCGATTCGAGGCATGTAAACTGGCCTTTCGGCCAACCTTATCTTGCCAAGCGAGATTATGTCTTTAGTCCCATTTGTTTCACAATTGGCCCCATATTTCTTCAAATCTATGCACAGGTATCTGTCCATGTGTTTTTTTAAATGCTGTTATAATACATGTTTTGACTCTCTCCTCTGTCAACTCCTATATATGGTCGACCCTCCAATTCCTCTTGAATATTGCCCCCTCACCTTTAAATCTATGTCCCCCTGGGTTCTTGATTTCCCCCCACTCTGTGTACAAGGCTGTGCATTTCATCCTCATGATTTTGCACATCTTGTCTTGTGCTGTATTTCAGTCTTATCGGTTGATTGTTCTACTTGTGAGTCTAAATGTGTCCCATTCTTCAGGTCAAAAAATATATCTGACAACTCGTGTGCCTGTTAACACTCCCTTCAAGTCCTCATGCCAGCCATGGGATAATTCACTGTTTTTGTGCATTCAAATACTTTTGTTTATTGTTCTTGTGATGTCAGATCACAGGGAAGATGAAGTTGCCAAAACGAAAACCGAAAAAATATGCCCTTTGAAGATCACCCAGGGACTTCCAGAAGAAATTCCACATGTGCAAGGTAATAAATAAAAATCATTTTGCTCTGAGATATCCATAAGGAAACAGCAATTTATTGGAACTGTACAATTATACTTGAAATGAAGTAGTCAGCAAAATGTGCATAATTTTGAAAGCCATTTTCTATGTTTCTCACATTTAATGATTCAATGGTTTTTTGTTTGTCTCATGTAACCTAGTAGAGTGCAACTCATGTTTTGTAACTCAGTTCAGTAACAATCGTGGTGTAATGGGACACAACAATACTTAAGTACAAGAGTGTGAGATTAGATCACATTCGAGGCACCACACGAGAGTCGCCATGTTTCCAGCCACATCTGTGCCCGTCAAGTTCAGAGTTATTAAAAATGTTAGCATCTCAACTTGGCCATAAAGGCACATTGTCCAGGAGGTGGCAGTGAGGTTGGAGTTCCAGGGGTCGGCTTGACCTGGTGAGTGTCGATGCACTCCACTGTTGTTCCGCCGCTCTGTGCCGATGCAGGCATGCATTGATCCACACGCATGGCATTTGGAACGGCGCCTGATCTAATTGGAATTTGGAAGGGGAGGGTGGAGAGGGAGGGGAACCAAGGGTTATTGAAGTCAATATTCATACCGCTACTCAAGTGAATGTGTGTTCTGTTCTCCAATTCATGCGGTGCTTTGGACTATGACATTGGTGGAGGCCCAGGCCAAAAAGGTCAATATGGGAATGGAGGGGGATTAAAGTGTTTAGCAATTGGGAGAACAGTAGGTTTAGTAGACTGAGCAGAGTCGAGGATCGATCCTGGCTCTGGCGTTGTGGGACATCAACTCTACCATCTGTGCCACTGTGCCTCTCTTCTCTGCATGGAAACCCAATCACAGATTAGCCAACTGGTTTGCAGAGCCGTTACATTTTGTATCCTAAGGGTGCAGCAGTGTGACTATTCTCATGGGGTAGTTGCGTTTTTTAATGGAAAGTCATTAATTGTCTGAGCAGTCAAAAAATTGATATTATTATCTAATATTAATTTAATTAATTTAGTATTAAGAAATGGAATTAGTCTAAATAATGCATAGTATAATACAATATGGTAAATGCCATTAGAGCTAAATATACAAAAGATATTTTGAAAACTATGACTTACATCTTAGTGCAGGATCATAGTCTCTATTTTGATTGGAAAAACTCAATGGTTTATTTTCTGAAGAATTTTGATTTGTATAATTAGTTTGTACTTTTGGTGCTGATCAGAAAATGTTATTCTTGACTTCCGGTGGCGCTATGGAGTCCTAGAGCGTAGCGCCCGCCAGCTCCGTAAAAATTCGGAAAAAACGGGGGTTTAAAAAGACTTACCGGCTGCCTGCTTCACACTGCTTGCCGTTTTAATACCGACGGTACCGAGTGACGTCATCAGCCGTGCGACAAACCATGACGGCACGGAGCCCTACCGACAAGGTAAAAGGTCGAAAAAAAAACCCGGCCGAGAGCGGGAGAAGGCCTGGGAGAAGCCTCGGATTCAAGTAGGGCCAGCTCCCTGGAAGATGTCTCCAAGAAACAGGCACAGAAGGTGAGGATTTGAAAACTTTTATTTCTCACCAATGGCTGATTTAAAGCTAGAATTAAAGGCAGAAATGAAAGATATAAAGCAAGAAATGAAAGATATAAAGGTGAGAAAATAAAGGGAAGAATTTGTCAAATTTAACAATCTTATGGATCTGATGAAAAATCAATGGAATGAATTTCAAAAAGATACAATGTTAAAAATTGATAATAAGTTCAATAGAAAGTATCAGAAAATTTTGAAGAATGAACTTATTGATATGATCAATGATATGGAACGTAAGATGGAGATTAAACTTGAAAAAGTTAAAAAAGACTTTCAAAAATAAGATTGATCCTATTGAAAATGTGCTGGAACAACAGGCATGGCTGGCATGAACAACCTTGAAGAGATAGCGGAGGCAAGTACTATGTCTACAGGCAAAGCTGATAACAGAACAAGAACGTCTACTGGAGTTGTTGACTAAAGTAACAGAGAAAATGCACTCAGCTAGAAGGCTATCAGAGAAGGACAGAACTTGAGGATCGCAGGGATTCCTGAAGGTCTAGAGAAACACGAAGATCCTCGAGAATTCACTGCTAAACTACTTCAAGCTGTTTTATCTCTGGATGATAAGCCTGTATTAGCTCGTGCACATAGAGTCGGCAGACGACAGACCTAGTACAAATGCCCCCCCCCAAGACAAATGAAATATTGTAAAGCTACAATATGATTTTTGTCCTGGAGGATATTATGCGGAGAGCTTCGGAAAAAAGAATCTGACATTTCAAGGACAAAGAATCAGTATCTACCGAGACTATCCCCCAAGAGTTGCCAGAAAACGAAAAAGCGTTTAATGAAGCCAAATGCCTTATGAGGGGTTAGAAAACTTGAGATATAACGGTTTGAATTACCCAGCCACCCTAAGAGTTACTTATAACAACGTGGAACATTTCTTCAAGACCCCAGCAGAAGCACTGGGAATTTGCAAAGCAGGTTTGACACTTGAAAATTATCTACAAGCAAACATACTGTCTTTTACTACTTTTAGAGACCTAGTATGGTCTCTTACATTCTGTGAGACTTCATACGATAATATGGAATTAGAAGGAAACTAGAAGAAACGGACAATGTACGTATGGAATGAAACGTTTTTCTGATTGGAAGATGCTTGCTGAACATTGACAATTAGTCATAATATATAACTAACATAAACAAATAACACACATACTAAAATCATCACGCGGTTTTATTATCACTATGATTATTATTAACCAAGATTATTCACTATTGCTAAATTAATATTACTAATAATTAATATCTTATGTCTTGTTAAATTTGGAGATACCCTCCCCTTTTTTTCTTCTTTAATAATGATTTTTATTTTGTACTTTAAAAATTCTTTATCTCCCTTTTATAGTTAGATTTTTAAATTAATTTTAGATATACATACTTTTATATGAGATCAATATCACTTTTTTTTCATTTCTTTAATATTTATATCCCCGTTAAAATATTATTATTAATAATAATTCCTAAGTCTAGGAGACTGGCCAAATTAATAACATCTATGCCGGAAGCCTTTAGATGGATAGCCAAATGTAGTATGGCTTACACAAACTACAATACTTTATTTGTAGTTTTTTCATTTTATCTTTATACACACTATTAATCTCTTTATCTATTCTTTACTATTCTTTATATCTATTGTATCTTTCAGTTTGAATGGAGCTACACATTGGAAAAATGGAGATATATTCGTGAAGTACATAAAAGAGATTTAAAATTCATCTATTCGGTGTTCGGGTGTAAGGTTAGGTCTACTGCACGGACCCTTGGATCTATTGTAGATTCCCACAAATTTAAAATGCAGGACTTAAAAAGAAATATGGGGATTGAGGGATTAACCTTTTGCAGTTGGAATGTTAAAGGTATCAATGAACCAATAAAAAGAGGTAAAATATTGACACACTTAAAAGGCAATTAAAGCTGATGTAATTTACATTCAAGAAACCCACTTAAAAAAAAGACGCTGAAAAATAGGCTGAAAGCCAAATGGATAGACAAAATATATCACTCTTCTTTTACGCATAAATCAAGAGGCGTAGCAATAATTATTTCGTAAAGGTACTTTATTTAAGCATACATCTACTATATCTGATAAAGATGGCAGATATATTATTGTGATAGGAGAACTAAACAGGAAAAAATGATTTCGTTTAATATTTATGGACCAAATTTGACAGTCCTTTATTTTTTAAGAAAGTACTCAATAATATTCCGGAATTAACACATTATATTTGATAATTGGAGGAGATTTTAATTGTACATTAGACCCTTACTTAGATAGATCTTCAAAACAAAGAAAAACTAAAATCACATACTAGTGATTTATTAAATGCATATATCCAAACGACTAATATTAAAGATGTTTGGAGAACAGAAAATCCTACTGTCGAGAATATTCCTTTTACTCACCAGTACATAAAACCTTTCACGAATAGTATTGTTTCTGGTAGATGCAAAGTGCTTATTTCACTTACTTACGAATCTAACTATCATAATATTATAATTTCAGATCATGCACCATTAACATTTAAAATTAAAAATAAATGATAAAACAGAAATTTTTAGGACAATGGAAACTTAATCCACAAAATTTTAAAAAATAAAACCACTCAGGAATATATTATAACTCAGATTAAGATTTTTTTTGAAATAAATGATCAACCAGAAATATCTCGCTCTTTATTATGGGAAACATTTAAAGCATATCTTCGAGGAATTTATGATTTCTTCACAAGCATTCCATAATAAAAAGATTCGGAAGGAACAACAGGACTTAGAAAGGGAGATTAAACAATTAGACATACAGAATGCAACAAAATCAGATATAATAATACATAATAAAATTGTAGCATTGAAATATAAATTAAACAAATTATATACTGATCATGTTTTAAAATATTACCAACATACTAAACAATTGCAGTTTGAATTTGGAGACAAACCCCAAAAATTATTGGCTCGACAATTAAGGAAAATTGAAGCATGAAAAAATTATACATAGGATTAAATCACAAAACGTGAATTATTAATACAACCCAAAGATATTAATGAAAGATTTATGCAATATTATAAAAATCTGTATACTGCTAAAGCGACAGTAAATAAAACAGAAATAGATGCTTTTTTAAATATATGTAATTAAAAGAATTTGGATTTACAAAATAGAGAACTATTAAATGCTGATATTTCAATAAAAGAAATCCAAGAATCTATTAAATCATTAAAAAAATGGTAAAACTCCAGGACCGGATGGTATAGGTTCGGAATTTTATAACATTTTTCATGATCAAATGGTCCCATATTAAAATCATTATATGAACAGATATATACACAAGAGAAATTACCAGATACACTGAACGAGTCTATTTATCACTTATACCCAAAATAAATAATGATTTGGATGAACCAGGAATCATATCAGAGCAATTGCTTTATTAAATACGGATCAAAAATTTTAACAAAGATACTAAGCACAGAGATTAAGCACAGTTGTTAACGAATTAATTCATCCTGATCAAACAGGATTTATACCTAAAAGATATTCTTCATATAATCTAAGACGGTTATTTAATATCATTATATTCGAAAAGAAGTGATAAAAAAAAGACTTAGTAGTTATCTCGCTGGATGCAGAAAAAGCATTTGACCATGGAATGCCTTATTTATTTTCGGTATGGAAGCTTTAAAGCTTGGTGAGAAGTTTACTACTTGGATCAAATTGTTATATGCAAACCCAACAGCTAGAATAACAACAAACCGTATGTTATCAACTAAATTTAGTTTATCTCGAGGTTGTAAAAGGCTTTTTTGTCCTTTATCACCTTTACTGTTTGCGTTAGCAATTGAACCTCTTGCCCAAGGGGTAAGATTGCACCCGGAAATATATGGATATGATACTAAAACTAAGAATAAAATCTCGTTATATGCGGACGCTGTATTACTTTATATCACTAAAACGGAAATAAGTATCCGTAATTTGTTAAACTAATAACGGAATTTGGTTTAATTTCAGATACAGTATCAATTGGAATAAAAAGTGAACTTATGCCAATAGCCATGAATAACTTACAGATATTACAACAATTTCCTTTTAAGATAACAAATGAAAATATTAAATATCTGGTATTTTTGTTACAAAAAGATTTGACTCTCTATTTAAGTCTAATTTCCCGTTATTACTGAATAAAATTAAATAAAAATATTTCATACTGGAATAGTTTACCTATTTCAATGTTAGGTAAAAAAAAGCAATAAAAATGATTTTTCTCCCACAATTATTATATTTATTTCAATCAATCCCGTATATCTCCCTAAAATTTTTTTTTTAAAAAAGTAGACTCTCTAGTCACTAAACTTTATCTGGATTATAAGAACCATAGAATAAATAAAAAACACTTATGTAAAGCTAAAATAAACGGGGAATTAGCATTACCAAATTTTATGTTTTATTATTGGGCAGTTAATATTAAAAATATGAACTTTTGGTTAGAAGAAACAGATAATAAACCAAACATGGTTAAAAATGGAAAGAGAAGACTGTTTTCCATTTGAAATTAGTTCTATGATATTTGCTAATATTAATGTACCTAAGAAAATTTATAGTGAAAACTCGATAATAGAAAGCGGAATCCGTATTTGGAAACAAATAAAGAAAACATTAAAACTAAAATTTATACCGTTAGGTCTTACTATTGCCAACGATTTTACGTTTAAACCCTCAACGATGGATAATGGCTTTTATACAATGGAAAAATAAAGGTATTTTAAATATAGGGGATCTTTATAAGGAAATTTTTTTCTTTCATTTCAAGAGTTACAACAAGCTTACGGGCTTCATAAATAATGAATATTTTAGATATTTACAAATCAGAAAACTATATCTCTGCAAATACACAAGAATTCAGAAATAGAAAGAGTGAAATTTTAGATGAATGCTTGAATAAACATCCAAATACAGAAAAAAATGATATCATATATTTACAATATTTTGTTGGAAAGTGATATTCCATCATCGGAAACACACAGACAGCTTTGGGGAAATGAATTAGGTCAAATAATAAGCCCAGAAATATGGGAAGAAAGCTTACAACACATACATTACTGCTCGTTAAATGCTAAACATGCTCTTATACAGTTTAAAATTTTACATAGATTACATTACTCCAAATCTAAATTACATAATATATTTCCAAAATTATCGCCTATATGTCAAATCTCAGAAGCAAATTTGTCACATTCATTCACTAATTGTACGAAGATTGTAGAATATTGGAACGAAATATTTAAGATAATCTCGAATGTTGTTAATATTACTATGATTTCCTGATTCCAAAGTTAATAATACATTGGCAATACCCTTGAAACGGAACAAATATTACAAGGAATCAAAGAATTTTTATCGACTATTCTCTAATAATTGGGGAAAAAATTAATACTAAAATTTGGGAAAGGCCCTGCATCCCCAACAATTAAAATGTGGAATACAGAAATGTCGAGACACTTCACTTGGAGAGATTGAGACTTGTCCTTATGGATAGGTTAGATCTCTTCAAAGGGATTTGGTCTCCATACATTAAATATTTACAGGGTTCATAATGGTTCGGCGCGGGGACTTGACTGAGGGCCTGAATATCTGAATGGATGAAGAAATACATATAATAAATCATGAATGTAATCTCCAAGAACGGATTATTGAGTAATATTTTAATCTCCACCAAACTTTTCACATTTTCTTTTCTATCTTCTACTTTCTATCTCTATCTTTCTATCTTTAAGTAGGAAAAAAAAGTATAGAAACATATTATATATATTCTTAATATTAGTATGAATATACATATTATTAGTTGTATGAAAAATATTATAGATGTCTTAAATTTGTAATTATATAAAATTGCGCATTTTCAACTATAATAATTTTGAAAATATAAAGTTAATATTAATACAAACACTCTTAATATTATGAAAATATCATGAATATCATAGAAGTTTGGTTAAGATTGGGTATTATGTAGTTATATTAGGGGGGATTTGTATTTGGTAATTAGAAGAAATATGTATGGTATGATAAGTATGAGTATATTGCCTATTTTAGGAATATACTACATACACTCCCAATTATACAAAATAAATAACCAGGAAATGTATAATGGATAACATTACAAATAACACAAACAGTATCAATTGATAATCAATATTATATAATTTTGTATATTATATAATTTTTAATGCTGCATAAGAGTGTATTCTGTATATATTGTTTCTATAATAAAAACAATTAAAAAAAAAAAAAGAAAATGTTATTCTTCTACTTTTAACTTGTTATATTTCTCATTTATCCTTGTTTGCAGAACAATTTGATCAGAATACTTTCATTGCTAGAATAAAGGTAAAGTTCACAATATACAGGAGTAAAATTTGGCCATTTGGCCCATTGGGTCCACTGCCATTCAATCAAGGCTGAGCTCTACCTCTGAATCCCATTTACCTGCCTTCTCCACATCTCCCGTGACACCTGTTCTAATCAAGAATTGTCTATCTCCGCCTTAAACATATCCCTTGACTTGGCCTCCACAGCCCTCTGTGGCTAAGAATTCTACAGATTAAATACCATCTGACTAAAGAAATTCTTCCACCTCCTCATTCCGAGGCTATGACCTCTGGTCCAAGACTCTCCCACCAGTAGGAACATCCTATAGCCTGGGACTGGATGTTAAGTATCCCGACAGGGTTTGGGAGGAAGCTACTAGCTAGAGACAGACATATCAAAACCCTGGGAACAGGTGAACAAAGAAACACTGTGAAAGTTGTCACATAATGAACATCTGGTGAAAACAGAGCTGCACGTCATTTAATTGCTAGGCAGTTTAGCCTTCTGAAGATAAGGTGGCTGGGAATGGCCATTTCGCAATGGAACTTTATGATGAGAATTAACATTTTGATAAGGAACGAAGATGTGTTGTATATTCAGCACTTGGATGAGTAACAACTCAAAATAATTGACTTTAGAATTCTGAGAGCCTTGTGTTTGAACAAAGGCTTCCTTTTGGAGATTGAAGGAAAATTAGTATAAAAGAAGGGCGGTCTGAGACATGGGCAGCGACAACCCGGGAACAACCATCACAAGAAGGAGGGACCTGAGTTCGAAGCTCATTGAAGACAAACCCTGTACCAACAGAATGAATCTATCCAATTCATTCATAGGGGCAATATCTGACCATGATTTAGTTTAAGAAGTGATAAGTTGAAATAGCAAAGTATAAGAAAAGTTATTAGAAGTCAAGTGTTTTGCATTGCATGTTTTCAAGTTACATAGAAAACGTAGAAAATAGGTGCAGCAGTAGATCATTCGGCCCTTCGAGCCTGCACCGCCATTCAATATGATCATGGGTGATCATCCAACTCAGTATCCTGTACCTGCCTTCTCTCCATACACCCTGATCCCTTTAGCCACAAGGGCCACATCTAACTCCCCCTTAAATATTAGCTCGATGTTAATACAGATTGTTGTAATAAACTAAATTAAACCTCGGTTTAGAGTCTTCTTTGACACTTCAGTTGATACCCTATAGCGGTAATAGGGTCACCAATCCTTTCCACATTCACTCTATGTATGCCTTTCATTATTCTGTAAGTTTCAATGTGATGCCCCCTCATCCTTCAAAACTCCAGCGAGTAGAGGCCCTGTACTGTGAAATGCTCATCTTGTGCTAACCCACTCATTCCTGAATCATTCTTGTAAACCTCCTCTGGACCCTCTCCAGAGCCAGCATATCCTTCCTCAGATATGGGGCCCAAGGTTCCTCACAGTACTCCAGATGCAGGCTGACCAGCGCCTTACACAACCTCAGCGTTGTATCGCTCCTTATAGAGCCTCAGCATTGTCTTGCGTAAAGGTTTATAGTTAAGTCTGGCGACTACTCTTCTTCACTTTTATTGATTAAGACTCCGTTCCTTCCATTTCTCATTCTCACTGGCTTTTTGTTCTCGTACACCTGTATTATTTCTTTAAGGCAAACTTTAAGGAAATATTTAACTTCTCTGCCGTTCTCCATCTTCAATTCTCCTGTCTCTGCCTGTAAGGGCCCACACCTGCCATATTTAGCATTTTCCTCCTGCAGTCCATTTTATGTTCTCACCATTTGAGGTATCGAAACTGGCCTTTCGGCCCACCTTATCCTTGTCAAGAGAGATTATTTCTAGTCCCATTTGCTCACATTTGGCCCATATTTCTTCAAATCTTTCCTATCCACATGTACCTACCCAAGTGTTTTATAAATGCTGTTATAATACATGTTTTAAGTATCTTCTCTGGCAGCTCCTATATATAACCATATAACCATATAACAATGACAGCACGGAGACAGGACCTCTCGGCCCTTCCAGTCCGTGCCGACCATTTGTTTTCCCCCAGTCCCATCTACCTGCACTCACACCATACCCCTCCATTCCCTTCACGTCCATATACCTATCCACTTTACTTTTAAATGTTAAAATCGATCCTGCCTCCACCACCTCTGCTGGAAGCTCATTCCACACAGCCACCAACCTCTGAGTAAAAAAGTTCCCCCTCACGTTACCCATAAACTTCTGTCCCTTAATTCTCATGTCATGCCCTCTTGTTTGAATCTTCCCTACCCTCAATGGGAAACGCTTAACCACGTCAACTCTGTCTCTCCCTTTCATAATTTTAAAGACCTCAATCAAGTCCCCCCTTAACCTTCTGCGCTCCAAAGAATAAAGACCTAACTTGTTCAACCTTTCTCCGTAACATAGTTGCTGGAACCCTGGCAACATTCTAGTAAATCTCCTCTGTACTCTCTCTATTTTGTTGGCATCCTTCCTATAACTAGGCGACCGAAATTGTACACCATACTCCAGAATTGGTCTTACCAATGCCTTGTACAATTTTAACATTACTTCCCCACTCCTATATTCAATGCTCTGATTTATAAAGGCCAGCACACCAAAGGCTTTCTTTACCACCCTATCTACATGCGATTCCACCTTCAGGGAACTATGCACTTATTCAGATCCCTCTGTCCATTTAATTTACTCCCTATCTGCCATCACTTTTATCAGCATAAACTCCATCTGCCATTCAGCCCACCTTCCGAATGGCCCAAATCTCTCTGTAGACTTTGAGAATCTACTTCATTATCCACAATACCACCTATCTTAGTATCATCTGCATACTTACTTATCCAATTTTCCACCCCATCATCCAGATCATTGATGTACATGACAAACAACAGTGGACCCAACACAGATCCCTGAGGCACCCCACTGGTCACCGGCTTCCAACCTGACAAACAGCCATCCACCATTGTTTTAAAGAAGGAACTGCAGATGCTGGAGAATCGAGGGTACACAAAAAGCTGGAGAAACTCAGCGGGTGCAGCAGCATCTAAGGAGCGAAGGAGATAGGCGACGTTTCGGGTCGAGACCCTTCTTCAGACTGGTCAGGGATCAGGGAAACGAGAGATATAGACGGTGATGTGGAGAGATAAGGAACAATGAGTGAAAGATATGCAAAAAAGTATCGGTGATAAAGGGAACAAGCCATTGTAAGCTGTTTGTGGTGTGAAAATGAGAAGCTGGTGCGACTGGGTGGTGGGGGAGAGAGAGATTAGAGATAGAGGGAATGCCAGGGCCCGAGGGCTGAGGGAGGGGTGGTAAGGGGAGGAGACAGCAAGGGTTAATAGAATTGAAGAAAATTCAATATTCAGCCCAAAGGATGCAGACTCCCCAAGCGGGAATATGAGGTTGCTGTCTCTCCAGCTTGCGGTGTTGCTCACTCTGGCCGTGGAGGAGGCCAGGACCGAGAGGTCGGATGTGGAATGGGAGGGCGAGTTGAAGTGCTGAGCCACCGGGAGGTCGGGTTGGTTAATTGCGGACCGAGCGGACGGTTGTTCGGCGAAAGCGATCGCCAAGCCTCCGCTTGGTCTCACCGATATAGATCATCTGGCATCTGGAGCAGCGGATTGCAGTAGATGAGGTTAGAGGAGGTGCAGTGTGAACCTCTGTCGGACCTGGAAGGACTGCTTGGGTCCCTGAAAGGAGTGGTGGGGGGAGGTGAAGGGACAAGTGTTGCATTTCCTTGCGGGTTGCAAGGGAAAGTGCCCGGGGAAGGGGTAGAGTGGGAGGGGAGGGAAGAATTGACAAGGGAGTTTGCGGAGGGAGCGGTCTTTGCAGAAGGCAGACAGGGGGGGAGATGGGAAGATGTGGCGGGTGGAGGGGTCACGTTGGAGGTGGCGAAACTGGCGGAGGACTATATGTTGTATTTGCCGGCTGGTGGGGTGAAAGGTGAGGACCAGGAGGACTCTGCCCTGTTTGCGAGTGGGGGAATGGGGAGCGAGGGCAGCGTTGCGGGGTATGGAGGAGACCCTGGTGCGAGCCTCATCAATAGTGGGGGAGGGGAATCCCCGTTCTCTGAAGAAAGAGGCCATTTGTGATGACCTGGTGTGGCACACCTCTTCCTGGGAGCAGATGCGGCGTAGACGGGGGAATTGGGAATAGGGGATGGAGTCCTTACAGGAAGCAGGGTGGGAGGAAGAGTAGTCCAGGTAGCTGTGGGAGTCAGTAGGTTTGTAGTGGATGTCGGTCAGGAGCGTATCACCTGCAATAGAGATGGTGAGGTCAAGGAATGGTAGGGAAGTGTCCGAAATGGTCCAAGTGTATTTGAGTGCCGGATGGAAGTTGGTGGTGAAATGAATGAAGTCAGTCAGTTGTGTGTGGGTGCAGGAGGTGACACCAAAGCAGTCGTCGATGTAACGGAGGTAGAGGTCGGGGATGGGCCCTGGTACGCCGAGAACAAGGATTGTTCGACGTACCCAACAAAGAGGCAAGCGTAGCTGGGGCCTATGCGTGTGCCCATTGCTACGCCTTGTGTTTGGAGGAAATGGGAGGAATCAAAAGAGAAGTTATTGAAGATGAGGACCAACTCTGCTAAGGCGAAGGAGGGTGTCAGTGGACGGGTATGGGTTGCTCCTCTGGTCGAGGAAGAACCGGAGGGCTTTGAGACCGTCCTGGTGGGGGATGGAGGTGTAGAGTGACTGGACGTCCATGGTAAAGATGAGCGGATGGGGGCCTGGAGAATGGAATGCACGGAGCCGACGGAGAGTGTCTGAGGTGTCTTGAACATAGGTGGGGAGTGGTGGAGAGCCATCCACCATTACTCTCTGACATCTCCCATTCAGCCACTGTTGAATCCATCTTGCAACTCCGCCATTAACACCCAAAGATTGAACCTTCTGAACCAACCTTCCATGGGGAACCTTGTCAAAGGCCTTACTGAAATCCATATAGACAACATCCACTGCTTTACCCTCATCAATTCCCTAGTTACCGCTTCAAAAAATTCAAGAAGGTTTGTCAAACATGACCTTCCAGGCACAAATCCATGTTGACTGTTCCTGATCAGACCCTGTTTATCCAGATGGCTTATATATATTATCTCTAAGTATCCTTTCCATTAATCTGCCCACCACTGACGTCAAAACTAATAGGTCTATAATTGCTAGGTTTATTCTTTGACCCTTTTTTAAACAACGGAACAACATGCCGCAGTACGCCAATCCTCCGGCACTATTCCCGTTTCTAATGACATTTGAAATATTTCTGTCATAGCTCCTGCTATTTCTACACTAACTTCCATCAATGTCCTAGGGAATATGCTGTCAGGACCTGGAGACTTATTCCACCTTTATATTTTTCAAAAGTGTCAGTACTTCCTCCTCTTTGAATCTCATAGTTTCCATTAGCTACTCTCTTTTTTCCCTTATCTCACAGAGTTCAATATCTTCTCCTTGGTGAATACCGAAGAAAATAAATTGTTCAATATCTCCCACATCTCTTTTGGCTCTGCTGATAGCTGTCCATTCTGGTTCTCTAATGGTCCAATTTTATCCCTCGTTTATCCTTTTGCTATTGATATAGCTGTAGAAACCCTTTGGATTTTACTTTCACCTTTCTTGCCAAAGCAACCTCATTATCTTCTTTTAGCCTTCCTAATTTCTTTCTTAAGATTCTTTTTACATTCTTTATACTCTCTAGCACCTCATTTACTCCTTATGCCTCCCCCCCCCCCCCCCCCCCCCCTATAATTCTTGTAGATATCTCTCTTTTTTCGAAACAAGTGTCTAATTTCCCTTGAAAAACATGGCTCTTTCCAATTTTTACTATTTCCTTTCAACCTAACAGGGACATAAGATTCTGTTACTCTTACAATTTCCTCTTTAATGTCCTCCATTTCTCTTCTACATCCTTCCCATGAAACAAAGTGTCCCAATTCACTCCTTTTAAAATCCTCATGCCATTCCCTCAAAGTTAGCTTTCTCCAATCAAAAATCTCACTCTAGGTCCTGTTCTGACTCGCTCCATAATTTATATTGAAAACTAAAGGTATTGTGATCACTGGTCCCGAAGTGCTCACCAACGCATACCTCCGTCACCTGTCCTGCCTCATTTCCTAACAGGAGGTCCAGCACTGCCCCTTCTCTGGTCGGTACCTCTATGTACTGCTGCAAAAAAACTATCCTGCACACACATTTTACAAACTCCAAACCATCCAACCCCATTTACAGAATGTGTTTCCCTGTCTATTTTTGGGAAATTGAAATCTCCCACAATCACTACCTTGTGCTTACTACTAATATCTGCTATCTCCTTACATATTTGCTCTTCCAATTCTCGCTCCCCATTTGGCGATCTATAGTACAACCCTAAAAGTGTTGCTACACCGTTCCCACTTCTCAGTTCCACCCAAATAGCCTCCATAGACGAACCCTCTAATCTATCCTGCCAAAGCACTGCTGTAATATTCCTCTCTGACAAGCAATGCAACACCTCCACCTCTTGGTCCTCCAATTCTATCACCCGGAAGCAACGAAATCCTGGAATATTTAGTTTCCAATCACAGCCCTCCTGCAACCATGTTTCACTGATTGCCACAACATCATATTTCCAGGTGTCAAAATCCAGGCTCTATAGTTCATCCACCTTACTTACAATGCTCCTAGCATTAAACTATGCACATTTTATAAACCCACCATCCTTTATTCTCTGTCTATTATCTTTTTCATCTTTCTCGCCTACATTTTGGGTCCGAGTGCTTCCCTTCTCTGCCTCTTGCCCCACACCCTGTCCCCTAGCCCCCTCTACCCGAGTCCCTCCCCCCCAGCCTTTCTAGTTTAAAGTCTCTCCAGTAGCCTTTGCAAATCTCCCTGGCCAGGATATTGGTCCCCTTCGGGTTCAAGTGCAACCCGTCCTCTGCGTACAGATCATGCCTTCCCCAAAAGAGGTCCCAGTGATCAAGAAAACTTGAATCGCTGCCCACTGCACAGTCGCCTCAGCCACGCATTTAGCCTCACCTCATTTCATTCCTACTCTCACTGTCACGCGGCACGTGCAGTAATCCTGAAATCGTTACCCTTTTGGTCCTTCTCTTTTACTTTCCCCCCAACTCCCTAAATTTCCCTTCAGGACCTCGTCTCACTTTTTCTGCCTATGTCATTGGTACCTATGTGGTACCACAACAATTAGGCTCCTCTCCCTCCCTTATCAGAATCTTTTGGACACGTTATGACACATGCGAGACCCTGGCACCAGGGAGGCAAACTACCATTCCGGGTCTCCCGACTGCGTCCACATAATCGCCTATCCGACCCCCTAACTATTAGAGTCCCCTATTACAATTGCCCTCCTCTTTTTGCTACCCTTCTGAGCATCAGGGCCGGTCTCTGTGCCGGAGGCCCGGCCGATGTTGTTGCCCCCAGCTAGGCTGTCCCCTCCAATCGTACTCAAACCCGAGTACCTATTTTCCAGTTGTACGGTCACAGGGGTACTCTCTAGCCCCTGCCTCTGCCCTTGCCCTTCCTAACCGTGACCCACTTGTCTGCCTCCTGTGGTCTGGGAGTGACTACCTCCCTGTAGCTCCTCTCTATGACCTCCTCACTCTCCCTGACCAGACGGAGGTCGTCGAGCTGCTTCTCCAGGTTCCTAACACGATCCTTTAGGAGCCCCATCTCGACACACCTGGCGCAGATGTGTACGTCTGGAGGGCTATCAGATTCCCTGACCTCCCACATCTGACATCCAGAACAGTACACTGCCCTGGCCTTCATACTGCCCCCCTTACACAGGAGACTGTGTGCACCACCCTGTGGAGATGATCGACCCTCCAGTTCCTCTTGAATATTGCCCCTCACCTTAAATCTATGTCTCATCACAAATGGCCTCATTCTTCAGAGAACGGGGATTACCCTCCCCCACTATTGATGAGGCCCGCACCAGGGTCTCGCACTGCCCTCGCTCCCCATTCCCTCACTCGCAAACAGGGCAGAGTCCCCCTGGTCCTCACCTTTCACCCCACCAGCCGGCAAATACAACATATAGTCCTCCGCCAGTTTCGCCACCTCCAACGTGACCCCTCCACCCGCCACATCTTCCCATCTCCCCCCCTGTCTGCCTTCCACAAAGACCGCTCCCTCCGCAACTCCCTTGTCAATTCTTCCCTCCCTCCCCACTCTACCCCTTCCCCGGGCACTTTCCCTTGCAACCGCAAGAAATGCAACACTTGTCCCTTCACATCCACCCTCCACTCCTTTTCAGGGACCCAAGCAGTCCTTCCAGGTCCGACAGAGGTTCACCTGCACCTCCTCCAACTGATCTACTGCATCCGCTGCTCCAGATGCCAGATGGATCTACATCGGTGAGACCAAGCGGAGGCTTGGCGATCGCTTCGCCGAACACCTCCGACTCGGTCCGCAATAACCAACCCGACCTCCGGTGGCTCAGCACTTCAACTCCCCCTCCCATTCCACATCCGACCTATCGGTCCTGGGCCTCCTCACGACCAGAGTGAGCAACACCGCAAGCTGGAGGAACAGCACCTCATATTCCGCTTGGGGAGTCTGCATCCTTTGGGCTTGAACATTGAATTTTCTCAATTCTGTTTAACCCTTGCTGTCTCCTCCCCTTCCCACCTCTCCCTCAGCCCTCGGGCCCTGGCATTCCCTCTATCTCTATAACCCTCCCCCACCCGAGTCGCACCAGCTTCTCATTTTCACACCACAAACAGCTTACAATGGCTTGTTCCCTTTATCATCGATACTTTTTTGCATATATTTCATTCATTGTTCCTTACCTCTCCACATCACCGTCTATATCTCTCGTTTCCCTGATCCCTGACCAGTCTGAAGAAGGGTCTCGACCCGAAACGTCGCCTATCTCCTTCGCTCCTTAGATGCTGCTGCACCCGCTGAGTTTCTCCAGCTTTTTGTGTACCTTAAATCTATGTCCCCTGGTTCTTGATTTCCCCTACTCTGGGTTAAAGGCAGTGCATTCATCCTCATAATTTTGCACACCTTGTCTTGTATTCCATCTGGCATGTCTTCATCAATTTATTGGTTCTCCTTTGAGTTCTAAATGCTCCCATTCTTCAGGTCAAAAACTATATCTGCCAACTTATGTGCCAGTAAACACTCCCTTTAATTCCTCGTGCCAGCCATGGATAATTCACTGTTTTTGTTCGTTTTTATGCATTCAAATACTTTTCTTTATTGTTCTTTTTGTCGGATCAAAGGGAAGGTGAAGATCCCAAAACGGAAAACTAAAATAGTGCCATTTAAAGCTGATCTAGGACTTGCTGATGAAATTCCATACTTGCAAGGTAAATCAAAATCATTTTGCTCTGAGATATCCAGAATGAAACAGCAATTTATTGGGAACTGAACATAATACTTGAAATGAAGTAGTCACCAAAAGGTGCATAATTTTCAAAGCCTTTTTTTTATGTTTCTCACATTGAATGATTCAATGTCTCATGTACCTAGGTAGAGTGAAACTCATGTTTTGTACACAGTTCCGTAAGAATCGTGGTGTAGATGGGGCGCAACCATACTTAGGTACAAGAGTGTGAGATTAGACCACATTGAGGCACCACACGAGAGTCGCCATGTTTCCAGCCACATCTTGTGCCCCTCAAGGTCAGAGTTGTTAAAAATGTGAGTGTCTCAACTTGGCCATAAAGGCATATTGTCCAGGAGGTGGCTGTGAGTTGGAGTTGCAGGGGTCAGCTTGACATTTTGTATCCCAAGGGTGAAGCAGTGTGACTACTCTCATGGGGTATTAAAGAAGGAACTGCAGATGCTGGAGAATCGAGGGTACACAAAAAGCTGGAGAAACTCAGCGGGTGCAGCAGCATCTAAGGAGCGAAGGAAATAGGCGACGTTTCGGAAGTCTGAAGAAGGGTCTCGGCCCGAAACGTCGCCTATCTCCTTCGCTCCTTAGATGCTGCTGCACCCGCTGAGTTTCTCCAGCTTTTTGTGTACTCTCATGGGGTAGTTGTGTTTTTAATGGAAAGTCGTTCATTGTCTAAGCTGTCAAAAAATTAATATTATTATCTAATATTAATTTAATTAATTAAGTATTAAGAAATGGAATTAGTCCAAATAATGCCTAGAATAATACAATATGGTAAATGCCATTAGAGCTAAATATACAAAAGATATTTTGCAAACTATGACTTACATCTTATGGCCCTTTCTCACGGTGGGAGTTGACCCACGGGGTACCCCGAGTGAAAGACTCGTGGTTGTGTACGGGACTTCAAGCTTATGTTCAAGTGTTGAACCGAGTTCCCACGGGTATGTCATTTCTGCGATGTTCCAAGTTCCGCCTCCAAGTTACCAAGTTCCTCTCCCGTTACTCTTGAGCCAACCGTGAATTAAGGAATGTTTTAATAAAGCAACAATGTTAAAATACATCTCCATCCTGTGGCTTTGATTTATTTCAGCGCGGCCGCATATAACCATATAACAATTACAGCACGGAAACATGCCCTCTCGGCCCTTCCAGTCCGTGCCGACCATTTATTTTCCCCCAGTCCCATCTACCTGCACTCAGACCATACCCCTCCATTCCCTTCACGTCCATATATGTATCCACTTTACTCTTAAATGTTAAAATCGATCCTGCCTCCACCACTTCTGCTGGAAGCTGATTCCACACAGCCACCACCCTCTGAGTAAAGAAGTTCCACCTCACGTTACCCCGAAACCTCTGTCCCTTAATTCTCATGTCATGCCCTCTTGCTTGAACCTTCCTACCCTCAATGGGAAAAAACGTATCCACGTCAACTCTGTCTATCCCTTTCATCATTTTAAAGACCTCAATCAAGTCCCCCCTTAACCTTCTGCGCTCCAAAGAATAAAGAACCTAACTTTTCAACCTTTCTCTGTAACATAGTTGCTGGAACCCTGGCAACATTCTAGTAAATCTCCTCTGTACTCTCTCTATTTTGTTGACATCCTTCCTATAACTAGGCGACCAAAATTGTACACCATATCCAGAATTGGTCTTACCAATGCCTTGTACAATTTTTTACATTACTTCCCTACTCCTTATTCAATGCTCTGATTTATAAAGGCCAGCACACCAAAGGCTTTCTTTACCACCCTATCTACATGCGATTCCACCTTCAGGGAACTATGCACAGTTATTCCTAGATCCCTCTGTTCCACAGCATTCCTCTATTCCCTACCATTTACCTGTACGTCCTATTTTGATTTGTCCTGCCAAGATGTAGCACTTCACACTTATCGGCATTAAACTCCATCTGCCACCTTTCAGCCACTTTTCCAAATGGCCCAAATCTCTCTTTAGACTTTGAAAATCTACTTCATTATCCACACACCACCTATCTTGTATCATCTGCATACTTACTTATCCAATTTTCCACCCATCATCCAGATCATTGATGTACATGACAAACAACAGTGGACCCAACACAGATCCTGAGGCACCCCACTGGTCACCGGCTTCCAACCTGACAAAACAGCCATCCACCATTACTCTCTGACATCTCCCATTCAGCCACTGTTGAATCCATCTTGCTACTCCGCCATTAACACCCAAAGATTGAACTTCTTAACCAACCTTCCACGGGGAAACCTTGTCAAAGGCCCTACTGAAATACATATAGACAACATCCATGCTTTACCCTCATCAATTTCCCTAGTTACCGCTTCAAAAATTCAAGAAGAGGTTTGTCAAACATGACCTTCGAGGCACAAATCCATGTTGGACTGTTCCTGATCAGACCCTGTTTATCCAGATGCTTATATATATTATCTCTAAGTATCCTTTCCATTAATTTGCCCACCACTGACGTCAAACTAATAGGTCTATAATTGCTAGGTTTATTCTTTGAACCCTTTTTAAACAATGGAACAACAAGCGCAGTACGCCAATCCTCCGGCACTATTCCCGTTTCTAATGACATTTGAAATATTTCTGTCATAGCTCCTGCTATTTCTACACTAACTTCCCTCAATGGCCTAGGGAATATCCTGTCAGGACCTGGAGACTTATCCACTTTTATATTTTTCAAAAAGTGTCAGTACTTCCTCCTCTTTGAATCTCATAGTTTCCATAGCTACTCTACTTTTTCCCCTTAACTCACTGAGTTCAATATCCTTCTCCTTGGTGAATACCAAAGAAAATAAATTGTTCAATATCTCCCCCATCTCTTTTGGCTCTGCAGATAGCTGTCCATTCTGGTTCTCTAATGGTCCAATTTTATCCCTCTTTATCCTTTGCTGTAGAAACCCTTTGGGTTTACTTTCACCTTTCTTGCCAAAGCAAGCTCATATCTTCTTTTAGCCTTCCTAATTTATTTCTTAAGATTCTTTTTACATTCTTTATACTCCTCTAGCACCTCATTTACTCCATGCCTCCTATAATTCTTGTAGATATCTCTCTTTTTTCGAAACAAGTGTCCAATTTCCCTTGAAAACCATGGCTCTTTCCAATTTTTACTATTTCCTTTCAACCTAACAGGGACATACAGCACATGGATATGTGTGTGTGTATATATATAGACATGTCCATATGCTGTATATATACTTTGCATGGGTCCTGGGTTGCCTACTGCTGAGTAACTCCACGAGCGGGGTGGGGGGGGGGGGGGGGGGGGGCGGGGGGGGGGGGGTTGGCGAGTCGGTGAAAACAGAGCTCTAGCTGGAATATAAGAAGAGATAAAACAAAAACACTGAAAGCAAATAGTAACTGAACAGCGGGAAGTAGGACATATGTGTGTGGTGTGCGCGCTACCGAATACTTTCTATCCAGTGTCTCTGCTGCAAATTGCAATGCATACGCGTTTGATATTTAGACAAACTTAATTTTATTTCCAGTTATGAATTTTTAGTTTGTTCCACACATTTAATTAGTTTTTATCCCTCCAGAAAAAACCTGAAAGTGGAGATGGTTCATATACATAAAGCCCAAGAGATGGCTTCTTGATTCTAACGAGTGTTTGGGAAAAATAGACACAAAAAGCTGCAGTAACTCACGGGACAGGCAGCATCTCTGGAGAGAAAGGATGGGTGACGTTTCGGGTTGAGACCCTTCTTCGGACTGTTGTTTGGGAAACGTTGATTAGGTTTGTTTTCGGGGGGCGAGGGGGGGAATACATTCGCCTTTTTTTTTCTACTGATTTCAGGAATTAATGCATGTTGACACACATAACACAGAGAAGGGGGGGATCGCTGCGTTTAGGTCTGAGGAGAAGGGAGCCAGTAAGTCTATGCAACATACCCCCCCCCCCCAAACCGAGAAAAACCGGTAGGTCTAGAGAAGTAGGCCCATCAAGCAACAACGGGAGCTTTGGCAGTGGCGGGAACCTCAGCAGCAGCGAGAGCCTCAGCAGCAGCGTAATCCTCGGCGGCAGCGGGCTCCTCGGCGTCGGCCTCACGATCGACCCGCAATCAACGTTCAATTTGAGTGGGCAGGGAAAGACAATGGGGACTGGCCGTGGGGGGACCACCTTGAAGAATAATGGGGGCACAGCATGGGAGACTGCCGTGAAGAACAATGGGGATCCAGCGTTGGGAGACTGCCGTGTGGGACGGTGGTAGAACAATGTGGGTCCCAGTGTTGGGGAGTACTCTACTTTTATAATTCTATACCCAGGGGATAAACCTGCGTTTGTTTGTTTGTTTGCTCGGTTTAAGGCGTTGTGCACACGGCAGCCAGCCAACAGTCGCATATCTTTTTCTTTTTATTTACTTTTAATTTCAAGTTGTCGTGCATCTTGTGTGTTGTGACTGTTGGCAGACCAATTTCCCTCCGGGGATGAATAAAGTTTTATTGTATCGTATCGTAAGTGAAAACCAAGGGTTAATTCAGGCTTCAGTGAGGGCCAATAGCTCTCTGATGACTGGGTGATTAGTGATACGTTAGAGCGGAGGAGTTTAGAGTTGGTGGTCAATGCTGCCCACAAGGTAAGGTGTTATGATGAGCAGCTGACTACTAGTACCAAGAGCTTGGGTCCTGCTTAGACCAATCCCCTTTATCTTGGAACAAACAGAATGCCCATCTTTTCCAGAGGCAAAATATAACAGACAAATTAAGTTAAGCACTTAACTTAAGGAAAAGCATTTTCATGAAACATTTTTTCAAATTGAAATCATAAGCAAGTGATTGTAGTCCACACATTATTTTATACAAGGAAAGACAAAATTCCAAAATATATCATGAATACAAATACATATTTTGTAACTGCAAATGCAACAACAGGAAATTATAAAAATACTTACCCCCGCCGACTCAAGGGGTGTTTCATTTGCACAAATGCACCTCCACATGCTTCTATTTTAATGTGGCTGCAAATTAACCAAAATAATAATTACATAGAAATTGGTACCGAGCAGACAAGCAGAGAAGATTGGTTTAACTGGGCATCATCCTTGGCACGGACATTGTGGGCCAAAGGGCCTGTTCCTGTGCTGTACGTTCTATGGTCTATGCTCGAGTTTCCGTTTAGTTTGTTGTCACGTGTACCGAGGTACAGTGTAAAGCTTTTGTTGCGTGCTGACCAGTCAGCAGAAGAACAATACACGTTTATAATCGACCCATTTACAGCGCAAGGTAAACCCAGCAAAGTCTGATCAAGGATAGTCTGAGGGTCATCAAAGCGGTAGATAATAGTTCAGTACTAATGATGCGAATGATGAGATTAGCAAATGCCAGAGGGATCCAATTGAAGAAAGTGACACCCAATGCAAAGCAGATCAGTGGCAGATAATAAAGAGACATTAAAGTGAATGGAGAGGAGGATTTTTTTTAATCAGAGGGTGGTCAATCTGTCTAATTCATTGCCACAGAAGGATGTGGAGGCCTAGTCAATGGATATTTTATGGCGGAAATTGATAGATTCTTGATTAGTGCGGGTGTCAGAAGTTATGGGGGAGAAGGCAACAAGCATGAAGGCAGCTGGGCTCTAAAAGTCAGGTAGTTCCAATGTGTTAAATGATCATACATCCAAATTCCTTACAACAAATAAGTAGAGCAGGATTAAGGGTTCAAAGATGCCTCAATAATGCTCAATAATGGGGAGTTGCAATAATGGACAAATTGTGATGCAATGCAATACACAAAATATTTGTTGGATAATTTTATGTTTACACATATAACAATTACAGTACGGAAACAGGCCCTCTCGGCCCTTCCAGTCCGTGCCGACCATTTGTTTTCCCCTAGTCCCGTCTACCTGCACTCAGACCATACCCCTCCATTCCCTTCACGTCCATATACCTATCCACTTTACTCTTAAATGTTAAAATCGATCCTACCTCCACCACTTCTGCTGGAAGCTGATTCCACACAGCCACCACCCTCTGAGTAAAGAAGTTCCCCCTCACGTTACCCCGAAACCTCTGTCCCTTAATTCTCATGTCATGCCCTCTTGTTTGAAACTTCCCTACCCTCAATGGGAAAAACGTATCCACGTCAACTCGGTCTATCCCATTCATCATTTTAAAGACCTCAATCAAGTCCCCCCTTAACCTTCTGCGCTCCAAAGAATAAAGACCTAACTTGTTCAACCTTTCTCTGTAACATAGTTGCTGGAACCCTGGCAACATTCTAGTAAATCTCCTCTGTACTCTCTCTATTTTGTTGACATCCTTCCTATAACTAGGCGACCAAAATTGTACACCATACTCCAGAATAGTAAGATTAAACAAGAACTTACCAGTTCGAAGTTTGATCGTTATTTTATGAGGAGTTTCGATGAGGGATTACGTGAAGAACCCGCCTCACGCTGGCAACGGCATACTTCAAAGCAGCGGCATGAAAAACACAGAACACCAAAAGCCGGAGTAACATAGTAAGGCTCATAAAAGACTTAGAACTACCATTTGATCATTTATTTTATGAGGGTGGGAGTGGAGGGCACGTAATCCCTCATCGTAACTCCTCATAAAATAACGATCAAACTTCGAACTGGTAAGTTCTTGTTTAATCTTACTATTTTTACTTCGGAGTCACGTGAGTGACTACGTGAAGATTTTAAAGCTTTCTGTGTTTTTTATGTCGTAGAATTAATCCGTACGACAGTCCGGCTAAGTAAACACATACATGAGAAACCAGACTAATGTTAGTTCTTTTCACAATTAACTTTTTTAATGGTTTAAAGACCATATAATAACCCTCCTTATATCTGAGGGAATGATTACAAATGATAAAAGATATAAGTGACTACATAACTGATTATAGCAATTAATAGGAAACAAAGCAGGTGATTATAGTGATCCCAACACCGCGTGTCCAAAGCTTATCATAGTGAGAACAGGTTTATTGTAGAACATTGAAAAAGTTTCTTATTTACTCCACCCTGCGATTTTTAAAATATGCTCGAGAGGTACGTCCCGCCCCTTCGCCGCGGACGTAGCTGCCGCCCTGGTGGAGTGAGATTTGAACACATCAGTGTATGCTCCCGCTAAAAGTAACACCTGTTTCAACCATTTTGAGATAGTTTAAACTGAAGCTCTTGTGTGTGGTTTTTTGTGCGTAACCATTAACGTTTTTTCATTTCCTCGAAGAGTCTCAGTAACTTTAATATATTGGTTCAAATATCTAACCACACACAAAGTAGGATCAATATGATAAGCTTGAAAGGTTACCTTTGCTCCAGATCTCCGTGGTCTGCTTTGTTTGATCAGCTCGTAAACATAGAACACAATATTATCTGTAGTCACATGCATACAGTCTAAACGCAACATTTGTAAAGTTTGCACTCTTTGAGCTGAGACCAGTGACATTAACATTATTAATTTCAATGTTAATCTTTCCAATGTCAATCCTTCAATTGGAGTCCATTGTCTAAGTAGAGTAAGTACAATGCTCATATCCCAAATCTCTGTGTATCTTGGTTTGGGTGGATTAATGTTAAAGATTCCTTTCATGAATCTAGATATTAATGGATGTGACCCAATTGATTTCTGATCAGTCATAAGTCCTAAATAGGATGACAAGGCACTGCGTGCAGTGTTAATGGCACTGTAACTAAAATGTTGCTCAAAATGCAAATTGGCAAGGAATTCCAAAACATTTGCAATATTCACAATATCATAAGAAATATTTGACTGTGTGCAAAATTCTTCCCATTACTTAATATGTGTCATATATTGTTTTTGTGTGCTATCTCGCCATGATGCGACTATAATTTCCATCGTTTTGTCCGATAATCCCAGCTCCTGCAGTGGTCTGGTCAAACCCTGTAGATTAATAAATTCATATATGCATATAATGGATAAATTTCTTTAGTTACTGGACGAATCAAAATATCACTACAGTTAGGAATCGACATATATGGCTCTTTAATCATATTCAGCATTACTGGGAACCAAAGTTGAGTTGGCCAATTTGGAACTACCAACAATCCAGAGGCAGAATCTTGTTCTATCTTCTTCAGACATCTCTGAATCAAAGCAAATGGTGGAAAAGCATAAAAGAAACATATTTCCCCCAGTTTTAACGAAACAGCATCTACTGCTACTGCATCTGGATCGTGTTCCAAAGACATATATTTAGGTAATTGATGATTAGGCCTTGATGCATACAAGTCAATTTCTGGTAACCCAAATTGGTGTATAATATTTTTAAATATTGCTGGCTTAAGCATCCATTCCGTATAATCTTTAAATATCCTTGATCTTTTATCTGCCTCCACATTGTCTTTACCTGGAATGTAGCTTGCTGAAATCCATATTTGGCGATCAATACACCATTACCATATTTATTGACCAGACAATCACATGATACTGATCTAACTCCCCCCATGTGATAAATATATGCAACAGCCGTATTTTACTTCGGAGTCACGTGAGTGACTACGTGAAGAGCCCGCCTCACGCTGGTAACGGCATGACGTCGACGCTGACGGCGAAAGAAGGAGCTGCGGTAAGGAGCAGCTCCTCGCAGCGGTCGGAACGGCCCGCAGGTAAGTGAAGTTACATCGGCGCGGGTTTTAGGTTACGCTGGATGGTTCCAACAGCGAAACTAAAAGTAAAATTTAGACGTTAACGTGCTGATTGAGCACAAGATAAATTTTAACAAAATGGAGAAATCGGGAAGGAAGGCTTCGCGGGTGAAAAGAGCCTCCCGGGGTGAAAGTAAATATACGGGAAGCGAAGCTAGAGTGGACCCGGTTCCGATACCGTTGGCCACTGATTTACCCGATATAGAATTTCCAGATTCTCCGGAAATTATAACCACGGAGGAAAATGCTCCTAAGAAATGCAAAAAGAAAACTGTGAGGCCCGTGGTTTTCTGATGATTCTGATTTTGAAAGACCTCCAGATAATAAAACTATGTGGCTAAAAATGGAGCATATGGAGAAAGTTCTCCAAACTATTATGAGACAAGGGTCACAGTACCCTCATGAATCCCAGAAAATCCCTGAGGGGTTTCAATATGATGAATATGGCTGTGGGCCAAGTTGGGAATATGATACTCCAGACCCACGATTTGGGCTGGAAGAAGTCTCATGGGATAATATCCCGATGGAATTTAGGGCTGCAGAAGGCAGACCCTGCTGAATTTGAAATGATTTTTGAAAAGCACGCCACAAAGTAAAAAGAAAAGGCTTGATCTGCCTAGGATAGCACAAAGTTTTGCTATACCTGAAGGAAGTGGTGAGGATATGGAAGAAAGCCTAGCTGCCAATATAAATTATATGGTATCTCACCAGCTTCATAATACTGTGATGAATGAATTATCAGAATTATATAAAGCACCAGGCAATTGTGCCTCATTGGAAGTGCCTACGGTGAATCCGATGGTATGGGCATCTATGACTCCAAGTATGAGAGCCCAAGAAATGAAATTTCAAAAGGTGCTAAAATTATTTTCGGCTGCCATCACGGCATTTGGCAGGCAAATGGAGAATCTGGAAATGGACAAGATTCAAAAAGATACTTTGGGTTTAATGTGCAATTCGTTTTATGAGATCAATTGCATGAGGAAAATGGCGATTCGGCCCATATTTCACCCTAGATATGCAAGCCTGTGTCAAGAAAGTGGAGTGCAAGCTCCTGGATATTTGTTTGGAGAAAATCTGCCGAAACAACTGAAGCAGTTGGATGAAGAAGCTAAATATTTTAGCACTATTAAGCCTTTTGTCTTTGGACAAAGAAAAGGGTTTTCGGCCCGAAGGAGTTTTGATTTTCGTTATAGAGGCAGAAATTTGTCACGAAGGTATTATCGTGCTACACAGGCCGCTGCTTCCCTGCATTCGGGAAAGAGGAGACCATCCACGCTCCTATGGAGAGGTATTAAAGACTTCTATCCTTAAAGAAACTGTGGATGAATCTCCAGTTGGAGGGAGATTGCAAAAAATTTTATAATGCCTGGCTTAATATTACTTCTGATCGGTTTATATTACAAGCAGTTTCAGGAGCTATTATTATTTTTAAAGAAGGGGTCAATCCTCCTGTACAGAATAAACCTGCTTATGCTTATGTGTTTTCTCCAGAAGAAAGAATGGAGATTGATGTGGAAATTGGCAAATTATCCGAAAAAAGGGGTAATTGAAAAAACTTATGAAATAAGCATCAATTTGTCTCTAATATTATTTCGCAGAGATAAGAAAGATGGTGGTTGTAGAATTATTCTAGACCTTACAGATCTAAATAAGTTTGTTAGAATACAAACGTTTTAAGATGGAGACATTTAAAACTGCAAAATATTTGATTTCAGCAGGTTCTTATATGGCTAAGATTGATTTGAAAGACGCCTATTATTCTGTACCAATTCATCATCTTTTTCGGAGATACTTAAAGTTTTATTGGCAGGGGCAATTATGGCAGTTCAAAAGCTTTACCAAATGGATTAAGTTCAGCTCCTAGACTCTTTACAAAAACTGTTGAAACCAGTTTTAGCTCAATTAAGAGCACAGAAACACATTGTAATGGCTTATCTGGATGATATTCTGATTGTTAATGATTGTCAAGAGTCAGCTGAGCACTCAATTTCAGTTACTAAAGCTTTGTTTTTTTTAAAGAGCTTGGATTCTTAATTCATCCAATTAAATCCCAGCTGCAGCCAGTTCAATCAATTGATTTTCTGGGGTTTGTAATTAACTCAGTGACTATGTTAGTTACGTTGCCAACAAAGAAGACAAATGATATTTTGCAAATGTGTAATTACCTCATTCACAAACCTTATCCCTCCATCCGAGAAGTGGCAAAGTCATTGGTACACTAGTGGCAGCTTTTCCGGCAGTGGAATTTGGGCCATTACATTATCAAAATCTTCAAAGGGACAAAGTAAGGGTCTTAAAGATAAGGCAGGTCACTTTGACAGACCTATGCAATTAACAAAGAAAAGCAGTATTGGAATTGCAATGGTGGGTTGAAAATGTCCACAAGCTGCTAAGAAGATCATGATTAAACAGCCTGAAATGGTTTTGCAAACAGATGCTAGTGCTCTCGGATGGGGGGGCCACAGATTTATCTTCCAGTTGTGGAGGTAGATGGAAAACTGAAGAGCAAGTGTTTCTCCAAAAGTATGGTATTAACTATTTGGAGTTATTGGGGGCCTTTTATGGGCTTAAAGCATATTGTTCTGCTAAACAATGTCTGCATGTATTAAATACAATTAGACAATAAAACGGCTGTGGTTTACATTAATCACATGGGGGGAGTTAGATCAGTATCATGTGATTGTCTGGTCAATGAGATATGGCAATGGTGTATTGGTCGGCAGATATGGATTTCAGCAAGCTATATTCCAGGTAAAGACAATGTGGTAGCAGATTGGAAGGTCCAGGATTTTTAAAGATAATACGGAATGGATGCTTAAGCCAGCAATATTTAAGAATATTGTTAAACGATTTGGGTTGCCAGAAATTGATTTGTTTGCATCCAGGCTTAATCATCAATTGCCTCATTATGTGTCTTGGAACACGATCCGGACGCAGTTGCAGTAGATGCATTTTCATTACACTGGGGAAAAATGTTCTTTTATGCTTTTCCACCATTTGCTCTGATCCAGAGATGCTTGAAGAAAATAGAGCAAGATTCAGCTTCCGGATTGTTGGTAGTGCCAAATTGGCCAACTCAACCTTGGTTCCAGTTATGCTAAATATGATTAAAGAACCATATATGCAGATTCCTAACTGTAGTGATATCTTGACTAATCCAGTAACAAATGAAGGTTACCATTATATGCATATATGAATTTGTTAATCTGCAGGTTTTGACCAGACCACTACAGGAACTGGGATTGTCGGACCAAACTTTGACAGTTATTGGTGCATCATGGCGACATAGCACACAGAAACAATATATGACACATATTAAGAAATGGGAAGAATTTTGCACAACAGTCAAATATTTCTGATGAATCTGTGAATGTTACTCATGTTTTGGAATTCCTTGCCAATTTGCACTTTGGGCAACATTTAAGTTACAGTGCCATTAACACTGCACGCAGTGCCTTGTCGTCCTATTTAGGACTTATGATTGGTGAGAAGTCAATTGGCTCGCATCCATTAATATCACGATTCATGAAAGGAATTTTTCACATGAATCCGCCAAAACCTAGATATACAGAGATTTGGGATGTGAGCATAGTTACTTGCTCTACTTAGAGAATGGACGCCAATTGAAGGGTTGACATTGGATAGGTTAACATTGAAATTGGTCATGTTAATGGCACTGGTCTCAGCCCAAAGAGTGCAAACTTTACAAATGTTGCGTTTAGACTGTATCCATGTGACTACAGATAACGTTGTATTCTATGTTTACGATCTGATCAAACAAAGTAGACCAGGGAGATCTGGAACAAAGGTAACCTTTCAAGCTTTTCATATTGAGCCTGCTTTGTGTGTGGTTAGACATTTGAACCAATATATTAAAGTTACGGACACTTTTCGAGGAAACGAAAAGACATTGTTGCTTACGCACAAAAAGCCACACACAAAAGCTTCAGTTCAAAACTATCTCAAAATGGTTGAAAAAAACAGGTGTTGGTTTTAGCGGGAGTAGACACTGATGTCTTCAAATCTCACTCCACCAGGGCGGCAGCTACGTCCGCGGCGAAGGGGCGGGACGTACCTCTCGAGCATATTTTAAAAAATCGCAGGGTGGAGTAAAGAAGAAACTTTTTCAAAGTTTCTACAAACAACCTGTTCACACTATGACAAGCTTTGGGACACGCGGTGTTGGGAGCACTATAATCACCTGCTTTGTTTGCTATTAATTGCTTATAATCAGTTGTGTAGTCACTGATATCTTTTGTCACTTGTAATCATTTTTCCCTCAAATATAAGGAGGGTATTATATGGTCTTTCAACCATTAAAAAATTTAATTGTGAAAAAGATCTAACTTTTGTCTGCTTTCTCATGTATGTGTTTTACTTAGCCGGACTGTCGTATGGATTAATATTCTACGACATAAAAAACACAGAAAGCTTTAAAACTCTTCACGTAGTCACTCACGTGACTCCGAAGTAAAATAGTAAGATTAAACGAGGAACTCACCTGTTCGAAGTTTGATCGTTATTTTTACGAGGAGTTACGATGAGGGATTTCGTGCCCTCCACTCCCACCCTCGTAAAATTAAATGATCAAATGGTGGTTCTAAGTCTTTTTATGAGCCTTACTATGTTACTCCGGCTTTGGTGTTCTGTGTTTTTCATGCCGTTGCTTTGAAGTATGCCGCTACCAGCGTGAGGCGGGCTCTTCACGTAATCCCTCATCGTAACTCCTCGTAAAATAACGGATCAAACCTTCGAACAGGTGAGTTCTCGTTTAATCTTACTATTATTGTGTCTAACTGTATTAACACATGTACACCTTGTTTAGCACAACAATATGCTTTTATTCCATAAAAAGCACCCAATAACTCCAAATAGTTAATACCATCAGCTTGAAGAAACGTTTCTTCTTGAGCTTTATCATCTACCTCCACAATTGGAGTATGAATCTGTTGCCCCCCATCCGAGAGCACTAGCATCTGTTTGTAAAACCATTTCAGGCTGTTTAATCATGATATTTAGTAGCAGCTTGTGGACATTTTTTAAACCCACCATTGTAATTCCAACACAGCTTCTTTTGTTAATTACATAGGCCTGTCAAGTGGCCTGCCTTCTCTTGGGGTGAGAGCTCGTTTCTTGTCCCTTCGAAGATTTTGATAAACCGTGTAATGGACCAAATTCTAACTGCAGGAAACGCTGCTACCAGTTTACCAATGGTTTTCGCTATTTCTCGGATGGAAGGATAAGGTTTGAATGAGATATTACAGTTACCAAAATATCATCGACTTTATCTGTTGGTAAAGTTATTACCATAGTCACTGAGTTAATTACAAACCCAAAAGTTAATTGTTTGTGCTGGCTGCAGCTGTGACTTAATTGGATGAATCAAGAACCTAGCTTACCACAAAGCTTTAGTAACTGAAAACTGAGTTCTCAGCTGACTCTTGATAATCACTAATGATCAGAATGTCATTGAGATAAGCCATAATAATGTGCATTTGTGATCTTAATTGGGCTAAACTGGTTTCAACAGTTTTCGTAAAGAGTCTAAGAGCTGAACTCAGTCCATTTTGGCAAAGCTTAACTGCCATTAATTGTCCCAACCAATTAAATTTTAAGTACCACCGAAAAAAAAACTGATGCATAGGTACAGAATAATAGGGCGTCTTTTCATCAATCTTAGCCATATAACAACCTGCTGAATTAAATATTTTGCAGTATTCAATGTCTCCATTTTAAAATGTTTGTATTCTACAAACTTATTTAGATCTGTAAGGTCCAGAATACTTCTGCAACGCCATCTTTATTCCTTCTAAAAATATTAAACAAAATTGATGCTCGTGTTCATAAGTTTTTTCCCTTACCCCTTTTCCAGATAATTGGGCAATTTGGACATTAATCTCTGCTTTTTCAATTGCAGAAAACACGAAAACATAAGCAGGTTTATTCTGTACAGGAGGATTAACCCCTTCTTTAAAAGTAATAGTGGTTAATGAAACTGCTTGTAATATATACCGATCAAAAGTAATTAGTAAGCCAGTCTTTATAAACTTTTTGTAATCTCCCTCTAACTGGAGATTAATCCGCAGTTTCTTTAAGCATAGAACAGTCTTTTAATTCCTCTCCATATGAGCGTTGGTGGTCTCCTTTTCCCCCCAATTCGGGTAAGTATTTGGCTGTGCAGTACAATAAGACTTCCTTGACATATTTCTGCCTCTATTTCCAAAATCAAATCCCCTTCTGGGCGAAATACCTTTTTGTCCAAAGACAAAGGTTTCATGCAGCTAAAAATATTTAACTTTTCATCCAATTTTAATAATTTAGGCAGATTACTCCAAACAGACAAACCAGGAGCTTAAACACCACTTGCTCGACACAGGTATGCAAACCTTGGGTGAAAAATGGGCCAAATAGCCATTTACCTCATACAAAATTTCATTAGAAAAGAATTGCACAATAGCGTCTTTTTTTTTTCTTTTTTTTTTCTCTTATCCATCTCCGCAAAAGCCATTAATAGCAGCAGAATAATTTGTGAGGATTTTTTGAACCTCACTACTTGACGCTCTCATATTTGGGGTCATGGATGCCCATATCAACGGATAAACCGTAGGCACTTCCAATGAGGCACAATTTCTTGTGCTGTGCAATTTTAATATTTCAATCATCACAGAAACATGAAGTTGGTGAGATAACCATATATATATATGTTGGCAGCTAGGTTTTCTTCCATAGCCTCACCACTTCCTTCATATATAGCAAATTCTTTTGCTATCCCAGGCACATTTGGCCTTTTTTTTTTTTTTTTTTTCCTTTTTCTTTTTTATTTATTTTGTGGTGTGCTTTCAAATGCAAATCACCATCAACAGGGTCTGCCTTCTGCAGCCCTAAATCAATTGGGATTTCATCCCATGAGACTTCTTCAGGCCCAAATCCTGGGTCGGAGTTCCAACTCCAATTAGGCCCACAGCCATATTCAGAAATAATTAAACCCTCAGACTTTTTTTAGGAACCTTCTGGGTACTATGACCTAGTCTCATAATAATTTGGAGAAACTTTCTCCATATGCTCCATAATTTGTTCCACATAGTTTAATTATCTGGAGGACATGCAAAATCAGAGTCATCAAAAACCACGGGCCTCTCAGATTTTTTTTTTTTTTTTTCATTTTCGGGAGCATTTCTCTCCGTGGTTATCATTTTTGGAAACTAATTCGCTAACGGGTATTATCTGCGGCCACGGTTCGGAACCGGCTCCGCACTAGCTTTCCCGTATATATTTATTTTTCCCCCAGGAAGCATTTTACCCGCGAAATTTTCTTTTACTTCATAATCTGTGCTATCCAGCACTTAACTTGACTCTGACTTGATTTAACATAACTATTACTGCTGGACCTACCCAGCGTCCGCTAAAACATCCCTACTTTGCTGCACTTACCTGCGGGGCCGTTCCGACCGCTGCGAAGAGCTGCTCCTTACTGCAGCTCCTCCTTCCGCCGTCAAGTTGACGTCATGCCGTTGCCAGCGTGAGGCGGGTTCTTCACGTAGTCACTCACGTGACTCCGAAGTAAAATTGGTCTTACCAATGCCTTGTATAATTTTAACATTACTTCCCTACTCCTATATTCAATGCTCTGATTTATAAAGGCCAGCACACCAAAGGCTTTCTTTACCACCCTATCTACATGCGATTCCACCTTCAGGGAACTATGCACAGTTATTCCTAGATCCCTCTGTTCCACAGCATTCCTCAATTCCCTACATTTACCATGTACGTCCTATTTGATTTGTCCTGCCAAGATGTAGCACTTCACACTTATCAGCATAAAAACTCCATCTGCCATCTTGCAGCCCACTTTTCCTAATGGCCCAAATCTCTCTGTAGACTTTGAAAAATCTACTTCATTATCCACAACACCACCTATCTTAGTATCATCTGATACTTACTTATCCAATTTTCCACCCCATCATCCAGATCATTTGATGTACATGACAAACAACAGTGGACCCAACACAGATCCCTGCGGCACCCACATGGTCACCGGCTTCCAACCTGACAAACAGCCATCCACCATTACTCTCTGACATCTCCCATTCAGCCACTGTTGAATCCATCTTGCTACTCCGCCATTAACACCCAAAGATTTGAACCTTCTTAACCAACCTTCCATGGGGAACCTTGTCAAAGGCCTTACTGAATCCATATAGACAAACATCCACTGCTTTACCCTCATCAATTTCCCTAGTTACCGCTTCACAAATTCATGTAGAAGGTTTGTAAACATTGACCTTCAGGCACCAATCAATGTTGACTGTTCCTGATCAGACCGTGTTTATCCAGATGCTTATATATATCTATATCTAAGTATCCTTTCCATTAATTTGCCCACACTGACGTCAAACTAATAGGTCTATAATTGCTAGGTTTATTCTTTGAACCCGTTTTTTAAACAAATGGAACAACATGCGCAGTACGCCAATCCTCGCACTGTTCCCGTTTCTAATGACATTTGAAATATTTCTGTCATAGCTCCTGCTATTTCTACACTAACTTCCCTCAATGTCCTAGGAAATATCCTGTCAGGACCTGGGAGAGACTTATCCACTTTTCTATTTTTCAAAAGTTGTCAGTACTTCTCCTCTTTGAATCTCATAGTTTCCATAGCTGTACTCTACTCTTTCCCACTAAACTCCGAGTTCAATATCCTTCTCCTTGGTGATATACCGAAGAAAAGAAATTGTTCAATATTCTCCCCATCTCTTTTGGCTATCTGCAGATAGCTGTCCATTTGGTTCTCTAATGGTCCAATTTTATCCCTCGTTATCCTTTTGCTATTAATATTGCTGTAGAAACCCTTTGGTTTACTTTCCCCTTTCTTGCCAATGCATCCTCATATCTTCTTTTAGCCTTCCTTATTTCTTTCTTAAGATTATTTTTACATTCTTTTATCCTCTAGCACCTCATTTACTCCATGCCTCCTATAATTATTGTAGATATCTCTCTTTTTTCGAAACAAGTGTCCAATTTCCCTTGAAAACCATGGCTCTTTCCAATTGTTACTATTTACTTTCAACCTAACAGGGACATAAAGATTCTGTACTCTTACAATTTCCCCTTTAAATGCCCGCCATTTCTCTTCTACATTCTTTCCATGAAACAAAGTGTCCCAATTCACTCCTTCAAAATCCTTACGCATTCCCTCAAAGTTAGCCTTTCTCCAATCAAAAATCTCTACCCTAGGTCCAGTTCTGACTCTCTCCATAATTATATTGACACTATTAAGTTAACTCAAACATCTGGAAACAGGTCACCAAGTCCATACTCTGTTCACAAGTTCAACAGATCTAATGTTTTAACTGTGCATTTACAAAATTCACCGTCCCACAAACACACACACACTCAGACACGCACACACCCACTCGCTCACACACCCACTCACACACACACCCACTCACTCACTCACACCCAGTCACTCACTCGCACTCACACACACCCACTGAATCACCCACCCACTCAGTCACTCACACACATACACACACACCCACTCACACACACACATACTCACTCACACCCACTCACACACTCACTCACTCACACACCCACACACACTCACGCACCCACACACACTCACACTGACACACAACCATCACAGTCACCACTCACACACACTCACTCACACACACCCACCACCCTCACTCTCACACCACTCACACACACCCACACTCACACCCACCAACTCACACCCTCACACTCACACACACAAACCACTGACACACCCTCACTCCCACTACCACATACACTCACTCACTAATCACACTACCACATCCCACACTAAGAATCACCCACTCACACCCACTCAATCACCCACCCCACCCACACCCCCCACCACCCACTCACCACACACACCACCCACACTCACAACCACCCACACCCACCACTCCACTAACACACCCACCACACAACACACTCCCACCTCACTCACACATACACCGGACACACTCACTCTCCACTCACCCACCTCACAAACCCACCCACTCAATCAACCATACTCACACCCCACTCAATCCCCTCCCTCACACAAACCCCCCCCCCCCCCCCCCCCCCCCCCCACACACACACAACACACCACATAGAAAGAAAAATAGTAACATAGATATTAGGTGCAGGAGTAGGCCATTCAAGCCCTTCGAGCCTGTCACCGCCATTCAATAGGATCATGGCTTGGATAATCCAACTCAGTATCCGTTACCGCCTTCTCTCCATACCCTCTGATCCCCTTAGCCACAAGGGCACATCCAACTCACTCTTAAATATAGCCAAATGAACTGGCTTCAACTACCTCTGTGGCAGAGAGTTCCAGAGGGCTCACCACTCTCTGTGCGTGAAAACGTCTTTTCTCCATCTCGGTCTGAAAGGGATTTCCCCATTATCCTTAAGCTGTGACCCCTTGTCCTGACTTCCCCAACTCGGGAACGTTTGCCTTGCATCTAGCCTGTCCAACCCTTAAAAATGTTTGTAAGTTTCTATAGATCCCCTCTCAATCTCCTAATTTCCTGTGGAGTATAACCGCTGTCTATCCATTCTTTCTTCATAAGACTGTCTGACAATCCCAGAATCAGTTGGTTGAACCTTATCTGCACTCTCTATGGAATTAATGTCCTTTCCTCAGATTTGGTGACCAAAACTGTACGCAATAATCCAGTGTGGTCTCACCAAGACCCTGTACAACTGAAGTAGAACCTCCGGCTCCTGTTACACAACACACACACACACACACACACACACACACACCCACACCCACACACCCCAGGCCCGGGCGCCACTGAACAGCGGCGGCGCCAACTCTCACCATCTCCCCGGGCGGAGCCACTGTCGCCGCCTTCACTCTGTTCAGAAAGCTCCGATGCTGCTGCCCGTTGTTGTACTCCAGCTCCCACGGGCTACCGGATACATCGACAAAATGACAATGGGCATTGATTGATTGAAGGAGCTTTAGAAATATTCGAAAAGTTCGCAGGGTCGCCAAAGAGAACTGCTTCTGACTTTTATCTGTGTATTAAAACAAGTCAATTTCCGGGATAGGGTACTATGGTTCTCTCTTATAACTGCTACACCAATTGCTGAACAGCTTTCCCAAACTGGGAGTATTTAGTACTGAGATAGGCCCGACCCGAAAATGTCACCCATTCCTTTTCTCCAGAGATACTGCCTGTCCGCTGAGTTACTTCCAGCACATTTTGTGTCTCTCTAAGATATAGTACGATCTTTCTCAATATACATCATTAAATATTAGACAGGTCTCTGGAACTGTTCCGCACCTAGCGGAATAATGCTATATTCTGCACACTGTAATTCCTCTTGATCTGTCTGTTGTACTTGTGTTTGGTTTCATGCTTCATCTACATTGTTCTATTATACAGATAATATCCACAGGGTGACGCCAGCAGTGGCAGCCTCGCAACACTGTCTGTCCTCGTCCATTCCTTCTTTGTTGTTTATAGTGTCCTCTAGCACGAGGGCGATTGGCACAACGTTCTTTTGTCACCTTGCAGATGCTGGTCTGATAACAAAGATATGACACCAAAGTGATGGAGTACCTCTGTATGAAGCCAGCATCGCTGGGAAATAAGGAGTTCATACGTGACGAAGGGTTCACGGTCCTCAAATGTCACTATCCTCTTTACTTTTGAGATGCTGCCTGAACCACTTATAGTAGCTCAGATAAGGTTGGGGTCACGACCTGAAACGTCACCTATCCATTTTCTCGAGAGATACCGGCTGACCCGCTGAGCGCTTTGAGTATTGGTACCACATCCAATTAATGGAGTCAATAACTTTTAAGTTTCTGTGGAGCTAAATTGTGAACGGGTTTGTTCTTGAAGACTGGTTCGCACTTTGTTAAACATAAAATCCCACATAATTCTGTAATCTCAATGCGAATAATCTCAAATCTAATGGCTAATTGTTTTCCGCGTTTCAATGTGTCAACTTGTTCTGGAAACCAGAGGATATCTTGTCTTTGTTCAGCCCATTCTAATTCCTCATGGATGTTGAAAAACATGCATTTGATCCCCAGAATCTCCCGGTTTCTTTTTAAGGGTTTTGGGTTTCCCTTGTTACCTGTGCTTACAATTTATACTCAAGATTTGGCACAAAAAACGCTGGTGTTATTTCAGCGCTGGTTAGCAGCATTCTGGAGAAGGAATGGGTGACCTTTCGCGCGAGACCCCTTTATCATACTACTTCATGAAGATAGTAATTCTATCAATGTGGTACACTCACTCCAAAATATTACAAATTCCCCACAATGCTGAAGCACATACTGAACTGTGAACTGAACAATGGAAAACCAAGCTGTGTTTATGGGAACGTTTACCTCCTGCTTTAGATGACTTGAGATTAAGAACAATATTCCATTATGCCTTTTTATTATTCTCTGTAACCATTCTTTTACCTGGAAATATTTGATGTTGTGGGCATTCAGTGAACTTGGTTGCAGGAGGGCTGTGATTGGGAAACTAAATTTCCAGGATTTCGTTGCTTCAGGTGTGATAGTTTTGGAGGGACCTGGGGGGAGGTGGTGCATTGCTTGTCAGAGAAGATTTTACAGCAGTGCTTTGGCAGGATAGATTAGTTCGGCTCGGTCTAGGGAGGCTATTTGGGTGGTAACTGAGAAGTGGGAAACGGTGTAAGCAACACTTTAGGGGTGTATTATAGAACGACAAAGGGGAGGTTGATTGGAACAGCAAATATGTAAGGAGATAGCAGTTATTTGTGGTAAGCACAACGGTAGTGATTGTGGGAGATTTCATTTTCCAAAAAAAATAGACTGGGAAACACATTGTGTAAATGGGCTGGTTGGTTTGGAGTTTGTAAAAGTGTGCAGGATAGTTTTTTGCAGCAGTACATAGAGGTATCGACAGAGAAGGGGCAGTGCCTGGACCTCCTGGTTAGGATATGAGGCAGGTCAGGTGACGGAGGTATGCGTTGGTGAGCACTTCGGGACCAGTGATTAACAATACCATTAGTTTCAATTTAATTATGGGACAGAGTCAGAATGGACCGTGGGTAGAGATTTTTGATGGAAGACAGGCTAACTTTGAGGAAAGCGTAAGGATTTTATAGGAGTTGAATTGGGACACTTTGTTTCATGGGAAGGATGTAGACGTGAGAAATGGCGGGCAAATTATGGAAAGGATACTTAGTGATGAAATATTTTAAGCATCTGGATAAGCGGGTCTGATTTCGGATCAGTCAACATGGATTTGTGCCTGGAAGAGGCCTTGATTTTGACAACCTTCTTTGAATTTTTTGAAGCGGTGAACTAGGGAAATTGATGAGGGTTAAAAGCTGTGGTTGGTTGTCTTGGATTTTTGTAAGGCCTTTGACAAGGTTCCGCATGGAATGGTTGTTATGAAGTTTCATCTTTGATGTGTTAATGGTGGAATAGCAAGATGGATTCAACTGTGGCTGAATGGGAGTTGTCAGAAGAGGAATGGTGGATGGCTGTTTGTAGTTGGAAGCCGGTGGACCATTGTGGTGCCTCAGGAGAATCTGTGTGGGGGTCCACTGTGTTTGTCATGTAAATCAATGATCTGGATGAATGATGGGGTGGATAAATTGGTTAAGTTAAGTATGCAGATGATACTAAGATAGGTGGTGTTGGGATTAATGAAGTAGATTTTTCAAAATCTACAGTGAGATTTGGGCCATTTGGTAAAGTGGGCTGAAAGATGGCAGATGGAGTTTAATGCTTGATTTGTGTGATGTGACTAAATCTTGGAAGGAGGACAAATCAACATAGGACGTAACATGGTAAATGGTAGGGATTGAGGAATGCTGTGAACAGAGGGATCTAGGAATATCTAGTGCATAGTTCCTAAAGGTGGGAATCGCATGTAGATAGGGTGGTTAAATAAAGCCTTTGGGTGCTGGCCTTTATAATCAGAGCATTGAATTAGGTGTAGGGAAGTAAATGTTAAAATTTACAAGGCATTGGTAAACCAATTTTGGAGTATGGTGTACAATTTTGGTGCCTAGTTAATAGGAAAGGATGTCAACAAAATCGAGAGGAGTACTGAGGAGATTTAATAGAATGTGCCTAGGGTTCCAGCAACTATGTTACAGGAGTAAGGTTGTGAACAAGTTAGGTCTTTTATTCTTTGTGAGCGCAGAAGGTTTAGGGGGACTTGATTGAGGTCTTTAAAATGTGAAAAGGGATAGACAGGAGTTGTCGTGGATACGGTTTGCCCATTGAGGGTAGGGAGATTCAAACAATGAGGGCATGACATGTGAATTAAGGGGACAGAGGTTTTCGGGGTTACGTGAGGGGGGAACTTCTTTATCAGTGGGTGGTGGGCTGTGTGGAATCAGCTTACAGCGGAATGTGGTGGCGGCAGGATCGATTTTTAACATTTAAGAGTTAAAGTGGATAGGATTTTGACGTGGGAATGGAAGGGTATGGTCTGAGTGCAGGTAGATGGGGACTAGGGGAAAACAAATGTCGGCACGGACTGGAAGGGCGTGAGGGCATGTTTCCGTGCTGTTATGGTTTATATGGTGATAGGTTATATAGTGCTGTCTGTCATCACAAACAAATCAGTGTTTTGCTTCCCACTTACTACCTTCTTTTCCGCTGGATGATTAAGCACGCAACAATCCAGGTACCTCGGTACACGCGACAATAAAATACTATTTTGTCACACCTTATGCAATCAAAGTTTCAACCATGTACTTAATCCGCACAACAATGGTTCAGTAATCTTTAAATCATGAACTTTATTAAAAAATATCTGGTTGGTATTTTCTAGATCAATTTCATTTTTATTCTAACTCCAATAGTTATAATAAAATATCCAACTATTTCTGTGAAAGGGAAGGTGCCAGAATTATAGTCATTGAGTCTTGGACTCAATGAATACCTTATTATAACCTTATTATCTAGGTTTATAAGGCTATGTCTGGCATCAATGTTTCGGCACTGAAGGTGGGCTGAAGTACCTGGTCCTGTGCTGTAGTGTTCTTTCTTATATGTAATCAAGCCTCAGCGGGACTTTAATCTAAAAAGACTGAAATAAAGTGCAAACGCCCACTATTAGTTTGAAACTTATCTGTACCAAGATTATCATCACTGTTTGGAGAGTCATGTCCAATGAATACAGTTAGTTAGTTTAGTTTATTGTCATGTGTTAAGCTTTTGTTGCGTGCAAACTTGTCAGCGGAAAAAACAATACCTTGCATTACTATCGAAGCCATCCAAAGAGTAACAAGATGATGTTTAAGGGAAAATGTGATTATCTTTTGTTGCATGAGAAAGCCAATTAAGGATAGTCCAAGTATCTCCACTGAGTAGATAGTATCTAGGTTGCTATCTAGTTGTTGGTAGGAGGGTTCAGTTGGCTGATACAGTGGTAAGAAACTGTCTCATTCTTGAGGGGTGTGTTTACAACTTCTATACCTCTTGCCTGATGGGAGAGAGAGACGGAGTGGCTGGGGTGCGGGACAAACCATTTTTTTTTGTGTTTTTTTCCCTTAATGGTGGTGGCAGCCACTTGTGTTAACATAGAAGCGCCAGCGGGTCAAGTCCAACCTCCCCCACTACATAGTGCAGCTATAAATACCCGTGATAGCCATATGGTAGAGAATTATGGCGTGTCTTTATGGCAGATGTAAAATTTGTAAACTCAATTCAGCCATCTTTTGGTCGCGATTTTCACTCATATATAATTACAGTTGACAAATTAGTCTATAAAGAATGTGATCCATTTTAACTTTTAATAAAAACTTGGTCAATCAAACTAATATCCAAAAGTGCGTTCTAAATGTACCCTAAGGCAATATATCGAAGAGGAGTGTAATAGATAAATTATATTCTAAATGTACTCAGTACTTTCCACAAATCTGCAGATCACTTTAAATGTATTAATGCTTTTCTCCAAGCAGAAATTTAATCTCTCTATTTAATCTCTCTGTGACATCCTCATTCCAAGGGCAGAGTTAAATACATTGTTTTACACTTCAAAAATATACCTAATTTGGCATTTTGAGCTTTTATATAACTGCTTGATATAACACATAGGGCTATTTGTGGTTGATCTCCCATGGTGAGCCTGTCAACTGACCCAATCTGCCGCAGTTATGCGCCACCAGGAGCATGCGAACTTTTTTAGGCGGGCATCTACAGATGTAGAACTGGATGGTATCACCTGCTGCAGTGTAACGTGAAAGACATCACCGAGGACAAGACACTATCATTGAACATCTGATAAAGACCCACAAAGTCATTGCTAGCTGCTCCAAGTGACTCTCAAATACAATTAAACAAAAAAAAAAAAAAAAGTGTTAGCTCCCATTCTGAAGATCCCTGGTTATACCCTGGTCACCAACACCGAGAGCGAACCACAGGGATTTCCACTTTTTAAGGAACACAGCAAAATGGTAAAGCAATTGCAGGGCCCTCCGGTCTCGACATGGGAATGGGCAGCAACGCTAGTCCAAGGAAGGTGTCATGGTATTCTATGTATACAAGCTCCATTCTACAAGGCTCTACAAAGACTCCATCCGCACTTTGATTCGCCTGTCATTATATCACGCGGGAGACTTTAACTGCCACGGCACACCTGGGGGCGACTGTTCAACTAATCAGATGGTGCTGTAGTAGATGGTCTGGGCTCAGATACTGCCATTCAAAATCTGTACAACCCAAAACAACCGGACTTCTTACATCTGGTGGTGTTGTAAACAACCACTACCAACCCTCATTTGGCTTTTTGCCATAAACCTGTATGGGCCTTCCTCACACCGTATCTGCCTGGATCACTTCCCGAAATAAACAACATCGCAATCTCTGATTATCCCGGACAACCCCATCAAGCCGGACCCAACCAACCCTGCGAAGAAGTGGATCTCCGCAAGCTGTGGGGTCCAGCCAGTTCACAAGTCGGGGGAATTCTGGATCGACAGCCTTCCCACCCCACCTCCGCAATCAGGGCAAAGCTACTCAGCTTCTGAAATTCCTCATCTGGGGCAGCGAAGAGTTCCATCCCTCGCGGCTATCATTGGCCGGGTACATCCACATGGGACGAAGAGGGTGACGCATGCTGACGCATCCTGGATTGCTGTGATCCTTGTGAGAAGAATGCTCCAGGCTACGGAACTGCCAAACCTGCCTCGACCAAGAAGTCAGAGTGCGGTGGGATGAGGACAGTCAGAAATCGACTTCCATACTCCATAGGTTGGCTTGGAAGCCTTCAATCGCCTTCACCGGTGGAAGTACCCCCCAAGCATTACCCCGTCACGGCCCAACTCCATCGCCACAGCTCCTGGCCAACGGCCACTTCAAGGACGTGGACAAGAATCAAACTCGCTCTGTCTAAACAGGAAACCCACTAATCTTTGAAAGCTCCAAGCGCTGATGGGTCCTCTCAGCACCATTTTCCTGTTCTTGAACTCTCTCCTGTAATAACTCAATTGAAATGCGGAAAGCCAGGGTCCTAATAACATCCCCAGAATTCTGAAACACTGCCGTTCCTAAATGGCATGGTTCTGGCTCGTGAGTTTCAACTCCTCTTGTCTCATTGGTCAGTCCATTCGAAGATCTGGTGGAAAGCCACCGTCATCGTGCTACCAAAT
>CM069158.1:0-369395 GCA_035221665.1 Okamejei kenojei
TCTCCATCTCCAGGTCTAGCTTTTGCTCCATCTCCAAATCCATCGCCAGGTCTACTTAGCTGCATCTCTCCACTCCAATCACCAGGTCTAAACCTTTTGCACCATGTTCCAGCTCCATCGCCAGGACTTGCTTTTGATCCCTCACCTTCTCCATAAAAAAAATTCACCCGCCAGGTCTTGCTTTGATCCATCTCCATCTCTCCTCTCCAGATCTAGCTGCTTTAGCTCCCAACTCCGCTCCATTTCCCCAGGATCATCGCATTTGTGCCCAACTTTTCCCCACTCCATTCGCCCAGGTCTATCTCTTCGGTCCATATACGAGCTCTCCATCTCCCGGTCTATCTTCGCTCCATCTCCAGCTCCAATCCTCCCGTCTAACTCTCTGCTCCATCTCCATGTCTAGAGTCGCTCCCATCTCCAGCACCATTCCACCAGATCTAGCTCTCTCTCCAATCTCCAGCAACATCTCTCGGTGTATCTTCGCGCTCCATCTCCAGCTCCATCTTCCATGCCTAGCTCTCCTCCATCTCCAGCTCCATCACTAGGTCTATCATTGCTCCATCTCCAGCCTCCACTCCAGGTCTAGCTTTTGCTGCATCTCCAGCTCCATCGCCCGGTCAAAACCTTTTGCTGCAACTCCAGCTCCATCGCCAGACTAAGCTTTTTGCTCCTCTCCTGCACCCTGCAACCATCTCCCAGGTCTACCTTTTGCTCCATCTCCAGCTCCAACGCAAGGTCTCTGCTTTTTGCTCCATCACCAGCTCCATCTCCGTTTCTAGCTCTCGCACCATCTCCAGCTCCACTCCAGGTCTAGCTCGCGTTCCTTCTCCAGATCCACTCTCCAGCTCTATCTCTCGTTCCATCTCCAGCTCCATCTCCCCGGTCTAAGCTTTTTGCTACCATCTATCAGCTCCATCTCCAGTCTGCATTTGCTTCCATCTCCAGCTCCAGTCTCCAGTCTAGTAATGCTGGACCATCTCCAGCCAATCACCAGGTCTAGCTATTGCTGCATCTCCAGCTACATCTCCAGGTCCTAGCCTTTTGCTTCCATCTCCAGCACCATCTCCAGGTCTAGCTGTTTGCTCGCGTTCCTTCGCCAGATCCATCTCCAGCTCTATCCTCACCGCTCCATCTCCAGTCTCCAACTCCCGGTCTATCTCTCGCTCCATCACCATCTCCACCTCTCCAGCTCCAGATTTTGCTCCATACCAGCTTGTTTTCCGCTCCCCCATCTCCTGCTCCATCTCCAGGCTCTAGCTTTTGCTCCATCTCCAGGTCCTAGCTTTTTTGCTCCAAACACCAGCTCCATCAACCAGGTCCTAGCTTTTTGCTCCATCTCCAGCTCCATCTCCAGATCAAGCTTATGCTTGCTCAATCTCTAGCTCATCTTCATCCGGGTCTAGCCTTTTGTTTTCCATCTCCAGCTCCACTCCAGCTAGCTTTTGCTCACATCTCCACTCCAACTCCCAGGTCCTTGCTTGCTCCATCTCCAGCTTCCATCTCCAGGTCTAGCTATTGCTCCATTCTCCAGCTCCATCTCCAGTCTAGCTTTTGCTCCATCTATCTCCCTCCATCTCATGTCCTTGCTTTTGCTTCCATCTCCCAGCTCCATCTCCAGACATCTTTTGCTCCATCTCCCAGCTTCCATTCTCCAGGTCTATCTTTTCGCTTCCATCCCAGCTCCATCGCCATGTCTAAAACCTTTTTGCTGCAATCTCTCCAGCTCCATCGCCAGGTCTACTTTTCCTCCATCTCCAGCTCCATCGCAGGTCTTGCTTTTGCTCCATCTCCACCTCCATCGCCAGAATCAGCTTTGGCTCCAACTCCAGGGTCCATCGCCAGGTTCTCTCTTTTGTCCAACTCCAGCTCCATCGCCGGTCTCAGCTTTGCTCCATCTCCAGCTCCATCTCCAGGCTGCATATTGCTCTCGCATTTCCATCTCCAGCTCCATCTCCAGGTCCAGCTCTAGTTCCATCTCCAGCTCCATCTACAGTTCTATCTTCTCGCTCCATCTCCAAGCTTTTCCATCTCCGGTCTATCTCTCGCTCCATCTCCAGCTCCATCTCCATGTCTTTGCTTTTTGCTCCCATCTCCAGCTCCATCCCAGGTCTATCCTTTTTTTGCTCCATCTCCAGCCTCCATCGCCAATCTAGCTTTTAGCTTCTCTAACTCCGAGGTCCATCGCCAGCTCTATTTTCCGCTCCATCTCCAGCTCCACTTCCAGCTTCTAGCTTTCGCTCCATACACCAAGCTCTACTTTCGCTCCATCACCAGCTCCATCACCAGCTCTAGCTTTCGACTCCCATCTACAGCCACCATCCCAGCTCTAGCTTTCGCTCAATACCAATTCTCCACCTCCATCACCCCAGATTTTGCTCGCATCTCTCCAGCTAGCTTTCCGCCCATCTCTCCAGCTCCATCCTACAGTCTATCTCTTCGCTCCATCTCCCGCACCATCTCCCGGTCTATCTCTCGGTCCAATCTCACTCCATCTCCATGTCTTGCTTTTGCTCCATACTCCAGCTCCATCTCCAGGTCTATCTTTATGCTTTTCCATTCTCAGCTCCAACGCCAGATCTAGCCCCCCCTCTTAGCTCTCAACTCCAGGTCCACGCCAGGTCTTCTCGCCCCCCCCCCCCCTTTTTATTTTTTTTTTTGCTCCATCTCCCAGCTCCCATAGCCGGGTCTCGCATTTGCTCCCATATCCAGCTCCATCTCCAGGTCTATGCTCTCGCTCCACCTCCCGCCTCCCATCTCCAGCTCTACCTTCGCTCCATCTCCAGCTCCACTCCAGCTCTAGCTTTCGCTCCATCTCCAGCTCTAAGCTATCGCCCCCCTTTTTCCATCTCCAGCTCCATCTCCAGCTCTAGCTTTTCGCTCCATCTTACATTTCCTTCTCCAGCTCTAGCTTTCCCACTCAATCACGCAGCTCCACCTTCCAGCTCCAGAATTTTTGCTCCATCTCCAGCTCCATCTCCAGTTCTATCTTTTGCTCCCTCTCCAGCTCCATCGCCAGAACTAGCTTTAGCTCCATCTTCCAGCTCCCTTCAACCAGGTCTAACCTTTTTGCTCCATCTCCAGCTCCATCCCATTTCTATTCTACCGTTACTTTGCTCAATCCCATCTCCATCGCCAGATCTAGCTTTTGCTCCCACTCCAGCTCCATCGCCAGGTCTCGCTTTTGCTCCATCTCCAGCTCTATCCGCCATGTCTCTCTTTGGCTCCCACCAGCTTCCATCCCATCTCCAGGTCTAGCTCTCGCACCATCTCCAGCTCCACTCCAGGTCCTAGCTCGCGTTCCATCTCCAGATCCATCTCCAGCTCTACCTCTCGCTCCATCTCCAGCTCCATCCTCCCCCCGGTGTATCTCTCGCTCCATCACCAGCTCCACCTCCATCCCAGATTTTGCTCCATCAACCAGCTAGCTTTCGCTCATCTCCTGCTCATCTCCAGCTCTACTTTTGCTGCTTTGCTCCATCTCCAGCTCCATCTCCAGGTCTAGCTTTTGCTCCAACACCAGCTGCTCCATCCCAGGTCTAAGCTTTGCTCCATATCCACTCCATCTCCAGGTCGAGCTTTTGCCTCCAGCTCCAGCACCCAATCTCCAGGTCTATCTTTTGCTCCATCTCCAGCTTCCATCTCCAGGTCTAGCTTTTTGCTCCAAACACCACTCCATCTCTAGGTCTAGCTTTTGCCCATCTCCAGCTCCTCTCCAGATCTCTAGCTTTTTCACCCATTCTAGCTCCATCACCGGGCTAGCTTTGCTCCAATCACCAGCTCCATCTCCAGTCTAGCTTTTGCTCCATCTCCAGCTCCCTCTCCATGTCCTTGCTTTTGCTCCATCATCCAGCTCCGTCTCCGGGTCTAGTTATTGCACATCCTCCAGCTTCCATCTCCAGGTCTAGCTTTTGCTGCATCTCCATCTACATCTTTCCCCCCCCCGGCTAGCATTTTGCTCCATCTCCATCACCATCTCCAGGTCTAGCATTTTCTCCATCTCCACTCCATCTCACAGGACTAAGGTTTTTGCTACCATCTCCAGCTCCTCTCATGACTTGCTTTGCTCCATCTATCTCCACACCATCTCCAGTCCTTATCTATTGCTCTATCTCCAGCTCCATCATCCAACTCAATCTTTCGCTCCATTCTCTAGCTCCATCGCCAGGTCTACCTTTGCTGCATCTCCACTCCAACGCGCGCATGTCTACCTTTTGCTTCCATCTCCAGCTCCATCCCAGTCTTGCTTTTGATCCATCCTCCAGCTCCATCGGCCAGATCTCGCTTTCCAAACTCCAGCTCCACTCCATCGCCAGTTTCGCTTTTGCTCCATCTCCAGCCTCCATCTCTCCAGCTCCATCTCCGTCCAAGCTTTTTGCTCCATCTCCCCAGCTGCTCCGTCTAGATGTCTACTTTTTGCTTCCATCTCCAGCTCCACTCCATGTCTAGCTTTTGCTCCATCTTCCAGTCCACTCCAGGTCCCTATCTTTCGCTTCCATCTCCAGCTCCATCGCCAGGGGCTTACCTTTTGCTGCAACTCCAACTCCATCAACCAGGTCTCCTTTTGCTCCATCTCCAGCTCCAATCGCCAGGTCTTTGCTTTGATCCATCATCCAGCTTCTCCATCTGCCCGGTTCATAGCATTTTGATCCATCTCCAGCACCTCGCCAGATTCTAAGCTTTACTCCAACTTCCAGTCTCCATCGCCAGGTCTCGCATTTGCTCCATCTCCAGCTCCATCGCCAGGTCTAATCCCTCTCGGTCGATAACGAGCTCCATCTCCCCCGCTCTATCCTCACGCTCCACTCAGCTTCCATCTCCCGGTCCTAACTCTCGCTCCATCACCAGGTCTACATGTCGCTCCATCTCCAGCTCCTATCCAGATCTAGCACTTCGCCTTCGCTCCATGCACCAGCTCTCATCTCCCAGGCCTAGCTTCGCTCCATCTCCAGCTATCCATCTCTAGTCAGCTATTGCTCCATCCTCCTAGCTCCATCGATCCAGGTCTAGCTTTTGCTGCATCTCCAGCTCATCTTCTCTCCAAGGTCTAACTTTGCTCCAATCTTCTGCACCATCTCCAGGTCTATCTTTTGCTCCATCTTCTCCAGCTCCATCTCCAGTTCAACTTTTGCTCCACTCCTGCTCCATCTCCTGGTCTAGCTTTTACGCTGCTTTACCAGCTCCATCGCCATGTCCCGCTTTTTGCTAGCATCACACCAGCTCCATCTTCCAGGTCTAGCTCTCGCACCATCGTCCACTCCATCTCCAAGGTCTAGGCTCGCGTTCCATCTCAAGATCCATCACCATCTCCCAGGTCTAGGCTCGCGTTCCATCTCCAGATCCATCTCTCGCTCCAACTCCAGCTCCATCTCCCGGTCTAATCTCTCGTTCCATCACCAGCTCCACCTCCAGCTCCAATTTTGCTCCATCACACCAGCTCGGCTTTCGCTCCATCTCCTGCTCCATCTCCAGCTCTAAGCTTTTGCTCAATCTCCAGCCCATCTCCAGTCTAGCTTTTGCTCCAACAACCAGCACCCATCACCAGGGTCTAGCTATTGCTCCAATCTCCAGATCCATCGCCAGGTCTACTTTTGCTGCATCTATCTCCAGCTCCATCACCAGCAACCTTTTGCCTCCAAGTCCAGCTCCATCGCTACGCCAGGACTTGCTTTTTGATCCATCTCCAGCCCATCGCCAGGTGCTTGCTTTTGATCCCTCTCCAGCTCCATCGCCCAATCTAGCTTTAGCACCTACTCCACTCCATCGCAGGTCTCGGCATTTGCTCCATCACCCAGCTCCATCGCCAGTCTATCCTCTCGTCCATATCGAGTCTCCATTTCTCCCCCGGTCGATCTCTCGCTCCATCTCCATCTCTCCATCTCCCCCCCGGTCTAACTCTCGCGCTCACACCCAGGTCTAGATGTCGCTCCACTCCAGCTCCATCTCCAGATCTAGCTCTCGCTCCATCTCCAGCTACATCTTCGGTGTATCTCTCGCTCCATCTCCAGGCTCCTATTCCTGGGCCTAGCTCACGCTCCCATTTCTCCAGCTCCATCACAGGCTCTAGCTATTGCTCCATCTCAGCTCATTCCCAGGTCTAGCCTTTTGCTGCATCTCCACGCTCCATCGCCAGGTCTACCTTTTGCTGCATCTCCAGCTCATTCGCCAGGTCTATCTTTTGCTCCATTATCCGTGCACCATTCTCCAGGTCTACCTTTTGCTCCATCTCCAGCTCCATCGCAAAGGTCTCCGCTTTCTGCTCCATCACAGCTCCATCTCAGTTCGTAGCTCTCGCACCATCTCCTGCTCCATCCTCCAGGTCTAGCTCGGCGTTCCTTCTCCAGATCCATCTCAGCTCTATCTCTCGCCTCCTTCTCCCAGCTCCCATCTCCCGTCTAGCTTTTGACTCCATCTTCCAGCTCATCTCCAGGTCTTGCTTTTGCCTTCCATCTCCAGCTCCGTCGTCAGGTCTAGTTTATTGCTCCATCTCCAGCTCATCTCCAGTTCTAGCTTTTGCTGCAATCTCCAGCTACATCTCCAGGTCTAGCTTTTTGCTCCATCTCCAGCCCACCATCTCCAGGTCTAGCATTTTGCTCGCGTTCCTTCTCCAAGATCCATCTCCAGCTCTATCCTCTCGCTCCATCTCCAGCTCCATTATCCCGGTCTATCCTCTCGCTCCATCACCAGCTCCACCTCCACGCTCCCAGTATTTTGCTCCACACCAGCTTGTTTTTCGCTCCCATCGCTGCTCTCCATCTCAGCTCTAGCTTTTTGCTCCCATCTCCAGGTCTAGCTTTTGCTCCAACACCAGCTCCATCACCAGTCTAGCTTTTGCTCCATCTCCAAGCTCCATCTCCAGATTCTAGCTTTTGCTCCATCTCTTGCTCCATCTCCCGGTGTCTAGCTTTTGTTCCTTCTCCAGCTCATTTCTTCCAGGTCTAGCTTTTGCTCCATCTCCAGGCTCCATCTCCAGGTTTGCTTTTGCTCCTCTCCAGCTCCATCTCCAGGTCCTAGCTATAGTCCATCTCCAGGCTCCATCTCCAGGTCTAGCTTTTGCTCCATCGTCAGCTCAATCTCCATGTCTTGGCTTTTGCTCCATCTCCAGCTTCAATCTCCAGGTCTATCTTTTGCTCCACTTTCTCCTGCTCCATATCAGGTCTTCTTTCGCTCCATCTCCAGCTCTCATGCCAGGTCTACCTTTTGCTGCATCTCCAGGCTCCATCGCCAGGTCTAACTTTTCCTCCATCTCCAGCTCCTCGCCAGGTCTTGCTTTTGCTTCCATCCTCCCTCCATCGCCAGATACTAGCTTTAGGCTCCAAACTCCAAGGTCCTATCCGCCAGGTCTCGCTTTTGCTCCATCTCCAGCTCCATCGCAGGGTCTCGCTTTTGCTCCATCTCCAGCTCCATCTCCAGGTCTAGCTCTCGCTCCATCTCAGCTCCTTCTCCAGGTCCAGCTGCTAGTTCCATCTCCCAGCTCCATCTACAGTTTCTAAGTCTCGCTCCACGATCTCAGCTCCATCTCCCGGTCTATCTCTCGCTCCATTCCAGCTCCATCACCATGTCTGTGCTTTTGCTCCTCTCCCAGTCCATCTCCAAGGTCTATCTTTTGCTCCATCTCCAAGCTCCGTTCGCCAGATCTAGCTTTAGCTCCAAACTCCAGGTCCATCGCCAGCTCTGAGGTTTTCGCTCCATCTCCAGCTCCATTCCAGCTCTAGCTTTCGACTCCATCTCTAGCTCTAGCTTTCGCTCCATCTCCAGTCATCTCCAGTCTTAGCCTTTTCGCTACATTACAGCTCCATCTCCAGCTCTAGCTTTCGCTCAATCACCAGCTCCACCTCCAGCACCACGATTTTGCTCCAATCTCCAGTAATAGCTTTCGCCTCCATCTCCAGCTCCTTCTACAAGGTCTATCTCTTCGCTCCATCTCCAGCTCCATCTCCGTCTATCTCTCGGTCCATCTCCAGCTCCATCTCTACATGTTCTTGCTTTTGCTCCATCTCCAGCTCCATCTCCAGGTCTATCTTTTGGTCCCATCTCCAAGCTCCATCGCCAGATCTAGCTTTAGCTCCAACTCCAGGTCCATCGCATGTCTCGCTTTTGCTCAATCTACAGCTCCTCGCCGGGTCTCGCTTTTGCTCCTCTCCAGCTCCATCTCCAGGTTTGCTCTCGCTCCTCCTCCGCTCCATCTCAGCTATAGACTTTCGCTCCATCTCCAGCTCCATCTTTTCCCAGCTCTAGCTTTCGCTCCATCTCCAGCTCTAGCTTTCGCTCCCATCTCCAGCTCCATCTACAGTCTAGCTTTCGCTCCCATCTACAGTTCCATCTCCTGATTAGCTTTCACTCAATCACCAGCTCCACCCTCCAGCTCCAGATTTTGTCCATCTCCAGCCTCCATCTTCCAGGTCTATCTTTGGCTCCAATCTCACAGCTCCATCGCCAGATCTAGCTTTAGATCCACTCCAGCTCCGATCGCAGGTATCGCATTTGGCTCCATCGCCAGGTCTATCTCTCGGTCCATATCGAGCTCCATCTCCCGCTCTATCTCTCGCTCCATCTTCAGCTCCATCTACGGCTTAACTCTCGGCTCCATCTCCAGTTCTAGATGTCTCTCATCTCCAGCCTCCATCTATGATCTAGCTATCGCTCACATCTCCAGGCTCCATCTCTCGGTGTATCTCCTCGCTCCATCTCCAGGCTTCATCTCCAGGGCCTAGCTCTCGATCCATCTACCAGCTCCATCTCTAGCGTCTTGCTATTGCTCCTTCTCCAGCTACCTATCTCTGTCTAGCTAATGATCCATCTCCAGCTCCACTCTACAGGTCTAGCTTTTGCTCCATCTCTGCTCCATCTCAGTTCAACTTTTGCTCCAACTCCAAATCCATTCTCCTGGTCTAGCTTTTACGCTTATCTCCAAGATCCATTTCCAGGTCTCAGCATTTGCTCCATTTCCTGCCTCATCTCAAGGTCTAGGCTTTTGCTCCATCTCCTGCTCCATCTCCACGGTCGTATCTTTTGCTCCATCTCAGCTCATCGCCAGGTCTACCTTTTGTTTGCTCCATCTCCAGCTCATCGCTAGGTCTACCTTTTTGCTCTATCTCCAGCTCCATCGCCTAGGTATCGCTTTGCTCCATTCAAGAAGGTCTAGCTTTTGCTCCAACACCAGCAACTCCATCTCAGGTCTAGCTTTTGCTCCATCTCCAGCTCCATCTCCAGTTCTAGCTTTTGCTCCATCTCTAGCTCCATCTCAGGGTCTAGCTTTTGTTTCCATTCTCCAGCTCCTCTCCAGGTCTTGCTTTTGCTCCATCTCCAGCTCCATCTCTGGTCTTGGCTTTTGCTCCATTCTCAGCTCCATCTCCAGGGTCTAGCTATTGCTCATCTCCAGTCCATTCCAGGTCTGCTTTGCTCCATCTCAGCTCCCATCTCCATGTCTTTGCTTTTGCTCCATCTCCAGCTCCATCTCCAGGTCTATCTATTTGGCTCCATCTCTCCCAGCTCCATCTCCAGGTCCTAATATTTCGCTCCATCTCCAACTCCATCGCCAGGTCTACCTTTTGCTGCATCTCCAGCTCCATCGCCAGGTCTAACTTTTGCTCCATCTCCAGCTCCATCGCCAGGTCTTGCTTTTGCTCCATCTCCACCTCAATCGCCAGATCTAGCTTTAGCTCCAACTCCAGGTCCATCGCCAGGTCTCGCTTTTGCTCCATCTCCAGCTCCATCGCCGGGTCTCGCTTTTGCTCCATCTCCAGCTCCATCTCCAGGTCTTGCTCTCGCTCCATCTCCAGCTCCATCTCCAGGTCCAGCTCTCGTTCCATCTCCAGCTCCATCTACAGTTCTATCTCTCGCTCCATCTCCAGCTCCATCTCCCGGTCTATCTCTCGCTCCATCTCCAGCTCCATCTCCATGTCTTGCTTTTGCTCCATCTCCAGCTCCATCTCCAGGTCTATCTTTTGCTCCATCTCCAGCTCCATCGCCAGATCTAGCTTTAGCTCCAACTCCAGGTCCATCGCCAGCTCTAGCTTTCGCTCCATCTCCAGCTCCATCTCCAGCTCTAGCTTTCGCTCCATCTCCATCTCTAGCTCTCGCTCCATCTCCAGCTCCATCTCCAGGTCTATATTTTGCTCCATCTCCAGCTCCATCGCCAGATCTAGCTTTAGCTCCAACTCCAGGTCCATCTCCAGCTCTAGCTTTCGCTCCATCTACAGCTCCATCTCCAGCTCTAGCTTTCGCTCAATCACCAGCTCCACCTCCAGCTCCAGATTTTGCTCCATCTCCAGCTAGCTTTCGCTCGATCTCCAGCTCCATCTACAGGTCTATCTCTCGCTCCATCTCCAGCTCCATCTCCCGGTCTATCTCTCGCTCCATCTCCAGCTCCATCTCCATGTCTTGCTTTTGCTCCATCTCCAGCTCCATCTCCAGGTCTATCTTTTGCTCCATCTCCAGCTCCATCGCCAGATCTAGCTTTAGCTCCAACTCCAGGTCCATCGCCAGGTCTCGCTTTTGCTCCATCTCCAGCTCCATCGCCGGGTCTCGCTTTTGCTCCATCTCCAGCTCCATCTCCAGGTCTTGCTCTCGCTCCACCTCCAGCTCCATCTCCAGCTCTAGCTTTCGCTCCATCTCCAGCTCCATCTCCAGCTCTAGCTTTCGCTCCATCTCCAGCTCTAGCTTTCGCTCCATCTCCAGCTCCATCTCCAGCTCTAGCTTTCGCTCCATCTACAGTTCCATCTCCAGCTCTAGCTTTCACTCAATCACCAGCTCCACCTCCAGCTCCAGATTTTGCTCCATCTCCAGCTCCATCTCCAGGTCTATCTTTTGCTCCATCTCCAGCTCCATCGCCAGATCTAGCTTTAGCTCCAACTCCAGCTCCATCGCCAGGTCTCGCATTTGCTCCATCTCCAGCTCCATCGCCAGGTCTATCTCTCGGTCCATATCGAGCTCCATCTCCCGCTCTATCTCTCGCTCCATCTCCAGCTCCATCTCCAGATCTAGCTCTCGCTCCATCTCCAGCTCCATCTCTCGGTGTACCTCTCGCTCCATCTCCAGCTCCATCTCCAGGCCTAGCTCTCGCTCCATCTCCAGCTCCATCTCTAGGTCTAGCTATTGCTCCATCTCCAGCTCCATCTCCAGGTCTAGCTATTGCTCCATCTCCAGCTCCATCTCCAGGTCTAGCTTTTGCTGCATCTCCAGCTCAATCTCCAGGTCTAGCTTTTGCTCCATCTTCTGCACCATCTCCAGGTCTAGCTTTTGCTCCATCTCCAGCTCCATCTCCAGTTCAACTTTTGCTCCATCTCCAGCTCCATCTCCTGGTCTAGCTTTTACGCTGTCTCCAGCTCCATCGCCATGTCTCGCTTTTGCTCCATCACCAGCTCCATCTCCAGGTCTAGCTCTCGCACCATCTCCAGCTCCATCTCCAGGTCTAGCTCGCGTTCCATCTCCAGATCCATCTCCATCTCCAGGTCTAGCTCGCGTTCCATCTCCAGATCCATCTCTCGCTCCATCTCCAGCTCCATCTCCCGGTCTATCTCTCGCTCCATCACCAGCTCCACCTCCAGCTCCAGATTTTGCTCCATCACCAGCTAGCTTTCGCTCCATCTCCTGCTCCATCTCCAGCTCTAGCTTTTGCTCCATCTCCAGCTCCATCTCCAGGTCTAGCTTTTGCTCCAACACCAGCTCCATCTCCAGGTCTAGCTTTTGCTCCATCTCCAGATCCATCGCCAGGTCTATCTTTTGCTGCATCTCCAGCTCCATCACCAGGTCTACCTTTTGCTCCATCTCCAGCTCCATCGCCAGGTCATGCTTTTGATCCATCTCCAGCTCCATCGCCAGGTCTTGCTTTTGATCCATCTCCAGCTCCATCGCCAGATCTAGCTTTAGCTCCAACTCCAGCTCCATCGCCAGGTCTCGCATTTGCTCCATCTCCAGCTCCATCGCCAGGTCTATCTCTCGGTCCATATCGAGCTCCATCTCCCGGTCTATCTCTCGCTCCATCTCCAGCTCCATCTCCCGGTCTAACTCTCGCTCCATCTCCAGGTCCAGATGTCGCTCCATCTCCAGCTCCATCTCCAGATCTAGCTCTCGCTCCATCTCCAGCTCCATCTCCCGGTGTATCTCTCGCTCCATCTCCAGCTCCATCTCCAGGCCTAGCTCTCGCTCCATCTCCAGCTCCATCTCTAGGTCTAGCTATTGCTCCATCTCCAGCTCCATCTCCAGGTCTAGCTTTTGCTGCATCTCCAGCTCCATCTCCAGGTCTAGCTTTTGCTCCATCTCCTGCACCATCTCCAGGTCTAGCTTTTGCTCCATCTCCAGCTCCATCTCCAGTTCAACTTTTGCTCCATCTCCAGCTCCATCTCCAGGTCTAGCTTTTGCTCCATCTCCAGCTCCATCTCCAGGTCTAGCTTTTGCTCCATCTCCTGCTCCATCTCCAGGTCTATCTTTTGCTCCATCTCCAGCTCCATCGCCAGGTCTACCTTTTGCTCCATCTCCAGCTCCATCGCCAGGTCTACCTTTTGCTCCATCTCCAGCTCCATCGCCAGGTCTTGCTTTTGCTCCATCTCCAGCTCCATCGCCAGATCTAGCTATAGCTCCAACTCCAGCTCCATCGCCAGGTCTCGCTTTTGCTCCATCTCCAGCTCCATCGCCATGTCTCGCTTTTGCTCCATCACCAGCTCCATCTCCAGGTCTAGCTCTCGCACCATCTCCAGCTCCATCTCCAGGTCTAGCTCGCGTTCCATCTCCAGATCCATCTCCAGCTCTATCTCTCGCTCCATCTCCAGCTCCATCTCCCGGTCTATCTCTCGCTCCATCACCAGCTCCACCTCCAGCTCCAGATTTTGCTCTATCACCAGCTAGCTTTCGCTCCATCTCCTGCTCCATCTCCAGCTCTAGCTTTTGCTCCATCTCCAGCTCCATCTCCAGGTCTAGCTTTTGCTCCAACACCAGCTCCATCTCCAGGTCTAGCTTTTGCTCCATCTCCAGCTCCATCTCCAGATCTAGCTTTTGCTCCATCTCGAGCTCCATCTCCGGGTCTAGCTTTTGTTCCATCTCCAGCTCCATCTCCAGGTCTAGCTTTTGCTCCATCTCCAGCTCCATCTCCAGGTCTTGCTTTTGCTCCATCTCCAGCTCCATCTCCAGGTCTAGCTATTGCTCCATCTCCAGCTCCATCTCCAGGTCTAGCTTTTGCTCCATCTCCAGCTCCATCTCCATGTCTTGCTTTTGCTCCATCTCCAGCTCCATCTCCAGGTCTATCTTTTGCTCCATCTCCAGCTCCATCTCCAGGTCTATCTTTCGCTCCTTCTCCAGCTCCATCGCCAGGTCTACCTTTTGCTGCATCTCCAGCTCCATCGCCAGGTCTAACTTTTCCTCCATCTCCAGCTCCATCGCCAGGTCTTGCTTTTGCTCCATCTCCACCTCCATCGCCAGATCTAGCTTTAGCTCCAACTCCAGGTCCATCGCCAGGTCTCGCTTTTGCTCCATCTCCAGCTCCATCGCCGGGTCTCGCTTTTGCTCCATCTCCAGCTCCATCTCCAAGTCTTGCTCTCGCTCCATCTCCAGCTCCATCTCCAGGTCCAGCTCTCGTTCCATCTCCAGCTCCATCTACAGGTCTATCTCTCGCTCCATCTCCAGCTCCATCTCCCGGTCTATCTCTCGCTCCATCTCCAGCTCCATCTCCATGTCTTGCTTTTGCTCCATCTCCAGCTCCATCTCCAGGTCTATCTTTGCTCCATCTCCAGCTCCATCGCCAGATCTAGCTTTAGCTCCAACTTCCATCCAGCTCTAGTCCTCCATCTCCAGCTCTAGCTTTCGCTCCATCTACAGCTCCATCTCCAGCTCTAGCTTTCGCTCAATCACCAGCTCCACCTCCAGCTCCAGATTTTGCTCCATCTCCAGCTAGCTTTCGCTCCATCTCCAGCTCCATCTACAGGTCTATCTCTCGCTCCATCTCCAGCTCCATCTCCCGGTCTATCTCTCGCTCCATCTCCAGCTCCATCTCCATGTCTTGCTTTTGCTCCATCTCCAGCTCCATCTCCAGGTCTATCTTTTGCTCCATCTCCAGCTCCATCGCCAGATCTAGCTTTAGCTCCAACTCCAGGTCCATCGCCAGCTCTAGCTTTCGCTCCATCTCCAGCTCCATCTCCAGCTCTAGCTTTCGCTCCATCTCCAGCTCTAGCTTTCGCTCCATCTCCAGCTCCATCTCCAGCTCTAGCTTTCGCTCCATCTCCAGCTCTAGCTTTCGCTCCATCTCCAGCTCCATCTCCAGCTCTAGCTTTCGCTCCATCTACAGCTCCATCTCCAGCTCTAGCTTTCGCTCAATCACCAGCTCCACCTCCAGCTCCAGATTTTGCTCCATCTCCAGCTAGCTTTCGCTCCATCCCCAGCTCCATCTCCAGCTCTAGCTTTTGCTCCATCTCCAGCTCCATCTCCAGGTCTAGCTTTTGCTCCATCACCAGCTCCATCTCCAGGTCTAGCTTTTGCTCCATCTCCAGCTCCATCTCCAGGTCTAGCTTTTGCTCCATCTCCAGCTCCATCTCCGAGTCTAGCTTTTGCTGCATCTCCAGCTACATCTCCATGTCTAGCTTTTGCTCCATCTCCAGCACCATCTCCAGGTCTAGCTTTTGCTCCATCTCCAGCTCCTTCTCCAGGTCTAGCTTTTGCTCCATCTCCAGCTCCATCTCCGGGTCTTGCTTTTGCTCCATCTCCAGCTCCATCTCCAGCTCCATCTCCAGCTCTAGCTTTTGCTGCATCTCCAGCTCCATCTCCAGATCTAGCTTTTGCTCCATCTCCAGCTCCATCTCCAGCTCTAGCTTTTGCTGCATCTCCAGCTCCATCTCCAGGTCTAGCTTTTGCTCCATCTCCAGCTCCATCTCCAGGTCTAGCTTTGCTCCGTCTCCAGATCCATCTCCAGGTTAAGTTTCCCTTAAGTTTCCCTTAACAAATCTAAATAAGCTTTTACTGTCCTTCTTTATATTCTTGGCCAGCCTCCCTTCGTACTTCATCTTTTCAGCCCGTATTGCCCGTTTTGTTTCCTTCTTTTGTCCTATGAACCTTTCCAAATCCTCTGGCTTCCGGGTACTCATTGCTGTGTTATACATCTTTTATTTTAGTTTTATTCTATCCCAAACTTCTCTTGTCAGCCACGGTTGTCTCCTACTCCCCTGAGAATCGGTCTTCCTTTTTGGAATGGAATGATCCAGCGATTTCCGAATTATGCCAAGTAATTCCTGCCATTGCTGTTCCACCGCCATCCCTGCTAGGATCCCTTTCCAGTCTACCTTGGTCAGCTCCCCTCTCATGCCTTCATAGTCCCCTTTGTTCAACTGCATCCCTGCCACTTTGCTTCATCTTTGTCCAAAAATCTGCGTATGAACCCCTCTCTCGTTAGTGTTCACATCGTTCTGTCTGCCGAAGGGTCTCGATCCAAAACGTCACCTATTCCTTCTGTCCAGAGATGCTGTCTGTCCAGCTGAGTTACACCAGCACTTTGTGTCTATCTTTGGTATAAACCAACACCTGCAGTTCCTTCCTACATATATCACCTCTTACCTGCCAGGCTTTGTCCTGCCTCTCTTCTCTGCCAGATTTCTACCCCCCTGCCAAATCAGTCTGAGGAAGGGTGCCGACAATTTATACAAACCTGTGCGCCTTTGTAATGTGGGAGGAAACCCTAACCCTAGCCCTAACCCTAACTCTAGATTGATAGGCTAGCGTGTGTGGTTAGTGTGCGGGGGAACACTGGTTGGTGCGGACTCGGTGGGCCGAAGGGCACTGTATCTCTGAACTAAATGTGACACAGGGGCCCCAGGGGTTGGACTCCATCACCAATGTTCTGCCTGCTCCTCATGGGAACTAAACCGTTGGCCACGAGTTCTCCCAGAGGCAGATCTATCTTCCAATGGTCTCTCCAAACCCCCAGAGGCAACGGACATTTCAACTGTGTACAGGCGATGTTGTCAATGTACCAGTGGGGTTGGAGAATGGGAGGAGGGAGAGAGAGAGGGGGATAAGGGGACGGGAGGCAATGGAGAAGGGGGAGAAGAGTGGAGCAGGGGGGATGAAAGAAGGGGAGGAGGAGTGCGGGGGAGAAGGGTACGGGGGATTGGAGAAGGAAGGATTGGGGCGGGAGGAGGAAAGAGGGGGGTGGGGTGGGATGAGGGGGGTGGACGTTTCGGGTCGAGACCCTTCTTCAGACTGAAGTCAGGGGAATGGGCGGGACAAAGAATGAATGTAGGCGGAGACAGTAAGACTAGTGGCAGAACTGGGAAGGGGAGGGGGTGGAGAGGGAATGCAAGGGCTATCTGAAGTTAGAGAAGTCTATGTTCATACCGCTGGGATGTAAACTACCCAAGCGAAATATGGAATCCTCATATAACACGGTATTATATAGGTAGATACAAAATTCTGGAGCAACTCAGCGGTTCAGGAGGCATCTCTGGAGAGAAGGAATGTGTGACATTTCGAGTCGATATCCTTCTTCAGACAGACATTGTATGTGCGCCTCCCTAATCCCGGGTACCAAGAAAAAGTTTCCCCCTGGTTGAATAAGTTCGAACAGCTAACAGTGACCCCCTTTTTTTTCGAGTCCAGGATGAGGAATAATGGTCCACCTCTCTCAAAACCAAAGAGATCGATATCAGATGGGAGACACCACTGAGTCACATCTGAGCATAGCTACTAGACCAGCATCAGCGAAGGAAATAGGAGAAACTAGACTTAGTGGGACCCGTTGGGTCCCATGTTCACACTGGAGGGCTCCCAACGCAATATTCCTCCTCCTCTCCAATTCCAATATTGGTGGCCAGTGGGGGGGGGGGGGGGGTTCTGGAGCACTAGTATGGGTGTTGTGGGCCGAAGGGCTGGTTTCAAGAGGGCTAGTATGGACATTGTGGGCCAAATGGATTATTGGGCTGGCAGTTCAGTCAATCAGGCCAGGTGTGCTGGTAGCTCAGTCACTCCAGCTCCATCGCCAGGTCTCGCTTTTGCTACATCCCCATCGAAACCCATTGATGCGCCTCGAAACGGCTCTAAACCACTCTGAACCCCTCTAAACCAGGATGCACCCCTCTAAACCGATCTAAACCCCATGTAATCATCTTTAAACCCCTCGAAACCCCCGTAAACGCATGTACGCCCCTCAAAACGCTGTAAACGACTCTAAACCACCCGGAAACCCCTCCAAACCCCACTAAACACCTCTAACCCCATCAAAACTCCTCGAAAACAACTCCAAACCCCTCCAAACCCCTCCAAGTCCCTCCAACCGCCTTCAAGCCTCTCCTCACCTCTCGAATCCACTCTAAGCCCCTCCAAACCCCTCAAAACCCATACAAACCCTGGGGTTTGGAGGGAGTTTAGAGGGGTTTGGATGGGGTTAGAGGCGTTTGGAGGGGTTCTGGAGGGAGTTTGGAGGGGTTTAGTGGGGTTTAGAGGGGTTTACAAGTGTTTGCAGGTGTATAGAGAGGTATAGTGTAGGTTTAGAGGGGTTTACAGGGGTTAGGACGGAGTGTAGAGGGGTTGAGAGGGGGTTAGAGGTGTTTGGAGGGGATTAGAGGGATTTACGTTGGGTTAGAGGTATTTGAGGGGTTTACAGGTGTTTCCGGGTGTTTGCCGGTGTGTATAGAGGATTTCAGTGTTTAAAGGGGTCTGCAGGAGGTTAGAGGGGTTTGGAGGGGTTTAGAGTGATTTACGTTAGGTTAGAGGTATTTACAGAGGTTTCGAGGGGTTTACAGGCGTTTACAGGGGTTTGTAGAGGTTTCGAAGGGTTTGCATGGTTTAGAGGGCTTTGCAGGGAATTATAGATGTTTGGAGGGGTTTATAATCGATTTAATATTTTATCACACAATACTATAACATACTATATATAACTATAACTAATGCACTAACGTCTAGCAATCTATCATAATATAAGACGTGATAATAACTATCATAACAGTGTAGCACTATGAAACAATACCAAACAGTATCAAACAGTATAACATACATTATAAGACACGAGTACACTAAAAAACACGATAACACGTTATAATACATTAGAATCCCATGATATAATACACCATAATACAAGAAAACAATATATTACATCCTAGAACACATTATCACAGTTTAACACTTAATAACACACTGTAATGCACAATAATACATTATAACACAAAACTATGCACACTATAACACGCAACACACTAAGATACATAATAATACATAATAATACACTACAACACATAAATATCACATTATAATACACATTCTAATACATTATAACTACAATGCACTATAACACAGAATAACACGTTCTAACTAAATATACTATAGCGCACTATAATACATCACACGACTAAAATACACTATAAAGCAATATAACACATTTTAACATCTTATAACACACTATGACACTTAACACACTATAACATACCATAACGCACTAAAACAATATGAAATATATACACTTTCATATTGTAACACCCTGTAATGCACTATAACAAGTTTATAGGGAGTTACAGGGTTTAGAGGGAGTTACAGCTGTTTAGAGGTGTTTAGAGGGGTCACATCAGGTGCAAACCCCTCAAAACCTCTGGAACTAGGGGTTTAGGTGGATTTGCAGAGGTTTAGAGTGATTTTCAGGGGGTTTAGGGGGGTTTACAGGGATTTAGAAGGGTTTAGAAGGGTTTAGATGGTGTTATCATGTATTATATCGTTTTATTCTATGTTATAATATTAGTATGTTGATAAGTATTAGACTGCTTTAGTGTGATTGTGTATTTTCCTGTATTTATGTGTATTCTAGCATAGGGAGTTACAGTGTATTGGATAGTGTAGTATAATAAACATGATTGTGTATTATCGTGTGCCTTAACGTATTATATTGTTATAGTGCAATACAGGGTGTTACAATATGAACGTGTTAAAGTGTGTATATTTTATGTTGTATTGTTTTAGTGCGTTATGGTATGTTATAGTGTGTTATAGTGTGTTAAGTGTCATAGTGTGTTATAAGATGTTAAAATGTGTTATATTGCGTTGTAGAGTACTTTAGTCGTGTAATGTTTTATAGTGCGTTATGGTATATTGCAATGTGTTAGAACGTGTTATTCTGTGTTATAGTGCATTGTAGAGTTATGTATTATATTGTATATTATAATGTGATAGTTATGTGTTGTAGTGCATTATTATGTATCTTAGTGTGTTAGAGTGCATTGTTGCGTGTTATAATGTGCATAGTTTTGTGTTACAATGTGTTATTGTGTATTACAGTGTGTTATTAAGTGTCAAACTGTGATAATGCCTTATATTATTTTCGTGTATTATGGTGCGTTATTATAGAGTGTTATAGAGTATCATAGGATTCTAATGTATTATAACGTGTTATCGTGCTTTATAGTGTACTGGTGTCTTATAATGTATATACTGTTTGATACTTTTTGGTATTGTTTCATAGTGCTACACTGTTGGTATCGCGTCTATTATCGTGTGATATCGCGTGTTATATTATTATAGTTTTAGTGCTAGACGTTAGTGCATTAGTTATAGTGTTATATATTGTATGTTATAGTATATTGTGTGATAGAATATTATGTGATGTAGTGTGTTATTGCGTTATAGTCTGTTAAATGCGAAAGTTCATATTAACGTGATATTGGGTATTGTACTGTTAGTGTGTTTGTGCTGGTGTATTATAATGTACTTAGTATGCTATATTATGTATGATGTGTGATAGTGTTTATTGTAATCTGCTATTGTGTAGTGTGATTGTGACTATTATAGTGCATTTAGTTGTTATATTATATGTAATATGTGTTAAAGTGTTCCATAGTATTGTAGTGTGTAATAGTGTATTAGAATGTGTTATAATGTGCTATAATGTATTATATCGTTATATGGTATTATATAGTGTTATAATGTTAGTGTGTTTTTGTGTATCTGCGGTAACACTATAACACTATAAGACGTAGCACACTATATAACAGTATAGCATACTATTTGTATTGTTATTATAGTGTGTTATAGTGTATTATAGTGTGTTGTAATATGTTATAGCGTTTTATTGTGTGTTGGTGCGTTATTGTGTTATAATACTATTTTATTATGTTTTAGTGTGTTGTAGTGTATGAGACTATTATAATGTTATAATGTTATAATGTTATAATGTTATAGTGTGTTGTAGTGTATGAGACTATTATTAATGTTATAGTGTTATAGTATTATAATGTTATGTGTGGTATTATTATAGTTATAGTTTGTTATAGTGTACTATACTGTATTATAGTTTGATTATATTATAGTGTGTCATAGTGTGCAATAGTGTATTATTGTGTGTTATAGTGTTAAAATGTTTTATAGTGCGTTATACTATATTATATTGTATTATAGTATGTTTTATTGTTTGTAATATGTAGTAGTGTATTATAGTGTATAGTTTATTTTGATATAATGTATTATAGCGTGTTACAGTGTTATCGTGCATTAATGTGTTATGGTGTAATATATGTTACATTGTTATTGTGTTAGTGTATTATAGTGCATGTATGTGTATTATCGTGCTGTGTTATATTATATAGTGTATATAAGATTACATTAAAATATTATTATAATGTGTAATATAGTATTATATTTTGATGTAGTGTGATGTAGTGATATAGTGTTTTATACCGTGTATTATAGAGATTAGTATTATAATGTGTTATACAGTGTTATAGTGTATTATAATGTTATGTTATATGGTTATAATGTTTAGTATGTTATAGTGTACTATAGTATTTTACTGTTACATTGTGTATTATGTTATAGTGTATTATAATGTGTGTTATAGTGTATTATAGTTATAATGTGTTATAGTTATAACAACATAACATACTTTAATACACTATTACACACTATAACACAATATTACACACTTTCATGTAAAGTAACACGACAATACACTATAACAATATAAAATGCCCTATGAATATAGACCGATAACATCATGATAGTATAAAACACTATGGCAATATGATACACTGCAACGCGCTATAACACACTATAATGCACGACCACAACACTATAATAAATTATAATACACGTTAACACATTATAACGCACTATAATCTCTATCCCGTAATCTCTATCACGATTTTCATCTCCATTTCTACCTTCATCTATCTCTAGCTACACCTCTATCTTTATCTCCAGTTCCTTCTCTAGCTCCATCTCTAGCTCCAGCTCCGTTTCCAGCTCCATCACCAGCAACAACTCCAGCTCCAACTCAAGCTCCACCTCCATCTCCATCCCCTACTCCATCTCCAGCTCGAGCTCCAGCTCCAGCCCCCGCACCTCCAGGACCATCTCGGAGTCCAGCTTCATCTTTATCTCTAGCTCCACTATATTTTTCTACAGCTTCATATCAATCTCTCTCTCGCTCCAGCTCCAGCTCTATCTCCACCTCAACCTCCTGTTCCATCTCCAGTTGCATCTCCAGCCATCTCTAGCTCCATCTCTACCTCAAACTTCAGCTCCAAATCCGTCTCCATCTCCAGCTCCATCCCCAGCACCAGCTCTGGCTCCATCTCCAGCGACATCTCAGGCACCATCTTCAGGTCCATCTCCAGATCCAGCTCCATCTCCATCTCCAACTCTAGCTCCAGTTCTAGCTCTAGCTCTAGCTCCATCTCCAGCTCGACCTCCATCTCCAGCGACATCTACAGCTCCATCTCCATCTCCACCTCCAGCTATATCTCCAACTCTAGTTGCATCACCAGGGCCACCTCCATCTCCATCTCCACCTCCATCTACAACTCCAGCTCCATCGCCAGGTCCATCTCTATCGCCATCTCCATCTCCACCTCCATCTCCATCTCCATCTCCATCTCCATCTCTAGCTCCACCTCTAGATGCATTTCCACGTCTGCTACTCTAAATCTCTCTCCATCTCCAACTCTAGCTCCGGCTGCCCAATCGCCAGATCAAGTTCAAGCTCTATTTCTAGCTCCAGCGCCATCTGCAGCACCAGCTCTATCTTCAGCTGCATCTCTAGATCTAACACCATCTCCAGCTCCAGCCCCATCTTCAGCTTTAAGTCCATCTCAATCTAGAGCTCATACTCTATCTTCAGCTCTATCTCTAGCATAAATCTCTGTCCATCTCCAACTCTAGCTCCAGCTCAAACACCACTTCGATCTCCATCTCCAGCTCGAGCTCCAGCTCTACCTCCCGCACCTCCAGGACCATCTCCGCGTCTAGCTCCATCTTTATCTCTAGCTCCACTATCTTTTTCTGCAGCTCCATTTCATTCTCTCTCTAGCTCCAGCTCCAGCTCTATCTCCACCTCAACCTCTAGTTTCCTCTCCAGTTGCATCTCCAGCGCCATCTCTAGCTGCATCTCCAGCACCATCCCCAGCACCAGCTCCAGCAACATCTCCAGCTACATCTCAGGCACAATATTCAGGTCCACCTCCAGATTTAGTTCCATCTCCATCTCCACCCATAGCTCCAGGTCCATCTCCAGCTCCATCTCCAGAGCCATCTCCAGCTCCATCTCCATTTCCACCTCCAGTTCCACCTTCAGCTCCATCGCCATGTCCATCTCTCGCACCAACTCCAGCTCCATCGCCAGGTCCAACTCCAGCTCCAACTAGCTCTAGCTCTATTCCAGCTACATCTGCAGCACCAGCTCTATCTCCGTCTCCAGCTCTGGCTCCATCTCCATCCCCATGTCTAGATCTACCTCTAGCTCCAGCTCTATCTCCATCTCCATCTCCAGCTCCAGCTCCATCACCAGCTCTAGCTCCAGGTCCAGCTCCATCTCCAGCGCGAGCTCCAGCTCCAACTCCTGTTGCAGCTCTAGATCAACCTCCAGCTTTAGCTCCAGCTCCACCTCCAGCTGCAACTCGATCTCCTCCTCCATGTCCAGCACCAGCTCTAGCTCACTTTCCAGCTCCTTCCCCAGTTCCATCTCCAGCTCCAGCTCCCGCACCTCCAGGTCCATCTCCAGGTCTAGCTCCATCTCCATCACTAGCTCCACCTCCATTTTTTACGCCAGCTCCTTCTTTATCTCTCTCTAGCTCCAGCTCCATCCACAGCACTATCTGCACCTCAGGCTCCAGCTCCATCTCCAGTTCCAGCTCCAGTTCCATCTCTAGTTCCATCTCTAGCTCAACCTGAAGCTCCAGCTCCGTCTCCAGTTCCATCTCCATCTCCATCTCTATCTCCAGCATCTCCTATTCTACCTCAAGCTCGATCTCCAGCTCTAGCTTCATGTCCAGAATCTCCAGCTCCAGCTCCAGTTCCAGCTCCATGTCAAGCTCCAGCTCCAGTATTTCCAGGCCCATCTCCATCTACAGCTCCAGATCCAGCTCCAGCTCCATCACCAGCTCTAGCTCCAGGTCCAACTCCAGCTCCAACTCCAACTCCAGATCCACCTCCAGATTTAGCTCCAGCTACAGGTTTAGCTCTAGCTCTAGCTCTATCTTCAGCTCTACGTCCATCTTCCTCTCCATCTCTAGTTCCATCTTCCGCTCCATGTCCAGCTCCAGCTCCAGCTCCAGCTCCGGCTCCGTCTCCTCAGCTCCCATCTCCAGCACCATCTCAAGCTCTAGCTCCATCTCCAGCTCCAGCTGCTCCAACTCAACTCGATCACCTAGCTCACTTTCCAGCTCCACCTCCAGGTCCATCTCCAGCTCCATCTCTAGTTCTATCTATAGCTCAACCTCAAGCTCCAGCTCCGTCTCCAGCTCCTTCTCCATCTCCATCTCCAGCTCCAGCTCCATCTCCATCATTAGCTCCACCTCTATTTGTTTCTCTCTCTCTAGCTCCAGCTCCAGCCCCAGCTTTATCTGCACCTCAGGCTCCAGCTCACTCCAGTTCCATCTCCAGCTCCATCTCTAATTCTATATCTTGCTCAACCTCAAGCTCCAGCTCCAGCTCCGTCTCCAGCTCCATCTCCCACTCCAGCTCCAGCCCCAACTCCTGCTCCATCTCCAGGTCCATCTCAATCTCTTGCTCCAGCTCCAGCTCCATCTCCTGCTCTGGAGCTGGAGATGGGGCTGGAGATGGAGCCTGATCTAGAGCTGGAGATGGAGATGGAGCTTGAGATGGAATTAGAGCTGAAGATGGAGCTAGAGCTGGAGACGGACATGGAGCTGGAACTGGAGATGGCGCTGGAGATGGAGCTGGAACTGGAGATGGAGCTGGAGATGGAGCTGGAGATGGAGCTAGAGATGGAGCTGGAGATGGAGCTGGAGATGGAGCTGGAGATGGAGCTGGAGATGGAGATGTAGATGGAGACGGAGGTGGAGATGAAGCTGCTGGAGATAGAGATGAAACTGGAGATGGAGCTGGAACTGCAATAGCTGGAGACTGAGCTGGAGATGGAGTAGAACTGGAGCTGGAACTGGAGATGGAGCTGGAGATGGAGCTGGAGATGGAGCTAGAGATGGAGCTAGAGATGGAGCTGGAGATGGCACTGGAGATGGAGATGTAGATGGAGACGGAGGTGGAGATGAAGCTGCTGGAGATAGAGATGAAACTGGAGATGGAGCTGGACCTAGAGCTGGAGCTGGAAATCAAGCTGGAGATGGCCCTAGAGATGGAGCTAGAGCTAGAGCTGGAGATGGAGCTGGAGGTGGAGTGAAAGCTGGAGCAGGAGATGGAGCTAGGGCTAGAGCTGGAGCTAGAATTGGCGCTGGAGCTGGAGCTAGAGCTGGAGATGAAGCTGGAGACGGAACTGGTGATGGAGCTGCAGCCAGTACAGCTACTAGAGCTAGAGCTGGAGATTGAGCTGGACATGGAGTTTGAGCTGCATCTGGTGATGGAGCTAAAGCTAGATCTGGAGATGGAGCCTAAACCCCTCTAAACCCCTATCTCCTGCTCCATCTCCAGCGCCACCTCCAGCCCCTTCTCGTTCTACCTCTAGCTCCATCTAAAGCGCCAGCTCAAGCTCCATCTCCATTTCAATCGCCAGCTCTAATCCTAGCTCCACCTCAAGCTCCAAGTCCAGTTCCAGCTCTTGCTCCATATCCAGCCCCATCTCCAGCTCTAGCTACAGCTCCATTTCCAGCTTTAGCTCTAGCTCCATCTACAGCTCCAGCTCCAGCTCTAGCTCTAGCTCCACTTCCAGCTACATCTCCAGCTGTACCAGCTAGAGCTCCATCTCCAGGCCCATCTCCAGGTCCATCTCCAGTTCTGGCTCCAGCTCCAGCTCCATCTCTAGCACGACCACGAGCTCTGCCTCTACCTCCAGCTCCATCTCCAGCTCCATTTCCAGCACTAGCTCTAGCACTATCTCTAACTGTAGCTGCATCTCAAGCTCTAGCTCCAGCTCCATCTCAAGCATCTCAAGCTCCATATCCAGCTAAAGCTCCAGCTCGAGCTCCCTGCAGATGCATCTCAAACTCCATCTCCAGCTCACTCTAGCTCTATTTAACACCATCTCCAGCTCTAGCTCTAGCTCCATTTTTTTTTGTTAGAAGTAAGTGCAATAGTGTGGTACTTGAGTACCTCATACATATATACATATTTCCATTCTTGTACAACTTCATACTTTTGAATTAATAATAAAAAAAACAGTGAGAGAAAAAAGAAATAAAGAGTGTCGGAACAGATAGTCAAGCGAGTAGAAACAGAAAGCAAAAGAAATAAAGGATAGAGATGTGAAGTTAAAAGATTGAAAGAAAAGGAGAAAGTAAAGAAAAGAAAGATTAGCAGAGATCTACCTATCTCGTATTTTTTTGCCCATCCGTCATTCGGTTCTAAACCATTTAATTTCTAAGGTTATGTTATGTTGCACCATATGCTTGTAAAAAGTTGATAAAAGGAGACCAAATCTTTAAGAATAGGTCTACTTTTCCTAGTAGGAGGAATCTCATTTCTTCAAGATGTAGCGTTTCAGACATACTTGAAATCCACATTTTGAATGTTGGCGTAGGTGCGTTTTTCCAAAATTTGAGTATAAGTTGTTTTGCTGTTATTAGACCGTAATTAAGAAAAGCTTCTTGGAATATAGTTAGTTTACTTCCCTCTTCCATTGATCCAAAGATAATCAGTTCTGCATTGCGGTTCAATTATGTGTTAAATAGTTTTGTAAAAATTCCAAAAATATAATTCCAAAATTTATACAGTGTTGTACAAGAGACAAAGGAATGTTCTATAGTGGCATTTTGAGTTAGACATTTGTCGCAGATGGGGGAAACATTTGAAAATATTTTATTCAGCCTAGTTTTCGAATAATATAATCTATGTAAAATTTTAAATTGAATTAGGTTGTGTCTTACATTCATTACATTGGAGATGCAGCTACAGTTAGAGATAGTGCTAGAGCTAGTGCTAGAGATGGAGCTGGAGCTGGAGCTGGAGATGGGACTGGAGATGGAGCTCTAGCTAGTACAGCTGGAGATGTAGCTGGAGGTGGAGCTAGAGCTAGAGCTGGAGCTGGAGATGGAGATGGAGCTAGAGCTAAAGCTTGAAATGGAGCTGTAGCTAGAGCTGGAGATAGAGCTGGAGATGGAGCAAGAGCTCGAGCTAGGTTGAGTTAAATTGGAGCTGGAGTCAGCTGGAGAGGGGCTGGATATGGAGCAAGAGCTGGAACTGTACTTGGAGATTGTGGTGGAGGTAGGATTAGAGCTGACGATTGAAATGGAGATGGAGCTTGAGCTGGAGCTGTAGATGGAGCTAGAGGTAGAACGAGAAGGGGCTGGAAATGGCGCTGGAGATGGAGCAGGTGATAGGGGTTTAGAGGGGTTTAGAGGGGTTTAGAGAGGTTTATAGTGGTTTATTGTTTTCGAGATGGGTTTGGAGGGAGTTTAGAGGTTTTTTGAGGGGGGTTAGAGGGGTTTGTAGGGATTTAGAGGGATTTACGTAGGGTTAGAGATATTTACAGAGGTGTTGAGGGGTTTACATGTAGGGGTTTGGAGGGGTTTAGAGGGTGAACAGTGGTTTGCAGGGGATTCGTTTGAAGGGATTTAGAGGGATTTATGTTGGGTTAGAGGTATTGCAGAGGTTTTGAGGGGTTTGCAGCTGTTTCCGGGTGTTTACAGGTGTTTGGAGGTTTTTAGTGGTTTGCAGGGGATTAGAGATGTTTACAGGGGTTTACATGGGTTGAGAGGGAGACAGCTGTTTAGAGGTGTTTAGAGGGGTTCACATCAGGTGCAAACCCCTCAAAACCTCTGTAAATAGGGGTTTAGGTGGATTTGCAGAGGTTTAGAGGGATTTTCAGGGGATTTAGGGGGGTTTACAGGGGTTTATAAGGGTTTAGAAGGGTTTAGATGGTGTTATCATGTATTATATCGTTTTATTCTATGTTATAATATTAGTATGTTGATATGTATTAGACTGTTTTAGTGTGATTGTATATTTTCCTTTATGTATGTGTATTCTAGCATATGGAGTTAGAGTGTATAGGATAGTGTAGTATAATAAACATGATTGTGTACTATCGTGTGCCTTAACGTATTATAACCATATAACCATATAACAATTACAGCACGGAAACAGGCCCTCTCGGCCCTTCCAGTCCGTGCCGACCATTTGTTTTCCCCTAGTCCCATCTACCTGCACTCAGACCATACCCCTCCATTCCCTTCACGTCCATATACCTACCACTTTACTCTTAAATGTTAAAATCGATCCTGCCTCCACCACTTCTGCAGGAAGCTGATTCCACACAGCCACCACCCTCTGAGTAAAGAAGTTCCCCCTCACGTTACCCCGAAAACCTCTGTCCCTTAATTCTCATGTCATGCCCTCTTGTTTGAATCTTCCCTACCCTCAATGGGGAAAAAACGTATCCACGTCAACTCTGTCTATACCTTTCATCATTTTAAAGACCTCAATCAAGTCCCCCTTAACCTTCTGCGCTCCAAAGAATAAAGACCTAACTTGTTCAACCTTTCTCTGTAACATAGTTGCTGGAACCCTGGCAACATTCTAGTAAATCTCCTCTGTACTCTCTCTATTTTGTTGACATCCTTCCTATAACTAGACGACCAAAATTGTACACCATACTCCAGAATTGGTCTTACCAATGCCTTGTACAATTTTAACATTACTTCCCTACTCCTATATTCAATGCTCTGATTTATGAAGGCCAGCACACCAAAGGCTTTCTTTACCGCCCTATCTAGATGCGATTCCACCTTCAGGGAACTATGCACAGTTATTCCTAGATCCCTCTGTTCCACAGCATTCCTCAATTCCCTACCATTTACCATGTACGTCCTATTTTGATTTGTCCTGCCAAGATGTAGCACTTCACACTTATCAGCATTAAACTCCATCTGCAATCTTTCAGCCCACTTTTCCAAATGGCCCAAATCTCTCTGTAGACTTTGAAAATCTACTTCATTATCCACAACACCACCTATCTTAGTATCATCTGCATACTTACTTATCCAATTTTCCACCCCATCATCCAGATCATTGATGTACATGACAAACAACAGTGGACCCAACACAGATCCCTGAGGCACCCACTGGTCACCGGCTTCCAACCTGACAAACAGCCATCCACCATTACTCTCTGACATCTCCCATTCAGCCACTGTCGAATCCATCTTGCTACTCCGCCATTAACACACAAAGATTGAACCTTCTTAACCAACCTTCCATGGGGAACCTTGTCAAAGGCCTTACTGAAATCCATATAGACAACATCCACTGCTTTACCCTCATCAATTTCCCTAGTTACCGCTTCAAAAAATTCAAGAACGTTTGTCAAACATGACCTTCCAGGCACAAATCCATGTTGACTGTTCCTGATCAGACCCTGTTTATCCAGATGCTTATATATATTATCTCTAAGTATCCTTTCCATTAATTTGCCCACCACTGACGTCAAACTAATAGGTCTATAATTGCTAGGTTTATTCTTTGAACCCTTTTTAAACAATGGAACAACATGAGCAGTACGCCAATCCTCCGGCACTGTTCCCGTTTCTAATGACATTTGAAATATTTCTGTCATAGCTCCTGCTATTTCTACACTTACTTCCCTCAATGTCTTAGGAAATATCCTGTCAGAACCTGGAGACTTATCCACTTTTATATTTTTCAAAGTGTCAGTACTTCCTCCTCTTTGAATCTCATAGTTTCCATAGCTACTCTACTCTTTCCCCTTAACGCACCGAGTTCAATATCCTTCTCCTTGGTGAATACCGAAGAAAATAAATTGTTCAATATCTCCCCCATCTCTTTTGGCTCTGCAGATAGCTGTTATATTGTTATAGTGCAATACAGGGTGTTACAATATGAACGTGTTAAAGTGTATATATTTTATATTGTATTGTTTTAGTGCGTTATGGTATGTTACAGTGTGTTATAGTGTGTTAGGTGTCATAGTTTGTTATAAGATGTTAAAATGTGTTATATTGCGTTATAGTGTACTTTAGTCGTGTAATGTTTTATAGTGCGTTATAGTATATTGTATTGTGTTAGAACGTGTTATTCTGTGTTATAGTTCATTGTAGTGTTATGTATTATAATGTATATTATAATGTGATAGTTATGTGTTGTAGTGCATTATTATGTATCTTAGTGTGTTAGAGTGCATTGTTGCGTGTTATAGTATGCATAGTATTGTGTTATAATGTATTATTGTGTATTGCAGTGTGTTATTAAGTGTTAAACTGTGATAATGCCTTATTATTTTCGTGTATTATGGTGCGTTATTATAGAGTGTTATAGAGTATTATGGAGTGTTATAGTGTATCATAGGATTCTAATGTATTATAACGTGTTGTCGTGTTTTATAGTGCAATGGTGTCTTACAATGTATATACTGTTTGATACTTTTTGGTATAGTGCTACACTGTTATGATAGTGTTAGTATCGCGTCTATTATCGTGTGATATCGCGTGGTATATTATTATAGACATAGAAACATAGAAATTAGGTGCAGGAGTAGGCCATTCAGCCCTTCGAGCCTGCACCGCCATTCAATATGATCATGGCTGATCATCCAACTCAGTATCCCGTACCTGCCTTCTCTCCATACCCTCTGATCCCCTTAGCCACAAGGGCCACATCCAACTCACTCTTAAATATAGCCAATGAACTGGCCTCAACTACCCTCTGTGGCAGAGAGTTCCAGAGACTCACCACTCTCTGTGTGAAAAAAGTCTTTCTCATCTCGGTCTTAAAGGATTTCCCCTCATCCTTAAGCTGTGACCCCTTGTCCTGGACTTCCCCAACATCGGGAACAATCTTCCTGCATCTAGCCTGTCCAACCCCTTAAGAATTTTGTAAGTTTCTATAAGATCCCCTCTTAATCTCCTAAATTCCAGAGAGTAGTTATAGTTATAGTTTTAGTGCTAGACATTAGTGCATTAGTTATAGTGTTATATATTGTATGTTATAGTATATTGTGTGATAGAACGTGTTATTCTGTGTTATAGTGCATTGTAGTGTTATGTATTGATGTGATGTAGTGTGTTATTGTGTTATTGTCTGTTAAATGCGAGAGTGCATATTAATATGTTATTGGGTATTGTAGTGTTAGCGTGTTTGTGCTGGTGTATTATAATGTACTTAGCATGCAATATTATGTATGATGTGTGATAATGTTTATTGTAATCTGCTATTGTGTAGTGTGATTGTGACTATTATAGTGCATTTAGTTGTTATATTATATGTAATGTGTGTTAAAGTGTTTCATAGTATTGTAGTGTGTAATAGTGTATTAGAATGTGTTATTATGTGTTATGTATTATATCGTTATATGGTATTATATAGTGTTATAATGTTAGTGTGTTTTTGAGTATCTGCAGTAACACTATAACACTCTAAGACAACGTAACACACTATATAACAGTATAGCATACTATTTGTATTGTTATTATAGTGTGTTATAGTGTATTATAGTGTGTTGTAATATGTTATAGCGTTTTATTGTAAGTTGGTGCTTTATTGTTAATTATACTATTTTATAATGTTATAGTGTGTTGTAGCGTATGAGACTATTATAATGTTATAATGTTATAATGTTATAGTGTGTTGTAGTGTATGAGACTATTATTAATGTTATAGTGTTATAGTATTATAATGTTATAATGTGTGGTATTATTATAGTTATAGTTTGTTATAGTGTACTATACTGCATTATAGTTTGATTATATTATAGTGTGTCATAGTGTGCAATAGTGTATTATTGTGTGTTATAGTGTTAAAATGTTTTATAGTGCGTTATACTATATTATATTGTATTATAGTATGTTTTAATGTTTGTAGTACGTAGTAGTGTATTATAGTGTATAGTTTATTTTGATATAATGTATTATAGTGTGTTACAGTGTTATCGTGCATTAATGTGTTATGGTGTAATATATGTTATATTGCTATTGTGTTAGTGTATTATAGTGCATGTATGTGTATTATCGTGCTGTGTTATATTATATAGTGTATATAAGATTACATTAAAATATTATTATAATGTGTAATATAGCATTATATTTTCATGTAGTATGATGTAGTGATATAGTGTTTTATACCGTGTATTATAGAGATTAGTATTATAATGTGTTATACGGTGTTATAGTGTATTATAATGTTATGTTATATGGTTATAATGTTTAGTATGTTATAGTGTACTAGTATTTTACTGTTACATTGTGTATTATGTTATAGTGTATATAATGTGTGTTATAGTGTATTATAGTTATAATGTGTTATAGTTATAACAACATAACCATATAACCATATAACCATATAACAAATACAGCACGGAGACAGGCCCTCTCGGCCCTTCCAGTCCGTGCCGACCATTTGTTTTCCCCTAGTCCCATCTACCTGCACTCAGATCATACCCCTCCATTCCCTTCACGTCCATATACCTATCCACTTTACTTTTAAATGTTAAAATCGATCCTGCCTCCACCACCTCTGCTGGAAGCTCATTCCACACAGCCACCACCCTCTGAGTAAAGAAGTTCCGCCTCACGTTACCCCTAAACTTCTGTCCCTTAATTCTCATGTCATGCCCTCTTGTTTGAATCTTCCCTACCCTCAATGGGAAAAGCTTATCCACGTCAACTCTGTCTATCCCTTTCATCATTTTAAAGACCTCAATCAAGTCACCCCTTAACCTTCTGCGCTCCAAAGAATAAAGACCTAACTTGTTCAACCTTTCTCTGTAACATAGTTGCTGGAACCCTGGCAACATTCTAGTAAATCTCCTCTGTACTCTCTCTATTTTGTTGACATCCTTCCTATTACTAGGCGACCAAAATTGTACACCATACTCCAGAATTGGTCTTACCAATGCCTTGTACAATTTTAACATTACTTCCCTACTCCTATATTCAATGCTCTGATTTATAAAGGCCAGCACACCAAAGGCTTTCTTTACCACCCTATCTACATGCGATTCCACCTTCAGGGAACTATGCACAGTTATTCCTAGATCCCTCTGTTCCACAGCATTCCTCAATTCCTACCATTTACCATGTACGTCCTATTTTGATTTGTCTGCCAAGATGTAGCACTTCACACTTATCAGCATTAAACTCCATCTGCCATCTTTCAGCCCACTTTTCCAAATGGCCCAAATCACTCTGTAGACTTTGAGAATCTACTTAATTATCCACAATACCACCTAACTTAGTATCATCTGCATACTTACTTATCCAATTTTCCACCCCATCATCCAGATCATTGATGTACATGACAAAGAACAGTGGACCCAACACAGATCCCTGAGGCACCCCACTGGTCACCGGCTTCCAACCTGACAAACAGCCATCCACCATTACTCTCTGACATCTCTCATTCAGCCACTGTTGAATCCATCTTGCTACTCCGCCATTAACACCCAAAGATTGAACCTTCTGAACCAACCTTCCATGGGGAACCTTGTCAAAGGCCTTAGTGAAATCCATATAGACAACATCCACTGCTTTACCCTCATCAATTTCCCTAGTTACCGCTTCAAAAAATTCAAGAAGGTTTGTCAAACATGACTTTCCAGGCACAAATCCATGTTGACTGTTCCTGATCAGACCCTGTTTATCCAGATGCTTATATATATTATCTCTAAATATCCTTTCCATTAATTTGCCCACCACTGACGTCAAACTAATAGGTCTATAATTGCTAGGTTTATTCTTTGAACCCTTTTTAAACAATGGAACAACATGCGCAGTACGCCAATCCTCCGGCACTATTCCCGTTTCTAATGACATTTGAAATATTTCTGTCATAGCTCCTGCTATTTCTACACTCTTCCCTCAATGTCCTAGGGAATATCCTGTCAGGACCTGGAGACTTATCCACCTTTATTTTTTTCAAAAGTGTCAGTACTTCCTCCTCTTTGAATCTCATAGTTTCCATAGCTACTCTACTTGTTTCCCTTACCTCACAGAGTTCAATATCGTTCTCCTTGGTGAATACCGAAGAAAAGAAATTGTTCAATATCTCCCCCATCTCTTTTGGCTCTGCAGATAGCTGTCCATTCTGGTTCTCTAATGGTCCAATTTTACTTCGGAGTCACGTGAGTGACTACGTGAAGAGCCCGCCTGGCGCTGGCAAACGGCATTTACGTCGACGCTGACGGTGGAAGGAGGAGCTGCAGTAAAGAGCAGCTCCTCGCAGCGGTCGGAACGGACCCGCAGGTAAGTGGGGCAAAGTCGGGACGTTCGTTAGAGTACGCTGGGTGGGTCCAGCAGTAAAAGTAAAGTAAAATAAAAGTCAGAGTCACGTTAAAGTGCTGTTTAGCACAGATTAATGAAAGAAATGGAGAAATCGGCAAAGAAAATTCGCGGGTAAAAAGAGCTTCCCGGGGTGATAATAAAAATACGGGGAAAAAAAGCTAGTGCGGATCCGGTTCCGATACCGGTGGCCGCTGATATACCCGTTAGCGAGTTCTAGATTCTCCAGAAGTATAACCACGGAGAGAAATGCTCCTAAAAATGTAAAAGAAATCTGAGAGGCCCGTGGTTCTGATGACTCTGATACTGAAAGTCCTCCAGATAATTAAACTATGTGGAACTAATAATGGAGCATATGGAGAAAGTTCTCCAAAAAATTATGAGACTAGGGTCACAGTACCCAGAAGGTTCCCAAAAAAGCCCTGAGGGGTTTAATTATTCTGAATATGGCTGTGGGCCTAATTGGGAGTTGGAACTCCGGACCCAGGATTTGGGCCGAAGGAAGTCTCATGGGATGAAATCCCAATTGATTTAGGGCTGCAGAAAGGCAGACCCCTGCTGATGGTGATTTGCATTTGAAAGCACACCACAAAATAAAAAAGAAAGGCCAAATGTGCCTGGGATAGCAAATAATTTGCTATATATGAAGGAAGTGGTGAGGCTATGGAAGAAAAAACCTAGCTGCCAACATTAATATATGGTATCTCACCAACTTCATGATTCTGTGATGATTGAAACATCAGAAATTATAAACGCACAGGAAATTGTGCCTCATTGGAAGTGCCTACGGTTTATCCGTTGATATGGGCATCCATGACCCCAAATATGAGAGCTCAAGAAGTGAGGTTCAAAAATCCTCACAAATTATTCTGCTGCCATTATGGCTTTTGGGGAGATGGATAAGTTTTTAAAAAAAAAAAGAGGGCCTATTGTGCAATTCTTTCTATGTAATTATTGTATGAGGAAAATGGCTCTTCGGCCCATATTTCACCCAAGGTTTGCAAGCCTATGTCGAGCAAGTGGTGTTCAAGCTCCTGGTTATCTGTTTGGAGTAAAACTGCCTAAATTATTAAAAATTGGATGAAGAAGCTAACAGATTTTAGCTGCATGAAACCTTCGTCTTAGGACAAAAAAGGTATTTTTCGCCCAGAAGGGGATTTGATTTTGGAAATAGAGGCAGAAGTATGTCAAGGAAATATTATCGTACTGCACAGCCCAATACTTACCCGTATTCGGGGAAAAGGAGACCACCACGCTCATATGGAGAGGTATTAAAGACTTGTTCTATCCTTAAAGAAACTGCGGATTAATCTCCAGTTGGAGGGAGATGACAAAAGTTTTATAAAGACTGGCTTACTATTACTTCTGATCGGTTTATTTTTACAAGCAGTTTCAGGAGCCACTATTACATTTAAAGAAGGGGTTAATCCTCCAGTACAGATAAACCTGCCTATGCTTTCGTGTTTACTGCAATTGGAAAAGCAGAGATTAATGTGGAAATTGACAAATTATCTGAAAACGGGTTATTGAAAAAACTTATGAACACGAGCATCAATTGTGTCTAAGATATTTCAAAAGACATAAAAGATGGTGATTGCAGAATTATTTCTGGACCTTACAGATCTAAATAAGTGGTAGAATACAAATTTTTAAATGGAAACATTTAATACTGCACGATATTTAATATCAGCAGGTTGTTATATGGCTACGATTGATTTGAAAAACGCCTATTATTCTGTACCAATACATCAGTTTCTGGAGGTACTTAAAATTTAATTGGCTGGGACAATTATGGCAGTTTAAAGCTTTGCCAAATGGATTGAGTTCAGCTCCCAGGCTCTTTACTAAACTGTTGAAACCAGTTTTAGCCCAATTAAGAGTACAAAAACACATCGTTATGGCTTATCTCGATGACATTCTAATCATTTATGGCAATCAAGAGTCAGCTGAGAATTAGTTTCAGTACAAAAGCTTTGTTAAAGCTAGGGTTCTTGATTCATCCAATTAAATCCCAGCTGCAGCCAGCACAATCAATTAACTATTTGGGGTTTGTAATTAACTCAGAGACTATATTAATACTTTACCAATAAAGATAAAGTTGATGATTTTTTTTTTTTGGTGACTTGTAATAATCTCATTCACAAACTTATCCTTCCATCCGAGAAGTAGCGAAAACTATTGGTAAACTAGTAGCAGCATTTCCTGCAGTAGAATTTGGTCCATTACACTATCAAAATCTTCAAAGGGACAAAATAAAAGCTCTCAAAGAGAGGGCAGGCCACTTTGATAGGCCTATGCAATTAACAAAAGAAGCTTTGTTGGAATTACCATGGTGGGTTAAAAATGTCCCACAAGCTGCTAAAACATTCTGATTAAACAGCCTGAAATTGTTTATAAATAGCTAATGCTCTCGGATGGGGGGGGGGGGGTAACAGATTCATCCTCCAGTTGTGGAGGTAGATGGAAAGTCAAGAAGAAACGTTTTCTTCAAACTTATGGTATTAACTATTTAGAGTTATTGGGTGCTTTCTATGGTCTAAAAGCATATTGCTGTTCAAAAAAGGGCTACATGTATTAATACAGTTAGACAATAAAACGGTTGTTGCATATATTAATCACATGGGGGGAGTCAGATCTGTATCATGTGATTGTCTGGTCAATGAAATATGGCAATGGTGTATTGATCGCCAAATTTGGATTTCAGCAAACTACTTTCCAGGTAAAGACAATGTGGTGGCAGATAAAAGATCAAGGATATTTAAAGATAAACACAGAATGGATGCTTAATCCAGCAATATTTAAGAATATTGTAACTCAATTTGGTTTACCAGAAATTGATTTGTTTGCATCAAGGCTTAATCATCAATTGCCTAAATATGTGTCTTGGGAACACGATCCAGATGCAGTAGCAGTAGATGCTTTTTCATTGAACTGGTGGAATATGTTCTTTTATGCTTTTCCACCTTTTGCTGTGGTTTTCAGCAATGTCTGAAGGAAATAGAACAAGATTCTGCCACAGGATTGTTGGTAGTTCCAAATTGGCCAACACAACCTTGGTTCCCATTAATGCTGAATATGATTAAAGAACCATATATGTCAATTCCTAACTGTAGTGATATTTTGATTAATCCAGTAATCAAAGAAATTTATCCATTATATGCATATATGAATTTATTAATCTGCAGGGTTTTGACCAGACCACTACAGGAGCTGGGATTGTCGGACAAAAACTATGGAAGTTATAGTCGCATCATGGCGAGATAACACACAAAAAACAATATATGACACATATTAAGAAATGGGAAGAATTTTGCACACAGTCAAATATTTCTTATGATACTGTGAATATTGCAAATGTATTGGAGTTCCTTGCTAAATTGCATTTTGAGCAACATTTAAGTTACAGTGCCATTAACACTGCACGCAGTGCCTTATCATCTTATTTAGGACTTATGTCTGACCAGAAATCAATTGGATCACATTCACTAATATCTAGATTCATGAAAGGAATCTTTAAACATTAATCCACCCAAACCTAGATACACAGAGATTTGGGATGTGAGCATTGTACTTACCTTACTTAGACAGTGGACTCCAATTGAAGGATTGTCATTGGAAAGATTAACATTCAAATTAATAATGTTAATATCATTGGTTTCAGCTCAAAGAGTGCAAACTTTACAAATGTTGCGTTTAGACTGTATGCATGTGACTACAGATAACATTGTGTTCTATGTTTACGATCTGATCAAACAAAGCAGACTAGGAAGAACTGGAGCAAAGGTAATCTTTCAAGCTTATCCTATTGATCCTACTTTATGTGTGGTTAGACATTTGAACCAATACATAAAAGTTACCAAAACTCTTCGAGGAAATGAAATAACGTTAATGATTACGCATAAAAAACCACACACTAAAGCTTCAGTTCAAACTATCTCAAAGTGGTTGAAACAGGTGTTACTGTTAGCAGGAGTAGACACTGATGTGTTCAAATCTCACTCCACCAGGGCTGCAGCTACGTCCGCGGCGAAGGTGCGGGACGTACCGCTCGAGCATATTTTTAAAAATCACAGGGTGGAGTAAAAAAGAAACTTTTTCAAAGTTCTACCACAAACCTGTTCACACTATGACAAGCTTTGGCCACGCGGTGTTGGGATCACTATAGTCACCTGCTTTGTTTACTATTTATTGCTATAATCAGTTATGTAGTCACTTATATCTTTTATCACTTGTAATGATTCCCTCGGATATAAGGAGGGTTATTATGATGTTCTTTAAACCATTAAAAAATTAATTATGGAGAGAACTAAAATTAGTCTGGTTTCTCATGTATGTATTTACTTAGCCGGACTGTCGTATTGATTAATTCTACGAACATAAAAACACAGAAAGCTTTAAAATCTTCACGTAGTCACTCACGTGACTCCGAAGTAAAATAGTAAGATTAAACGAGAACTTACCAGTTCGAAGTTTGATCGTTATTTTATGAGGAGTTACGATGAGGGATTACGTGCCCTCACTCCCACCCTCATAAAATAAATGATCATCTGGTAGTTCTAAGTCTATTATGAGCCTTACTATGTTTACTTCGGCTATTGGTGTTCTGTGTTTTTCATGCCGCTGCTTTGAAGTATGCCGTTTGCCAGCGCCAGGCGGGCTCTTCACGTAATCCTCATCGTAACTCCTCATAAAATAACGATCAAACTTCGGAACTGGTAAGTTCTCGTTTAATCTTACTATTTTATCCCTCGTTATCCTTTTGCTATTAATATAGCTGTATAGAAACCCTATTGGATTTACTTTTCACCTTTCTTGCCAAAGCAACCTCATATCTTCTTTTAGCCTTCCTAATTTCTTTCTTAAGATTCTTTTTACATTCTTTATACTCCTCTAGCACCTCATTTACTCCATGCTTCCTATAATTATTGTAGTATATCTCTCTTTTTTTCGAAACAAGTGTCTAATTTCCCTTGAATAACCATGGCTCTTTCCAATTTTTTTACTATTTCTTTCAACTTAACAGGGACATAAAATATTCTGTACTCTTACAATTTCCCCTTTACTATGTCTTCCATTTCTCTTCTACATCCTTCCCATGAAACAAAGTGTCCCAATTCAACTGCTTTAAAATCTCACGCATTCCCTCAAAGTTTAGCCTTTCTCCAATCAAAAATCTCACTCTCTAGGTCCTGTTCTGATCGCTCCATGTGTTAATTATATTGAAACTAATGGTATTGTGATCACTGGTCCCGAAGTGCTCACCAACGCATACCTCCGTCACCTGTCCTGCCTCATTTCCTAACAGGAGGTCCAGCACTGCCCCTTCTCTGGTCGGTACCTCTATGTACTGCTGCAAAAAACTATCCTGCACACATTTTACAAACTCCAAACCATCCAGCCCATTTACAGAATGTGTTTCCCAGTCTATTTTTGGGAAATTGAAATCTCCCACAATCACTACCTTGTGCTTACTACTAATATCTGCTATCTCCTTACATATTTGCTCTTAACATAACATACTTTAATACACTATTACACACTATAACACAATATTACACACTTTCATGTAAAGTAACACGACAATACACTATAACAATATAAAATGCCCTATGAATATATACCGATAACATCATGATAGTATAAAACACTATGGCAATATGATACACTGCAACACGCTATAACACACTATAATGCACGACCATAACACTATAACAAACTATAATACACGTTAACACATAATAACGGACTATAATCTCTATCCCGTAATCTCTATCACGATTTTCATCTCCATTTCTACCTTCATCTATCTCTAGCTACACCTCTATCTTTATCTCCAGTTCCATATCTAACTCCATTTCTAGCTCCAGCTCCATCTCCAGCTCCATCACCAGCACCAGCTCCAGCTCCAACTCAAGCTCCACCTCCATCTCCATCCCCTACTCCATCTCCAGTTCGAGCTCCAGCTCCAGCTCCCGCACCTCCAGGACCATCTCGGAGTCCAGCTCCATCTTTATCTCTAACTCCACTATATTTTTCTACAGCTTCATATCATTCTCTCTTTAGCTCCAGCTCCAGCTCTATCTCCACCTGTTCCATCTCCAGTTGAATCTCCAGCCATCTCTAGCTCCATCTCTACCTCAAACTTCAGCTCCAAATCCGTATCCATCTCCAGCTCCATCCCCAGCACCAGCTCTGGCTCCATCTCCAGCGACATCTCAGGCACCATCAGGTCCATCTCCGGATCCTGCTCCATCTCCATCTCCAACTCTAGCTCCATCTCCAGCTCGACCTCCATCTCCAGCGACATCTACAGCTCCATCTCCATCTCCACCTCCAGCTATATCTCCAGCTCTAGTTGCATCACCAGGGCCACCTCGAGCTCCATCTCCACCTCCGACTCCAGCTCCATCGCCAGGTCCATCTCTATCTCCACCTCCACCTCCACCTCCACCTCCACCTCCATCTCCATCTCCATCTCCCCATCTCCATCTCTAGCTCCACCTCTAGATGCATTTCCACGGTTGCTACTAAATCTCTCTCCATCTCCAACTGTAGCACAGGCTGCATCTCCTGCCCAATCGCCAGATCAAGCTCAAGCTCTATTTCCAGCTCCAGCGCCATCTGCAGCACCAGCTCTATCTCCAGCACCAGCTCCAGCTCCAGCTCTATCTCCACTCAACCTCCAGTTTTCCTCTCCAGTTGCATCTCCAGGCACCATCAGGTCCATCTCCGGATCCAGCTCCCATCTCCATCTCCAACTATAGCTCCATTTCTAGCTCTAGCTCTAGTCCATCTCCAGATCGACCTCCATCTCCAGCGACAATCTACAGCTCCATCTCCATCTCCACCTTCCAGCTATATTCTCCAGCTCTAGTTGCATAAACCAGGGCCACCTCGAGGACTCCATCTCCACCTCCATCTCCACCTTCCATCTCAACTCTCTCCAGCTCCCCCATCGCCAGGTCCTTCTCATCTCCATCTCCACCTCCATCTCCATCTCCTACGCTCATCCTCCATTCTCTGCTTGAGCCCTCCTCTCGCAGTTTTGCATCTCCAGGCAGGCGCGCATCTCTTAGCTGCATCTCCAGCACATCCCCAGCACCAGCTCCAGCCTCCATCTCCAGCTACATCTCAGGCACAATATTCAGGTCCACTCACCTCCAGATTTTCGTTCATCTCCATCTCCACCCATAGCTCCAGGTCCATCTCCTGCTCCATTCTCCAGAGCCATCTCCAGCTCCATCTCCATTTTCATCTCAGCTCCACCAGTCCAGCTCATCGCCAGGTCCATCTCTCGCACCAACTCCAGCTCCATCGCCAGGTCCAACTCCAGCTCCAACTAGCTCTATCTCTATTCCAGCTACATCTGCAGCACCAGATCTATCTCCGTCTCCAGCTCTGGCTCCATCTCCTTCCCCATGTCTAGATCTTACCTCTAGCTTCCAGCTCTATCTCCATCTCCATCTCCAGCTCTAGCTCCAATCACCAGCTCTGGCTCTGGTCCAGCTCCCATCTCCAGCGCCAGCTCCAGCTCCAACTCCTGTTGCAGCTCTAGATCCACCTCCAGCTTTAGCTCCAGCTCCAGCTCCAGCTGCAACTCGATCTCCTCCTCCATGTCCAGCACCAGCTCTAGCTCACTTTCCAGCTCCTTCCCCAGTTCCATCTCCAGCTCCATCTCCCGCACCTCCAGGTCCATCTCCAGGTCTAGCTCCATCTCCATCACTAGCTCCACCTCTATTTTTTTCGCCAGCTCCTTCTTTATCTCTCTCTAGCTCCAGCTCCAGCACCAGCTCTATCGGCACCTCAGGCTCCAGCTCCATCTCCAGTTCCAGCTCCAGTTCCATCTCTAATTCCATCTCTAGCTCAACCTGAAGCTCCAGCTCCGTCTCCAGATCCATCTCCATCTCCATCTCCATCTCCAGCATCTTCCTGTTCTACCTCAAGCTCCATCTCCAGCTCTAGCTTCATGTCCAGAATCTCCAGCTCCAGCTCCAGTTCCAGCTCCATGTCAAGCTCCAGCTCCAGCTCTATTTCCAGGTCCATCTCCATCTACAGCTCCAGCTCCAGCTCCAGCTCCAGCTCCATCACCTGCTCTAGCTCCAGGTCCAACTCCAGCTCCAACTCCAACTCCAGCTCTAGATCCACCACCAGCTACAGGTTTAGCTCTAGCTCTGGCTCTATCTTCAGCTCTACGTCCATCTTCCTCTCCATCTCTAGTTCCATCTTCCGCTCCATTTCCAGCTCCAGCTCCAGCTCCAGCTCCAGCTCCAGCTCTAGCTCCACCTCCAGCTCCAGCTCCACCTCCAGCTCTAGCTCCAGCTCCAGCTCTAGCTCCAGCTCAATCTCTGGAGACGGACATGGAGCTGGAACTGGAGATGGCGCTGGAGATGGAGCTGGAACTGGAGATGGAGCTGGAGATGGAGCTGGAGATGGAGCTGGAGATGGAGCTAGAGATGGAGCTGGAGATGGAGCTTGCTGGAGATGAGCTAGAAAGAGCTGGAGATGGAGCTGAACTGGAGCTGGACCTAGAGCTGGAGCTGGAAATCAAGCTGCAGATGGCCCTAGAGATGGAGCTAGAGCTAGAGATGGAGCTGGAGGTGGAGTGAAAGCTGGAGCAGGAGATGGAGCTAGGGCTAGAGCTGGAGCTAGAATTGGCGCTGGAGCTAGAGCTGGAGATGAAGCTGGAGACGGAACTGGAGATGGAGCTGCAGCCAGAACAGCTACTAGAGCTAGAGGTGGAGATTGAGCTGGACATGGAGTTTGAGCTGCATCTGGTGATGGAGCTAAAGCTAGATCTGGAGATGGAGCATGAAGGAGATATGGCTGGATCAAGCGATGCAGTTAGAGCAAGAGCTGAGGAATGAGCTCGAGATGGAGCTAGCGCTGGAGATGGAGCTAGAGTTACAGTAGGAGATGGAGCTGGAAATGGAGCTGGCGATGCAACTAGAGCTAGAGATGGAGATGGAGACAGAGATGGAGCTGTAGCTGGAGCTGTGGATGCAGCTTGAGATGGAGCTTAAGTCGGAGCTGGGGATGAAATGAAGATGGAGATGGAGATGGAAATGGAGATGTAGTTGGAGATGGAGCTGGAACTGAAGAAGGAGATGGAGCTAGCGCTGGAGATGAAGTTAAAGCTAGTGCTGGAGATGGAGCTGGAGATGGAGCTAGAGCTAGAGCTGGAGATGGTTTTTAAATAGATCTGGAGTGAGATGGAGATGGAGTTTGAGATGCATCTGCAGGAAGCTAGAGCTGGAGCTTTAGCTGGATATGGATCTTGAGATGGAGCTTGAGATGGAGCTAGAGATAGAGCTTGAGATGCAGCTAGAGTTAGAGATAGTGCTAGAGCTGGAAATTGGAGCTGGCGGTTAGAGGTTCGTGCTCATGCTAGAGATGGGAGCTGGAGCTGGAGCCAGAGCTGGAGATGGAGCTGGGAGAGGGGACTGGGAGATGGACCTTTAGCTTTAGTACAGCTGGAGATGTAGCTGGAGGTGGGGCTAGAACTGGAGCTGGATTTGGAGCTGGGAGCTGGGAGACTGGAGATGGAGCTAGAGCTGAAGCTGGAAATGGAAGCTGTAGCTAGAGCTGGATTGATAGAGTTGGAGATGGAGCTAGAGCTGGAGCTTAAGTCAGAGCTGGGGATGGAGCTAAAGATGTACTTGCAGATGGAGCAAGAGCTGGAGCTGGAGATGGAAATGGAGATGGGGTTGGAGATGGAGCTGGAACTGAAGATGGAGATGGAGCTAGAGCTGGAGATGAAGTTAAAGCTAGTGCTGGAGATGGAGCTGGAGATGGAGCTAGAGCCAGAGATGGATATGGTGTTAATATAGAGCTGGAGTGAGCTGGAGATGGAGTTTGAGATGCATCTGCAGGGAGCTAGAGCTGGAGCATTAGCTGGATATGGCGCTTGAGATGGAGCTTGAGATGGAGCTAGAGCTAGAGCTGGAAATGCAGCTAGAGTTAGAGATAGTGCTAGTGCTGGAAATGGAGCTGGAGATGGAGCTGGAGGTAGAGGTAGAGCTCGTGTTCGTGCTAGAGATGCAGCTGGAGCTGGAGCCAGAGCTGGAGATGGAGCTGGAGAGGGGACTGGAGATGGAGCTTTAGCAAGTATAGCTGGAGATGTAGCTGGAGGTGGAGCTAGAGCTAGAGCTGGAGATGGAGCTAGAGCTAAAGCTGGAAATGGAGCTGTAGCTAGAGCTGGAGATAGAGCTGGAGATGGAGCAAGAGCTAGAGCTAAAGTGGAGCTGGAGTTAAATTGGAGCTGGAGTCAGCTGGAGATAGAGCTGGATATGGAGCAAGAGCTGGAACTGGAGATGGAGCTTGAGGTGGAGCTAGGGTTGGAGCTGGCGATTGAAATGGAGATGGAGCTTGAGCTGGAGCTGTAGATGGAGCTAGAGATAGAACGAGAAGGGGCTGGAGATGGCGCTGGAGATGGAGCAGGAGAGAGCTGGAGATGGAACTAGATTTATAGCAGGAGATGGAGATGGAGATGGAGCTGGAAATGCAACTGGAAATGTTTAGAGGGGTTTCCAGGTGTTTGCAAGTGTTTAGAGATGTTTTGTGTGGTTTAGATGGGGTTGTAGTGGTTTAGATGGGTTTGGAGGGGTTTGTAGGAGTTTTGAGTTGTTTACAGGGGGTTAGAGGGGTTTGGAGGGGTCTAGAGGGATTTGCGTTGGTTTAGAGGTATTTACAGAGGTTTTGAGGGGTTTACAGGTGTTTCGTTGTGTTTACATGTGTTTAGAGAGGATTTGAGTGGTTTATTGGGGTTTGTAGGGGATGTTTAGAGGGGTTTACAGGTATTTAGAGGGATTTACAAATGTTTTTTTTTAATTTATTTTATTTTTTTGTTTTAATTAGATGTAAATACATTAAAAAAAACATTTTGTTTGTTATAGTCATACATTATTAATATTATTTATATTGACAATTGTATGAGTAATTGTACTGCTTTATATGTTTTTTAATTTTTATAAAGGTAGAAAATGAAAAAAAAGAAGAAAAAAAGAATAATGGAGTATTCAACTGATTATGCATCATTGGAGTTATATCCGTGGGGTATAAAATATAATTCTTCATCTATTCCTTAATTCAGGTTTTAGCCAGGTTCTCGTGCCGAACAAATTTGCCCCTTCAAATAGTCAATAAATGGGGACCATATCCTTATGAATAGTTCTTGTTTGTCCATTAAGACAAATCTTAATCTTTCCAAATGTAGGGTCTCCGACATTTCCATTGTCCACATTTTAATATAGGGCCTTTCCAGAATTTTAATATTAATTTTTTCCCAATTATTAAACTATAATCGATAAAAGTTCTTTGGTTCGTTGTGAATTCTAGTATTTGATTTGGTTCTAGTATTCCTAATATTATTAATTTTGAATCAGGGACCAAATTGGTATTGACAACTTCTGAAATTATCTTAAAAATTTCCGTCCAAAAATTATTAACTTTTATACAGCTTACAAATGTGTGCGTAAGATTAGCCTCTAAGTGTTGACATTTATCACAAATAGGGGATACACATGGAAACATTCTGTTTAATTCGGTTTTTGAGTAGTGCAATCTATGTAAAACTTTAAATTGTATTAAAGAGTGTCTAGCATTTAACGAACAGTGATGCATATGTTGTAAGTTTTCATCCCGTATTTCTGGCCCTATTATTTGATCTAGTTCCCATGATCGCCAATATTTTTCCGTCATGGGTGCATCATTATCCAATAAAATATTATAAATATAAGATATCAACTTTTCTGTGTTCGGATGTTTATTCAAGCATTCATCAAGAATTTCTGTCTTTCTATTTCTATAATCCTGTGTATTTGACTGAGCATAGTCTCTAATTTGTAGATATCTAAAGTAATATTTTGAATGAAGCCCATAAATTTGTTGTAGTTCCTGAAATGAGAGAAAGGAGTTTTTCCTATAGAGATCGCCCATCTTAATAATTCCATGATGTTTCCATTGCAAAAACCTTTATCCATCACTGAGGGTTTAAATGTAGCATTGTTTACAATGGGAAGGGAAAGTGGTAAACAATCCAATTTTAGCGACTTCTTTAATTGTTTCCAAGTGCGTATTCCACTGTCTATCATTGGGTTTTCTTTACAGGTTTTTTTGCTTAATTTAGTATTAGCAAATAGAATTGACCCAATTTCAAAAGGTAAACAATCATCCTTTTCCATTTTTAACCAATCTGGTTGTTTGTCCAGTTCTTCCAACCAAAGATTCATATTTTTAATATTAACTGCCCAATAATAAAACATACAATTTGGTAGTGCTAAACCTCCATTTATTTTTGATTTACATAAGTAAATTTATTCTGTGGTTCTTATAATCCCAGATAAAGTTGGTGACTATAGAGTCAACCTTCTTAAAAAAAATTTTTGAGAGGTATATAGGGATTAATTGAAAAAGGTACAATAATTGCGGAAGAAAAATCATTTTTAGCGCATTAATTCTACCCAACATCGAAATAGATGGGATTTACAAATGTTTAGAGCGGTTTAGAGTGGTTTATAGGGGATTTATAGGGGTTTAGAGGGGGTTAGAGGGTTTTAGATGGGTTTAGAGGGATTTAGAGGGGTTTACAGATGTTTGCAGGTGTGGAGAGATGTTTAGAGGTGTTTAGAGGGGTTTAGAGTGGTTTAGTGTGTTTTAGAGGTGTTAGAGGGGTTTAGAGGGGTGTTTCCTGGGGCGATTAGATATTTGATGGGGATTAAATATGTTTAGAGTGGTGTACAGGTGTTTAGAGGGATTTACAGGGGTTTAGAGCGATTTGCAGGGGGTTATAGGGGTTTATAGAGGTTTATAGGCGGTTTAGAGGTGTTTGCCGGTGTTTATAGAGTGGTTTAGAGGGGTTTCGAGGGTGTACAGGGGTTTGCAGGGGATTAGAGGTGTTTAGATGGGTTTAGGTGGATTTGGAGGGCTTTATAGGGAGTTTAGAGGCGCTTAGAGTGGTCCACATGGGTTTAAAGGGGTTAAGAGGGGTTTACATGGGGTTATAGGGATTTAGCGGGATTTACAGGGGTTTAGAGGGATTTACAGAGGTTTAGAGGGGTTTACATGGGGTTATAGGGGGTTTAGGAGGATTTACAAGGGTTTAGAGGGATTTACAGGGGTTTAGAGGGGTTTAGAGGTGTTTGCAGGTGTTTAGAGAGGTTTAGAATGGTTTAGAAGGGTTGAGAGGGGTTCAGATGGTTGTGGTTTACAGCGGTTTGGATGGGTTTTACACGGTTTAGAGCGTTTTACAGACGTTTACATGGGTTTAGAGGGGTTTAGAGTTGTTTATAGAGTAGAAATATTTAGAGAGGTTTACATAGGTTTACAGGGGTTTACATGGGGTATCGAGGGCTTTTGGGGGGTTTAGAGGGGTTTAGAGGGGTTTAGAGGGATTTACATGTGTTTAGATGTATGTACAGAGGTTTTGAAGGGTTTGCAGGTGTTTCCGGGTGCTCACAGGTGTTTAGAGAGGGTTTGCGTTGTATAGAGGGGTTTGCAGGCGATTATAGATGTTTAGAGGGGTTTACAGCGGTTTAGAGGGGTTTGGAGGGGGATTGGAGGGGCCTGGAGAGCGGCTTGGAGGGGGCTGGAGGTGTTTAGATGGTTTAGGTGGGTTTAAAGGTTTATAGATGTTTAGAGAGGTTTACATGGGTTTACAGGGGGTTAGAAGGATTTACAGCAGTTTAGTGGGGTTTAGAGTTTTTTAGAGGGCTTTACAGGGATATAGAAGTGTTTAGGAGGGGTTACATGAGGTTTACAGCGGTTTAGAGGGGCTCAGCGGGCTTTATAGGGGTTTAGAGGCGTTTAGTGGTTCACAGTGGTTTAGAGGGGTTTGCATGGGGTTTACAGGGGGGTTTATAGGGGTTTCAAGTCTGGAGGGATTTAGAGGGGTTTAGGTTATAGGGGTTTAGGGGGATTTACAGGGATTTACATGGGTTTAGAGGGATTTACAGGGGTGTAGAGGAGTTTACATGGGGTTATAGGGGTTTAGGAGGATTTACAGGGGTTTAGAAGGATTTACAGGAGTTTAGAGGGGTATAGAGGGGTTTAGGTGTTTGCAGGTGTTTAGAGAGGTTTAGTGGTTTAGAAACGTTGAGAGGGGTTTAGATGGTTTAGAGTGGTTTACAGCGGTTTGGAGGGGTTTACACGGTTTAGAGCGTTTTACAGCCGTTTACAGGGGTTTAGAGGATAGAGTTGTTTATAGAGGATTAGAAATGTTTAGAGAGGTTTACAGGGATTTATATGGGGTATCGAGGGCTTTGTATGGGGTTTATAGGGGTTCAAAGGGGTTTAGAGGGATTTGCATGTTTGTAGAGGTATGTACAGAGGTTTTGAGGGGTTTACAGGTATTTGCGGGTGCGTACAGGTGTTTAAAGAGGTTTTGCGTTGTATAGAGGGGTTTGCAGGGGATTAGAAATGTTTAGAGAGGTTTACATAGGCTTCGAGGGGTTTGGAGGGGATTGGAGAGGTCTGGAGTGGTGCAGAGCGGTTTGGAGGGGTTGGAGGTTTTAGAGTGGTTTAGGTAGATTTAGTTGTTTAGAGGGGTTACAGGGGTTTACAGGGGATTACAGCTATTTAGAGGGGGTTAGTGATTTCCAGGGATTTAGAGGGATTTACAGATGTTTGGAGGGGTTTAGAGGTGTTTAGAAGGTTTTAGATGGGGCTAGAGGGGTTTAGAGTTGTTTACAGAGGTTTAGAGATGTTTAGAGAGGTTTACATGGGTTTCCAGGTGTTTACATGGGGTATCGAGGGCTTTATAGGGGTTTAGTGGGGATTAGAGGGGTTTGCATGAGTTTGGAGGGGTGAAGAGGGATTTACATGGGATTAGAGGTATTTACAGAGGTTCTGAGGGGTTTACAGGTGTTTCCGGGTGTTTACATGTGTTTAGAGAGGTTTTGAGTGGTTTAGAGGGGTTTGCTGGGGTTTAGAGATGTTTATAGGGTTTTACATGTGTTTAGAGTGGAATAGAGGGATTTACAGGGGATTTACAGGGTATAGAGGGGGTTAGAGTGGTTTAGAGGGGTTTAGAGTGGTTTATAATGTTTGCGATGGGTTTGGAGGGGTTTAGAGTGGGTTTAAAGGGCTTTATAGGGGGTTAGAGGGGTTTAGGGGGATTTAGAGGGGTTTAAAAGGGTTTTGAGTGGTCCACATGGGTTTAGAGGGTTTTTCATGGGTTTAGAGGGGTTTAGGGGAATTTACAGGGGTTTAGAGGAGTTTATAAGAGTTTAGAGGGGTTTAGAGTGGACTTCGCGGGCTTTATGCGGAGTTTAGAGGCGTTTAGAGTGGCCCACTGGGGTTTAGAGGGGTTTACATGGGGTTATAGGGGTTTAGGGGGAGTTACAGGCGTTTGGAGGGATTTAGAGGTGTTTGGAGTTGTTTGCAGGTGTTTAGAGGGCATTTACAGCGGTCTAGAGGAGTTTAGAGGGGTTTAGAGGGGTTTAGAGTGGATTTCGCGGGATATATGGGGGGGGTTAGAGGCGTTTAGAGAGGTCCACGTGGGTTTAGAGGGGTTTCGAGGGATTTACATGGGGTTATAGGGGTTTAGGGGGATTTACAGGAGTTTAGAGGAGTTTAGAGGGGTTTAGAGGTGCTTGCAGCTGTTTAGAGTGGTTTAAAAGGGTTTACAGGGGGGTTTACAAGATTTTAGACGGTTTTACAGACGTTTGCAGGAGTTTGGAGTGGTTTAGATTTGTTTACAGAGGTTTAGAGATGATTAAAGAGGTTTACGGGTTTACAGGAGTTTCGAGGGTTTTAGGGTGTTTTAGAGGGCTTTACAGGGGTATAGAAGTGCTTGGCGGGTTACATGGGGTTTATAATGGTTTACAGGCTCTCAGCGGGTTTTATAGGGGTTTAGCGGCGTTTAGAGTGGTTCACAGGGGTTTAGAAGGGTTTACATGGGGTTTACAGGGGGGTCTATAGGGGTTTCGATGCCTTTATAGGGGTTGAGATGTGTTTCCATGGGTTTAGTGTGGTTTGGAGGGAGTATAGAGGGGTTTGGATGGGGTTAGAGGCGTTTGGAGGGTTCCGGAGGGAGTTTAGTGGGGTTTAGAGGGGTTTACAAGTGATTGCAGGTGTATAGAGAGGTTTAGTGGTTTAGAGGGGTTTACAGGGGTTAGGACGGGTTGAGAGGGGGTTAGAGGTGTTTGGAGGGGGTTAGAGGGATTTACGTTGGGTTAGAGGTATTTGAGGGGTTTACAGGTGTTTCCGGGTGTTTGTCGGTGTGTATAGAGGATTTCAGTGTTTAAAGGGGTTTGCGGGAGATTAGAGATGTTTAGAGGGGTTTACAGGTGTATGGAAGGATTTACAAATGTTTGGCGAGGTTTAGAATGGTTTAGAGGGGTTTGGTTTATAGTATTTTAGATGGATTTGGATGGGTTTAGAGGGGTTTTGAGTGGGTTTAGAGAGGTTTGTAGGGATTCAGGTGGGGTTAGAGGTATTTACAGAATGTGTTGATGTGTTAAGAGAGGTTTCTAGTGGTTATGAGGGGGATCAGGTATGTTTAGAATGGTTTACAGGGGTTCACAGGGGTTTACAGTGTTTTCGATGGGGTTCGAGGGATTAGATGGGTTTAGAGGGGCTTAGTGTGTTTCTGAGGGTTACAGGGATTTAGAGGGGTGTACGCTTTGAGCGGTTTGCAGTGGATTAAAGATCCTTAGAGGGGTTTACAGGTGTTTGGATTTACAGAGGTTTAGAGGGATTTTCAAGGGTTAGAAGGATTAAAGGGGTTTGGGTTTAGAGGGGTTTACATGGTTTAGAGAGATTCACAGGGGTTTGGAGGGGATTACAGGTATTTAGAGGGTTTTACATAGGTTCACAGGGATTTAGAATTGTTTACGGGGGTTAGAGATCATTAGAGAGGTGTGCATGGGTTTACAGGGGTTTAAGCGGGTTTACATGGTGTTTAGATGGGGTTAGAGGGGTTTACAGGGTTTTATATGGGTTGCTGAGGGTTTGCATCGGTCGAGAGGGGTTTGGAGGGGTTTGGAGTGGTCTGGAGAGGTTTAGAACCGTTTGGAGGGGTTTGGAAGGAGTGTGGTTTAGACGGGTTTAGATGGTTTCAAAGGTGTTTCAAACCCCTACATGTAAACCCCTCAACACCTCTGTAAATATCTCTAACCTCACGTAAATCCCTCTAAATCCCTACAAACTCCTCTAACCCCCCTCAAAACACCTCTAAACTCCCCTCCAAACCCATCTCGAAAACTATAAACCACTATAAACCACTATAAACCTCTCTAAACCCCTCGAAACCCCTCTAAACCCCTCTAAACCCCTATCTCCTGCTCCATCTCCAGCGCCACCTCCAGCCCCTACTCGTTCTACCTCTAGCTCCATCTAAAGCTCCAGCTCAAGCTCCATCTCCATTTCAATCGCCAGCTCTAATCCTAGCTCCACCTCAAGCTCCAAGTCCAGTTCCAGCTCTTGCTCCATATCCAGCCCTATCTCCAGCTGACTCCAGCTCCAATTTAACTCAACCTAGCTCGAGCTCTTGCTCCATCTCCAGCTCCATCTCCAGCTCTAGCTACAGCTCCATTTCCAGCTTTAACTCTAGCTCCATCTCCAGCTCCAGCTCCAGCTCTAGCTCTAGCTCCACCTCCAGCTACATCTCCAGCTGTACTAGCTAGAGCTCCATCTCCAGTCCCATCTCCAGGTCCATCTCCAGCTCTGGCTCCAGCTCCAGCTCCATCTCTAGCACGAGCACGAGCTCTGCCTCTACCTCCAGCTCCAGCTCCATTTCCAGCACTAGCTCTAGCACTATCTCCAACTGTAGCTGCATCTCAAGCTCTAGCTCCAGCTCCATCTCAAGTATCTCAAGCTCCATATCCAGCTAAAGCTCAAGCTCGAGCTCCCTGCAGATGCATCTCAAACTCCATCTCCAGCTCACTCCAGCTCTATTTAACACCATCTCCAGCTCTAGTTCCATTTTTTTTTGTTAGAAGTACAATAGTGTGGTACTTGAGTACCTAATACATACATACATATTTCCATTCTTGTACAACTTCATACTTTTGATTTAATAATAAAAAAACAGTGAGAGAAAAAAGAAATAAAGAGTGTCGGAATAGATAGTCAAGCGAGTAGAAACAGAAAGCAAAAGAAATAAAGGATAGAGATGTGAAGTTAAAAGATTGAAAGCAAAGGAGAAAGTAAAGAAAAGAAAGATTAAGAGAGATCTACCTATCTCGTATGTTTTTAACCATCCGTCATCCGGTTCTAAACCATTTAATTTCTAAGGTTATGTTATGTTGCACCATATGCTTGTAAAAAGTTGATAAAAGGAGACGAAATCTTTAAGAATAGGTCTACTTTGCCTAGTAGGTGGAATCTCATTTCTTCAAGATGTAGCGTTTCAGACATACTTGAAATCTACATTTTGAATGTTGGCGTAGGTGCGTTTTTCCAAAATTTGAGTATACGTTTTTTTGCTGTTATTAGACCGTAATTAAGAAAAGCTTCTTGGAATATAGTTAGTTTACTTCCCTCTTCCATTGATCCAAAGATAATCAGTTTTGTATTGGGGTTCAATTATGTGTTAAATAGTTTTGTAAAAATTCCAAAAATATAATTCCAAAATTTATACAGTTTTGTACAAGAGACAAAGGAATGTTCTATAGTGGCATTTTGAGTTAGATATTTGTCGCAGATGGGGGAAACATTTGAAAATATTTTATTCAGCCTAGTTTTCGAATAATATAATATATGTAAAATTTTAAATTGAATTAGGTTGTGTCTTACATTCATTACATTGGAGATGCAGCTACAGTTAGAGATAGTGCTAGGGCTTGTGCTGGAAATGGAGCTGGAGATGGAGCTGGAGGTAGAGGCAGAGCTCGTGCTCGTGCTAGAGATGGAGCTGGAGCTGGAGCTGGAGATGGAGCTGGAGATGGGACTGGAGATGGAGCTCTAGCTAGCACAGCTGGAGATGTAGCTGGAGGTGGAGCTAGAGCTAGAGCTGGAGATGGAGATGGAGATGGAGATGGAGCTAGAGCTAAAGCTTGAAATGGAGCTGTAGCTAGAGCTGGAGATAGAGCTGGAGATAGAGCAAGAGCTGGAGCTAGGTTGAGTTAAATTGGAGCTGGAGTCAGCTGGAGAGGGCTGGATATGGAGCAAGAGCTGGAACTGTACTTGCAGATTGTGGTGGAGCTAGGATTAGAGCTGGAGATTGAAATGGAGATGGAGCTTGAGCTGGAGCTGTAGATGAAGCTAGAGGTAGAACGAGAAGGGGGTGGCGCTGGAGGAGCAGGTGATAGGGGTTTAGAGGGGTTTAGAGGGGTTTAGAGTATAGTGGTTTATTGTTTTCGAGATGGGAGGGATTTTAGAGGGTTTGTGGTTAGAGGGGTTTGTAGGCGTAGGGGTAGAGATATTTACAGATTTACATGTAGGGGTTTGGAGGGAGAGTGAACAGTGGTTTGCAGGGGATTAGTTTGAAGGGATTTAGAGGGATTTATGTTGGGTTAGAGGTATTGCAGAGGTTTTGAGGGGTTTGCTGCTGTTTCCGGGTGTTTACAGGTGTTTGGAGGCTTTTAGTGGTTTAGAGGGGTTTGCAGGGGATTAGAGATGTTTACAGGGGCTTTACAGGGGTTTAGAGGGAGTTACAGCTGTTTAGAGGTGTTTAGAGGGGTCACATCAGGTGGAAACCCCTCAAAAAAATAGGGGTTTAGGTGGATTTGCAGAGGTTTAGAGGGATTTACAGGGGTTTAGAGGGTTTTAGAAGGGTTTAGAAGGGTTTAGATGGTGTTATCATGTATTATATCGTTTTATACTATGTTATAATATTAGTATGTTGATATGTATTAGACTGTTTTAGTTTGATTGTATATTTTCCTGTATTTATGTGTATTCTAGCATAGGAAGTTAGAGTGTATAGGATAGTGTAGTATAATAAACATGATTGTGTACTATCGTGTGCCTTAACGTATTATATTGTTATAGTGCAATACAGGGTGTTACAATATGAACGTGTTAAAGTGTGTATATTTTATATTGTATTGTTTTAGTGCGTTATGGTATGTTATAGTGTGTTATAGTGTGTTAGGTGTCATAGTGTGTTATAAGATGTCAAAATGTGTTATATTGCGTTATAGTATACTTTAGTCGTGTAATGTTTTATAGTGCGTTATAGTATATTGCAATGTGTTAGAACGTGTTATTCTGTGTTATAGTGCATTGTAGTGTTATGTATTATAATGTTTATTATAATGTGATAGTTATGTGTTGTAGTGCATTATTATGTATCTTAGTGTGTTAGAGTGCATTGTTGCGTGTTATAGTGTGCATAGTTTTGTGTTATAATGTATTATTGTGTATTACAGTGTGTTATTAAGTGTTAATCTGTGATAATGCCTTATATTATTTTCGTGTATTATGGTGCGTTATTATAGAGTGTTATAGAGTATTATAGAGTGTTATAGTTTATCATAGGATTCTAATGTATTATAACGTGTTATCGTGTTTTAAAGTGTACTGGTGTCTTATAATGTATATACTGTTTGATACTTTTTGGTATTGTTTTCATAGTGCTACAATGTTATGATAGTGTTAGTTATCGCGTCTATTATCATGTGATATCGCGTGTTACATTATTATAGTTTTAGTGCTAGACGTTAGTGCATTAGTTATAGTGTTATATATTGTATGTTATAGTATATTGTGTGATAGAACGTGTTATTCTGTGTTATAGTGCATGTAGTGTTATATTGTGTGATGTAGCGTTATTGTGTTATTGTCTGTTAAATGCGAGAGTGCATATTAATATGTTATTGGGTATTGTAGTGTTAGTGTGTTTGTGCTGGTGTATTATAATGTACTTAGTATGCAATATTATGTATGATGTGTGATAGTGTTTATTGTAATCTGCTATTGTGTAGTGTGATTGTGATTATTACAGTGCATTTTGTTGTTATATTATATGTAATGTGTGTTAAAGTGTTTCATAGTATTGTAATGTGTAATAGTGTATTAGAATGTGTTATTATGTGTTATAATGTATTATATCGTTATATGGTATTATATAGTGTTATAATGTTAGTGTGTTTTTGTGTATCTGCAGTAACACTATAACACTCTAAGACAACGTAACACACTATATAACAGTATAGCATACTATTTGTATTGTTATTATAGTGTGTTATAGTGTATTATAGTGTGTTGTAATATGTTATAGCGTTTTATTGTGTGTTGGTGCTTTATTGTGTTATTATACTATTTTATAATGTTATAATGTATTGTAGCGTATGAGACTATTATAATGTTATAATGTTATAGTGTGTTGTAGTGTATGAGACTATTATTAATATTATAGTGTTATAGTATTATAATGTTATAATGTGTGGTATTATTATAGTTATAGTTTGTTATAGTGTACTATACTGTATTATAGTTGATTATATTATAGTGTCATAGTGTGCAACAGTGTATTATTGTGTGTTATATTGTTAAATGTTTTTATAGTGCGTTTACTATATTTATTGTATTGCAGTATGTTTTAATGTTTGTAGTATTAGTAGTGTATTATAGTGTATAGTTTTTTGATATAATGTATTATAGTGTGTTACAGTGTTATCGTGCATTAATGTGTTATGGTGTAATATATGTTATATAGCTATTATGTTAGTGTATTATAGTGCATGTATGTGTATTATCGTGCTGTGTTATATTATATAGTGTATATAGGATTACATTAAAATATTATTATAATGTGTAATATAGCATTATATTTTGATGTAGTGTGATGTAGTGATATAGTGTTTTATACCGTGTATTATAGAGATTAGTATTTTACTTCGGAGTCACGTGAGTGACTACGTGAAGAACCCGCCTCACGCTGGCAACGGCATGACGTCAACGCTGACGGCGGAAGGAGGAGCTGCAGTAAGGAGCAGCTCCTCGCAGCGGTCGGAACGGCCCCGCAGGTAAGTGCAGCAAAGTAGGGATTTTTTAGCGGACGCTGGGTAGGTCCAGCAGTAATAGTTATGTTAAATCAAGTTAGAGTCAAGTTAAGTGCTGGATAGCACAGATATGAAGTAAAAGAAAATTCGCGGGTAAAATGCTTCCTGGGGTGAAAAATAAATAAACGGGAAGCTAGTGCGGAGCCGGTTTCCGATACCGGTGGCCGCAGATATACCCGTTAAATTAGTTTCCAAAAATGATAACCACGGAGAGAAATTGCTCCCGAAAATGAAAAAAAAAAAAATAAAATCTGAGAGGCCGTGGTTTTGATGACTCTGATATTGCAAGTCCTCCAGATAATTAAACTATGTGGAACTAATTATGGAGCATAAGAAAGTTCTCCCAAATTATTATGAGACTAGGGTCATAGTACCCAGAAGGTTCCTAAAAAAGCGGTTTAATTATTCTGAATAATTGCTATGTGCCTAATTGGGAGTTGGAACTCCGACCCAGGATTTGGGCCGAAGAAGTCTCATGGGATGAAATCCAATTGATTTAGGCTGCAGAAGGCAGACCTGTTGATGGTGATTGCATTTGAAGCACACCACAAAATAAAAAAAAAAGAAAAAGAAAAAAAAAAAAAAAAAAAAAAAGGCCAAATGTGCCTGGGATAGCAAAAATTTTGCTATATATGAAGGAAGTGGTGAGGCTATGGAAAAACCTAGCTGCCAACATTATAATATGGTATCTCACCAACTTCATGTTTCTGTGATGATTGAAATATTAAAATTGCACAGCACAAGAAATTGTGCCTCATTGGAAGTGCCTACGGTTTATCCGTTGATATGGGCATCCATGACCCCAAATATGAGAGCGTCAAGTAGTGAGGTTCAAAAATCCTCACAAATTATTCTGCTGCTATATGGCTTTTGCGCAGATGGATAAGAGAAAAAAAACAAAAAAAAAAAAAATAAAACGCTATTGTGCAATTCTTTCTATGAAATTTTTGTATGAGGTAAATGGCTATTTGGCCCATTTTTCACCCAAGGTTTGCATACCTGTGTCGAGCAAGTGGTGTTTAAGCTCTTGGTTGTCTGTTTGGAATAATCTGCCTAATTATTGAAATTGGATGAAAAAGCTAAAATATTTTAGCTGCATGAAACCTTCGTCTTTGGACAAAAGGTACTTTCGCCCAGAAGGGGATTTGATTTTGGAAATAGAGGCAGAAATATGTCAAGGAAGTCTTATTGTATTACCTGCACAACCAAATACTTACCCGAATTCAGGGGAAAGGAGACCACCACGCTCATATGGAGAGGAATTAAAAGACTTTTCCCTGCTTAAAGAAACTGCGGATTAAATCTCCAGTTAGAGGGAGATTACAAAAAGTTTATTAAAGACTGGCTTACTATTATTTTTGATCAGTATATATTACGAAGCAGTTTTCATTAACTACTATTACTTTTAAAAAACAAGGGGTTAATCCTCCTGTACAGAATAAACCTGCTTATGTTTTCGTGTTTCTGCAATTGAAAAAGCAGAGATTTATGTCCAAATTGCCTAATTATCTGGAAAAGGGGTAATGGAAAAGACTTATTGAACACGAGCAAAATTTGTTTTAATGTTAGAAGGAATACAGATGATGCGTTGCAGAAGTATTCTGGATCCTTACAGGTCTAAATAAGTTTGTAGAATACAAACATTTTCAAATGGAGTCATTGAATACTGCAAAATATTTAATTCAGCAGGTTGTTATATGGCTAAGATTGATGAAAAGACGCCTATTATTCTGTACCTATGTATCAGGTTTTTTTCGGTGATACTTAAAATTTTAATTGGTGGACAATTATGGCAGTTAAGCTTTGCCAAATGGACTGAGTTCAGCTCTTTTAGACTCTTTACGAAACTGTTGAAACCAGTTTAGCCCAATTAAGAGCACAAAATGCACATCATTATGGCTTATCTCAATGACATTCTGATCATTAGTGATTATCAGGAGTCAGCTGAGGACTCAGTTTCAGTTACTAAAGCTTTGTGGTAAGCTAGGGTTCTTGATTATCTAATTAAGTCCCAGCTGCAGCCAGCACTAACAATTTAACTTTTGGGGTTTGTAATTAACTCAGTGACTATGTTAATAACCTTTACCAACAGTTAAGGTCGATGATATTTTGGTAACTTGTCATTATCTCATTCAAACCTTATCCTTCCATCCGAGAAATAGCGTGAAAACCATTGGTGAACTACTGGTAGCAGCGTTTCCTGCAGTAGAATTTGGGTCCATTACATTATTGATAAAATCTTCGAAGGTACAAGATACGAGCTCTCAAAGAGAAGGCAGGCCACTTTGACAGGCCTATGTAATTAACAAAAGAAGCTGTGTTGGAATTTACAATGGTGGGTTAAAAAAGGAAAATGTCCCACAAGCTGCTAAATAAATATTATGATTAAACAGCCTGAAATGGTTTTACATATAGATGCTAGTGATCTCTCGGATGGGGGGCACCACAGATTTATCCCCAGTTGTGGAGGTAGATGAAAACTGAAGAACAAGTGTTTCTCCAAGAGTATGGTATTAACTATTGGGAGTTATTGGGTGCTTTTATGGGCTAAAGCATATTGTTGTGCTAAACAAGGTCTGCATGTGTTAATACAATTACACAATAAAACAGCTGGTGGTTGCATATTAATCACATGGGGGGAGTTAGATCAGTATCATGTGATTGTCTGGTCAATGAAATATGGCAATGGTATATTTGATCGCAGAATATGGATTGCAGTAAGCTATATCCAGGTAAAGACAATGTGGAGGCAGATGAAAGGTCAAGGATTTTTAAAGATAATACGAAATGGATGTTAAGCCACCAATATTTAAAATATTGTTCGACCAATTTGGGTTGCCAGAAATTGATTTGTTTTGCATCCAGGCTTAATCATCAATTACCTAAATATGTGTCTTGGAACACGATCCAGATTGCAGTTGCAGTAGATGCATTTTCGTTAACACTGGGGGAAAAATGTTCTTTTATGCTTTTCCACCATTTGCTTTGATTCCAGAGATGCTTGAAGAAAATAGAGCAAGATTCAGCTCCGGATTGTTGGTAGGGCCAAAATTGGCCAACTCAACTTTGGTTCCCAGTTATGCTGAATATGATTAAAGAACCGTATATGTCAGATTCTAACTGTAGTGATATTTTTGATTCCAGTAACAAAGAAGATTATCCATTATATGCATATATGAATTTGTTAATCTGCAGGTTTTGACCAGACCACTACAGGAACTGGGGATTGTATCGGACAAAAACAAACTTGGAAATTTATGGCACATCATGACGAGATAGCACACAGAAACAATATATGACACATATTAAGAAATAGGAAGAATTTTGCACACAGTCAAAATATTTCTTATGGATTATGTGAATATTACTCATGTTTGAAATTCCTTGCCATTTGCGCTTTGGCCAACATTTAAGTTACAGTGCCATTAACACTGCACGCAGTGCCTTGTCGTCCTATTTAGGACTTATGACTGTCAGAAAAATCAATTGGGTCGCATCCATTAATATCACGATTCATGAAAGGAATTTTTCACATGAATCCGCCAAAACCTAGATATACAGAGATTTGGGATGTGAGCATAGTACTTACTCTACTTAGAAATGGACGCCAATTGAGGGTTGTCATTGGATAGGTTAACATTGAAATTAATTGTTAATGTCACTGGTCTCAGCCAAAGAGTGCAAACTTTACAAATGTTGCGTTTAGACTGTATGCATGTGACTACAGATAACGTTGTATTCTATGTTTACGATCTGATCAAACAAAGTAGACCAGGAGATCTGGAACAAAGGTAACCTTTCAAACTTATCATATTGATCCTTGCTTTGTGTGTAGTTAGACATTTGAACCAATGTATTAAAGTGACGGACACTCTTTCGAGGAAACGAAAAAACGTTAATGGTTACGCACAAAAAGCCACACACAAAAGCTTCAGTTCAAACTATCTCAAAGTGGTTGAAACAGGTGTTGGTTTTAGCGGGAGTAGACACTGATGTTTCAAATCTCACTCCACCAGGGCGGCAGCTACGTCCGCGACGAAGGGGCGGGACGTACCTCTCGAGCATATTTTTAAAAATCGCAGGGTGGAGTAAAGAAGAAACTTTTCAAAGTTCTACAACAAAACCTGTTCACACTATGATAAGCTTTGGACACGCGGTGTTGGGATCACTATAATCACCTGCTTTGTTTGCTATTAATTGCTATAATCAGTTATGTAGTCACTGATATTTTTTATCACTTTGTAATCATTTTTTCCCTCAATATAAGGAGGGTTATTATATGGTCTTTCCATTAAAAAACTTGATTGTGAAAAGATCTAACATTAGTGTGCTTTCTCATGTATGTGTTTACTTAGCCGGACTGTCGTACGGATTAATTCTACGACATAAAAAACACAGAAAGCTTTAAAACTCTTCACGTAGTCACTCACGTGACTCCGAAGTAAAATAGTAAGATTAAACGAGAACTCACCTGTTCGAAGTTTGATCGTTATTTTACGAGGAGTTACGATGAGGGATTACGTGCCCTCCGCTCCCACCTCGTAAAATAAATGATCAAATGGTGGTTCTAAGTCTTTTTATGAGCCTTACTATGTTTACTCCGGCTTTGGTGTTCTGTGTTTTTCATGCCGCTGCTTTGAAGTATGCCGTTGCCAGCGTGGGGCGGGTTTCTTCACGTAATCCCTCATCGTAAACTCCTCGTAAAATAACGATCAAACTTCGAACAGGTGAGTTCTCGTTTTAATCTTACTATTATATAGTGTTATATGTTAGTGTGTTTTTTGTATCTGCCGTAACACTATAACACTATAAGACAACGTAACACACCCTATATAACAGTTATAGCATACTATTTTTTTTTTGTATTGTTATTATAGTGTGTTATAGTGTATTATAGTGTGTTGTAATATGTTATAGCGTTTTATTGTGTTTGGTGCTTTATTGTGTATAATACTATTTATAATGTTTTTAGTGTTTGTAGTGTGTGAGACTATTATAATGTTATAATGTTATAGTGTGTTGTAGTGTATGAGACTATTATAAACAATAGTGTTATAGTATTATAATGTTATAATGAGTGGTATTATTATAGTTATAGTTTGTTTGGGGATAGTGTACTATACAGTATTATAGTTTGATTACATAGAGTGTCATAGTGTGCAATAGTATATTATTGTGATAATGAAAATGTTTTATAGACGATACTATATTATATTGTATTATAGTATGTTTTAATGTTGTAGTATGTAGTAGTGGATAGTGTATATTTTATTTGGATATAATGTAATATAGCGTGTTACAGTGTTATCGTGCATCAATGTGTTATGGGGTAATATATGTTATATTGCTATTGTGTTATGTATTATAGTGCATGTATGTGTATTATCGTGCTGTGTTATATTATAAAGTGTAATACGATTACATTAAAATATTATTATAATGTGAAATATAGTATTATATGTTGATGTAGTAGTGATGATATAGTGTTTTATACCGTGTATTATAGAGATTAGTATTATAATGTGTTATACAGTGTATTATAATGTTATGTTATATGGTTATAATGTTTAGTATGTTATAGTGACTATAGGGGCTGTTACAAGTGTATATGTTTATAGAGTATGTATTATAATGTGTGTTATGGTGTATTATAGTTATAATGTGATATAGTTATAACAACATAACATACTTTAATACACTATTACACACTATAACACAATATTACACACTTTCATGTAAAGTAACACGACAATACACTATAACAATATAAAATGCCCTATGAATATAGACCGATAACATCATGATAGTATAAACACTATGGAAATAAGATACACTGCAACACGCTATAACACACTATAATGCACGACCACAACACTATAACAAATTATAATACACGTTAACACATTATAACGCACTATAATCTCTATCCCGTAATCTCTATAACGATTTTCATCTCCATTTCTACCTTCATGTCTCTCTAGCTACACCTCTATCTTTATCTCCAGTTCCATCTCTAGCTCCATCTCTAGCTCCAGCTCCGTCTCCAGCTCCATCACCAGCACCAGCTCCAGCTCCAACTCAAGCTAAACCTCAATCTCCATCCCCTACTCCATCACCAGCTTCGATGTGCTCCAGCTCCAGCTCCCGCACCTCCAGGACCATCTCGGAGTCCCAGCTCCATCTTTATCTCTTGCTCAGACCGCGCACTATATTTTTCTACAGCTTCATATCATTCTAACTCCTAGCTCCAGCTCCAGCTCTATCTCCACCTCAACCTCCTGTTCCATCTCCAGTTGCATCTCCAGCCATCTCTACCTCAAACTTTCAGCTCCAAACCCACTCCAACTCAGCTCCATCCCCAGCACCAAGCTCTGCTCCATCTCCACGACATCTCAGGCACCATCTTCAGTCCATCTCCAGATCCAGCATCCATCTCCGGCTCCAACTAGCTCCAGTTTCTTAGCTCTAGCTCTAGCTCCCATCTCCTTCTCGACCTCCAACTCCAGCGACATCTACAGGTCCATCTCCATCTCCACCTCCAGCTATATCTCCAGCTCTAGTTGCATCACCAGGGCCACCTCGAGCTCCATCTCCACCTCCGTCTCCAACTCCAGCTCCATCGCCAGGTCCATCTCTATCTCCATCTCCATCTCCATCTCCACCTCCATCTCCATCTCCATCTCCATCTCCATCTTCTAGCTCCACCTCTAGATGCATTTCCACGTCTGCTACTCTAAATCTCTCTCCATCAACTCTAACTCTGGCTGCATCTCCTGCCCAATCGCCAGATTAAGCTCAAGCTCTATTTCTAGCTCCAGTGCCATCTGCAGCACCTGCTCTATCTCCAGCTGCATCTCTAGCTCTAACTCCATCTCCAGCTCCAGCCCCATCTTCAGCTTTAAGTCCATCTCAATCTAGAGCTCATATTCTATCTTCAGCTCTATCTCTAGCATAAATTTCTGTCCATCTCCAACTCTAGCTCCAGCTCAAACACCACTTCCATCTCCAGCTCGAGCTCCAGCTCTACCACCTGCACCTCCAGGACCATCTCCGCGTCTAGCTCCATCTTTATCTCTAGCTCCACTATGTTTTTTCTGCAGCCTCCATTTCATTTATCCTCTCTAGCTCCAGCTCCAGCTCTATCTCCACCTCAACCTCCAGTTTCCTCTCCCAGTTGCAATCCTCCAGCGCCATCTCTAGCGCATCTCCAGCACCACCCCAGCACCAAGCTCCAGCTCCATCCTCCACGTACATCTTCAGGCACAATATTCAGGTCCACCTCCAGATTTAGTTCCATTTCCATCTCCCCATAGCTCCAGGTCCATCTCCAGCTCCATCTCCAGAGCCATCTCCAGCTCCACCGCCAGCTCCATCGCCAGGTCTATCTCTCGCACCAACTCCAGCTCATCGCCAGACCAACTCCAGCTCCAACTAGATCTAGCTCTATACCAGCACATCTGCAGCACCAGCTCTACTCTCACTCTGCTCCATCTCCATCCCCATGCTATATCTACTCTACTCAGCTCTATCCCATCTCATACACCAGCTTAGCTCCATCACCAGCTCTAGCTCCAGGTCCTAGCTCCATCTCCAGCGCCCAGCTCCCAGCTCCAACTCCTGTTGCAGCTCTAGATCCACCTCCAGCATTTAGCTCCAGCTCCACCTCCCAGCTGCAACTCGATCACCTCCACCATGTCCAGCACCAGCTCTAGCTCACTTTCCAGCTCCCCTTCCCATTCCATCTCCAGCTCCATCTCCCGCACCTCCAGGTCCATCTCCCGGTCTAGCTCCATCTCCATCACTAGTCTCCACCTCCATTTTTTTCGCCAGCTCCTTCTTTATCTCTCTCCAAGCTACCAGCTCCTAGCCCTCAGCCAATCTGCACTCAGGCTCCACTCCATCTCCAGCCATCTCCAGCTCCATCTCTAGTTTCCATCTCTAGCTCAACCGAAGCTCCAGCACCTTCTCCAGTTCCATCTCATCTCCATCCTCCAGCATCTACTGTTTCTACCTCATGCACCAGCTCTCAGCTTCACGTCACAGAATCTCCAGTTCCAGAACCAGCTCCATGTCATAGCTTTTTTCCAAGCTCCAGCTCTTATTTCCAGGACCACCATTCTTCCATTCTAACAGCTGTCCCGCTTCCAGCTCCAGCTACCAACCGCTTACCAACTCAACTCCCAGGCCTCTAGATTTTTTTTCCCAAACCTCCAGAATTTAGCTTTTCCAGCTAACAGGTTTTAGCTTCCTGCTCTGCTCTATCTTCAGCTCTACGTCCATTTTCTTCCTCTCCATTCTCTAAGTTCCATTTCCCGCTCCATTTTTCCCAGCTCCCAGCTTCCAAGGTCCAGCTCCACCTCAGCTCTAAGCGCCAAAAAACTCCAGGCTCTAAAACCCTCCAGCTCAAATCTCCTAGCTCCCCATTTTAACTGCTCCATCTCCAGCTCCATCTAGTTCCAAATCTCTAGCTCCCATTTCCTGCTCCAGCTCCGGCTCCCGTCTCCAGCTCCATCTCCCAGCACTATCTCAATAAGCTCTAGCTCCAGCATCCAGCTTTGCAAACTCGATCCCCAGCTCTTCCTCCATCTCCATCTCCAGCTCTAGCTCCAGCTCCATCTCCAGTTCCATCTCCAGCTCCATCTCCGCCACCTCCAGGGTCCATCTCCAGCTCCATCTCTAGTTTCTATCTCTAGCTCAACCTCAAGCTCCAGCTCCGTCTTCAGCTTCCTTCTCCATCTCCATCTCCTTTCAAGCTCCAGCTCCATCTCCATCATTTTGCTCCACCTCTATTTTTTTCTCTCTCTCTAGCTCCCAGGAGCTCCAGCCCTCCAGCTTTATCTGCACCTCAGGGGGCTTCCAGCTCACCACTTCCAGTTCCAATTCTCCAGCTCCATCTCTCTAATTCTATCTCTTGCTCAACCTCAAGCTCCAGCTCCAGCTCCGTCTCCAGGGGGGCTCCCATCTCCATCTTTTCCCCATCTCCAGCTCCAGCTTTTTTTTTATTCTAGCTCCAGGTTCCATCCCCAGCCCCAGCTCCAGCCCATCTCCAGGGGGTCCATTCTCAATCTCTAGCTCCACTTTTCACCAGCTCCAATCTCTAGCTCCAGCTCCAGCTTTTTCTGATGCAGCTGCAGGCTGGGGGAGTTGGGGCTGGAGATGGATGCCTGATCTAGGAGCTGGAAATGGAGGTGGAAGCTTGAGATGGAATTAGAGCTGAGGATGGAAAGCAAGCTTAGAGCTGGAGACGGACATGGAGCTGGATCTGGAGATGGCGCTGGGAGATGGAGCTGAAAGGCTTGCAGTAGCTGGAGACTGAGCTGGGAGAGGGATGGAGTAGAGGGCTTGAGCTGGAACTGGAGATGGAGCTGGAGGATGGAGCTGGAGATTGGAGCTGGAGATGGAGCTGGAGATGGAGCTGGAGATGGAGCTGTAGATGAGCTGGGGGGATGGAGCTGGAGAATGGGGGATGTAGATGGAGACGGAGGTGGAGATGAAGCTGCTGGAGATAGAGAATTAAACTGGAGATGAGATGGACCTAGAGCTGGAGCTGGAAATCAAGCTGGAGATGGCCCTAGAGATGGAGCTAGAGCTAGAGCTGGAGATGGAGCTGGAGGTGGAGTGAAAGCTGGAGCAGGAGATGGAGGTAGGGCTAGAGCTGTGAGCTAGAATTGGCGCTGGAAGCTAGAGCTGGAGATGAAGCTGGAGCCGGAACTAGAGATGGAGCTGCAGCCAGTATAGCTACTAGAGCTGGAGCTGGAGATTTTGCTGGACATGGAATTTCAGCTGCATCTGGTGATGGAGCTAAAGCTAGATCTGGAGATGGAGCATGAAATGGAGCTAGAGCTGGATCAAGCAATGGAGTTAGAGCAAGAGCAAGAAGATGAGCTGGAGATGGAGCTAGCGCTTTGAGCTGGAGATGGAGCTAGAGTTATAGTAGGAGATGGAGCTGGAAATGGAGCTGGCGATGCAACTAGAGCTAGAGATGTAGTTGGAGATGGAACTGGAACTGAAGATGGAGTTGGAGCTAGAGCTGGAGATGAAGTTAAAGCTAGTGCTGGTGATGGAGCTGGAGATGGAGCTAGAGCTAGAGCTGGAGATGGTGTTTAAATAGAGCTGGAGTGAGATGGAGATGGAGTTTGAGATGCATCTGCAGGGAGCTAGAGCTGGAGCTTTAGCTGGATATGGATCTTGAGATTGAGCTTGCGATGGAGCTAGAGATTAGAGCTTGAGATGCAGCTAGCGTTAGAGATAGTACTAGAGCTAGAGCTGGAAATGGAGCTGGAGGTAGAGGTAGAGCACGAGCTCGTGCTCATGCTAGAGATGGAGCTGGAGCTGGAGCCAGAGCTGGAGATGGAGCTGGAGAGGGGACTGGAGATGGAGCTTTAGCTAGTACAGCTGGAGATGTAGCTGGAGGTGGGACTAGAACTGGAGCTGTATTTGGAGCTGGAGGTGGAGATGGAGCTAGAGCTGAAGCTGGAAATGGAGCTGTAGCTAGAGCTGGAGATAGAGGTGGAGATGGAGCTAGAGCTGGAGCTTAAGTCAGAGCTAGGGATGGAGCTAAAGATGTACCTGCAGATGGAGCAAGAGCTGGAGCTGGAGCTGGAGCTGGAGCTGGAGCTGGAGCTGGAGATGGAAATGGAGATGGAGATGCAGCTGGAACTGAAGATGGAGATGGAGCTAGAGCTACGGCTGGAGATGAAGTTAAAGCTAGTGCTGGAGATGGAGCTGGAGATAGAGCTAGAGCTAGCGATGGATATGGTGTTAATATAGAGCTGGAGTGATCTGGATATGGAGTTTGAGATGCATCTGCAGGGAGCTAGAGCTGGAGCTTTAGCTGGATATGGCGCTTGAGATGGAGCTTGAGATGGAGCTAGAGCTAGAGCTGGAAATACAGCTAGTTAGAGATAGTGCTAGTGCTGGAAATGGAGCTTGAGATGAAGCTGGAAATGGAGCTGTAGCTAGAGCTGGAGATAGAGTTGGAGATGGAGCAAGAGCTAGAGCTAAATTGGAGCTGGGGTTCAATTGGAGCTGGAGTCAGCTGGAGATAGAGCTGGATATGGAGCAAGAGCTGGAACTGGAGATGGAGCTTGAGGTGGAGCTAGGGTTGGAGCTGGCGATTGAAATGGAGGTAGCTTGAGCTGGAGCTGTAGATGGAACTAGAGATAGAACGAGAAGGGCTGGAGATGGCGCTGGAGATGGAGCAGGAGATGGAACTGGAGATGGAGCTGGAGATGCAACTGGAGATAGAGCTAGAGGTGGAAATGGAGAAGGAGCTGGAGATGAAGCCTGATCTAGAGCTGGAGATGGAGTTAAACTGTAGCTGGATTGAGCTGGAGATAGAGCAAGAGCTGGAGCATTGTCAAAGCTGGGATGGAGCTAAAGATGTACCTGCAGATGGAGCAAGAGGCTGGAGCTGGAGATGAAACTGGAGATGGTGTTGGAGATGGAGCTGGAACTGAAGATGGAGATGGAGCTAGACGCTGGAATGAAGTTAAAGCTGTGCTGGAGATGATATGGTTATGAGCTAGAGCTAGAGCTGGAGATGGTGTTAAAATAGAGCTGGAGTGAAGCTGGAGATGGAGTTTGAGGTGCATCTGCAGGGAGCTCGAGCTGGAGCTTTAGCTGGATAGGGAGCTTGTGATGGAGCTAGGGCTAGAACTTGAGATGGAGAGCTAGAGTTCGAGATAGTGCTAGAGCTAGTGCTGGAAATGGAGCTGGAGATGGAGCTGGAGGTAGAGGTAGAGCTCGTGCTCGTGCTAGAGATGGAGCTGGAGCTGGAGCCAGAGATTGAGATGGAGCTGGAGGGGACTGGAGATGGAGCAAGTGTCAGAGCTAGGTTGAGTTAAATTGGAGCTGGAGTCAGCTGGAGATAGAGCTGGATATGGAGCAAGAGCTGGAACTGGAGATGGAGCTTGAGGTGGGGGGGGGTGGGGTATCTACGATTAGAGCTGGCGATTGAAATTGCGATGGAGCTTGAGCTGGAGCTCTAGATGGAGCTAGAGGTAGAACGAGAAGGGGCTGGAGATGGCGCTGGAGATGCAGGAGGAGATAGCTGGAGATGGAGCTAGATTTATAGCAGGAGATGGAGATGGAGATGGAGCTGGAAATGCAACTGGAAATGTTTAGAGGGGTTTCCAGGTGTTTGCAAGTGTTTAGAGAGGTTTTGTATGGTTTAGAGGGGTTTGTAGGGGTTTATTAGAGGGGATTAGAGGGTTTGGAGGAGTTGAGAGTGGTTTACAGGGGGTTAGAGGGGTTTGGAGGGTCTAGAGGGATTTGCGTTGGTTAAGAGGTATTTACAGAGGTTTTGAGGGGTTTACAGGTGTTTCGTTGTGTTTACATGTGTTTAGAGAGGATTTGAGTGGTTTATTGGGGTTTGTAGGGGATTAGATATGTTTAGAGGGGTTTACAGGTGTTTAGAGGGATTTACAATTTTTTTTTTATAATTTATTTTATTTTATTTTTTTAATTAGATGTAAATATATAATAAAAACATTTTGTTTGTTATAGTCATATATTATTAATATTATTTATATTAACAATTGTATCGTAATTGTACTTCTTTATGTTTTTTAATTTTTATAAAAGTAGAAAATAGTAGAAAAAAAAGAAAACAAAAGAATAATGGAGTATTCAACTGATTATGCATCATTGGAGCTATATCCGTGGGGTATAAAATATAATTCTTCATCTATTCCTTAATTCAGGTTTAAGCCAGGTTCTCGTGCCGAACAAATGTGCCCCTTCAAATAGTCAATAAATGTTATATCCTGTTACATAGTTTTATAGTGTTACTGCAGATGCACAAAAACACACGTTAACATTATATAATACTATATAACGATATAATACATATAACACATAGTAACACATTCTAATACACTATTACACACTACAATACTATGATACACTTTAACACAGTGTAACGCACATTACAATGTAATATAACAACTAAATAATACAATCACACTACACCCAATGGCATATTACAATAGACACTATCACACATCACACATCACACATAATATAGCATACTAAATACATTATAATACACCAGCACAAACACACTACAGTACAATACCCAATAACACATTAATATACACTATCTTGCATTTAGCAGACTATAACACAATAATACACATCACATTATATTTTATTATTAATCTGTGTAATACACTGTCACACAATATAATACATTATAACATATTATATATAACACTATAACTAATGCACTAATACATAAGGTCTAGCACTAAAACTATAATATAACGCGCGATAATAGACGCGATACTAACACTATCATAACTGTGTAGCACAATGAAACAGCACCAAACAGTATCACAGTATAACAAACACTATAGTACACCAATACACTATAAAACACGATAACATTATAATACATTAGAATCCCATGATACGCTATACTATAATACACTATAAAGCATCATAATACACGAAAACAATATAACACATCCAATAACACATTATCACATTTTCACTTAATAACACACTGTAATACACAATAATACATTATAACACAAAACTATACACACTATAACACGCAACAATGCACTCTAACACACTAATAATGCACTACAACACATAACTATCACATTACAATACACATTATAATACGTTATAACACTACAATGAACTATAACACAGAATAACACGTTCTAACATTGCAAGATTCTATAACGCACTATAGTACATTACACGACTAATATACACTCTAACGCAATATAACACAATTTAACATGTTATAACATACTATGAAACTGAACACACTATATCACACCATAACGCACTAAATATAAAATATACACACTTTAACACTTTCATATTGTAACACTATAACAATATAAAACGTTAAGGCACACTATAATACACAATTATGTTTATTATAATACACTATCCTATACATTATGCTAAAATACACGTAAATACAGGAAAATACAATATAACATACAATACCACGCTACAATACACTATAACACGCTATAATACATAACAACAATACAACACAACATATTATGATATCATTATAATTAGGATAATACACACAAAAACGAAAACGAAAAAGTAAATTATGACAAATTTTTACACTATAATACCCTAACAGACATAATAACACTATCATAACAGTGTAGCACTATGAAACAATACCAAAGTATCAAACAGTATAACATACATTATAAGACACCAGCGCACTATAAAACACGATAACACGTTATAATACATTAGAATCCCAGGGTTTTACAGGTGTATAGAAGTGTTTGGCGGGTTACATGGGGTTTATAATGGTTGTACATGGGGTTAGAGTTACGTACAGAGCTTTAGAGGGGTTTACAGGTGTTTATAGGTGTTTAGAGAGGTTCTGAGTGGTATAGATGGATTTGCAGGCGATTAGAGATGTTTAGAGGGGTTTACAGGGGTTTAGAGGGGTTTGGAGGGGGATTGGAGGGGCCAAGAGAGGTGCAGAGCGGTTTGGAAGGGGTCGGAGGTGGTTAGAGTGGTTTATGTGGGTTTAGAGTTGTTTAAAGGTGTATAGGTGTTTAGAGAGGTTTACATGGGGTTACAGGGGGTTTAGAAGGATTTACAGGAGTTTAGTGGGGTTTAGGGGTTTCTAGAGGCTTTACAGGGATATAGAAGAGTTTAGGAGGGTTACATGGGATTACAGTGGTTTAGAAGGATTTACATGGGGTTTACAGGGGGGTTTATTGGGGGATTTTCGAGTGTGAAGGGATTTAGAGGGGAATTTACATGGGTTAGAGGTATTTAGAAAGGTTTTGAGGGGTTTCCTTTTTCTTCCGGGTGTTTACAGGTGTTTTGAGGGATTTGCAGAGGATTAGAGATGCTTAGAGGGGTTTAGAGGGGTTTAAAGGGGTGTACAGCTATTTAGAGGGGGTTAGAGTGATTTCCATGGGTTTAGAGTGATTTACAGGTGTTTAGAGGGGTTTAGAGGTGTTTGGAAGGTTTTAGATGGGGCTAGAGGGGTTTACAGGTGTTTGCAGGTGTTTAGAGAGGTTTAGAGTGGTTTAGAATGGTTTTTAGAGAGGTTTACAGTGGTTTTTCGAGGGGTTTACAGAGGTTTAGATGTTTAGAGAGGTTTACAGGGATTTGGAGGGGTTTTGAGTTGTTTACAGGGGTTTAGAGATGTTTACATGGGTTTTTCAGGTGTTTACATGGGTATCGATGGCTTTATAGGGGTTTTAGTGGGGATTAGAGGGGTTTTGCATGAGTTTGGGAGGGGTGTAGAGGGATTTACATGGGATTAGAGGTATTTACAGAGGTTCTGAGGGGTTTACAGGTGTTTCCGGTGTTTACATGTGCATAGAGAGGTTTGGAGTGGTTTAGAGGGGTTTGCTGGGGTTTTAGAGATGTTTATAAGGGTTTTACATGTGTTTAGAGTGGAATAGAGGGATTACAGTGGAATTACAGGATATAGAGGGGGGTAGAGGGGTTTAGAGTGGTTTATACTGTTTGCGATGGGTTTGGAGGGGTTTAGAGTGGGTTTAAAAGGGCTTTATAGGGGGTTAGAGGGGTTTAGGTGGATTGAGAGGGGTTTACAGGGGTTTAGAGTGGTCCACATGGGTTTAGCGGGGTTTAGAGGGGTTTTCATGGGTTTAGAGGTGTTTAGGGGAATTTACAGGGGTTAATAAGTGTGTAGAGGGGTTTAGAGTGGATTTCGCGGGCTTTATGCGGAGTTTAGAGGCCTTTAGAGTGGCCCACAGGGGTTTAGAGGGGTTTACATGGGGTTATAGGGGTTTAGGGGGAGTTACAGTGGTTTGGAGGGGTTTAGAGTGGATTTCGCGGGATATATGGGGAGTTTAGAGGCGTTTAGAGAGGTCCACGTGGGTTTAGAGCGGTCTAGAGGGATTTACATGGGGTTATAGGGGTTTAGGGTGATTTACAGGAGTTTAGAGGGGTTTAGAGGGGTTTAGAGGTGTTTGCAGCTGTTCAGAGATGTTTAGAGTGATTTAAAAGTGTTTACAGGGGGGGTTTGCAAGATTTTAGACGGTTTTACAGACGTTTACATGGGTTTGGAGTGGTTTGGATTTGTTTACAGAGGTTTAGAGATGATTAAAGATGTTTACGGGTTTATAGGGGGTTAGAAGGATGTACACGAGTTTCGAGGGTTTTAGGGTGTTTTAGAGGGCTTAACAGGGGTATATAAGTGTTTGGCGGGTTACATGGGGTTTATAATTGTTTACAGGGTCTCAGCGGGTTTTATAGGGGTTTAGCGGCGTTTAGAGTGGTTCACAGGGGTTTAGAGGGGTTTACATGGGGTTTACAGGGGGGGGTCTATATGGGTTTCGATGTCTTTATAGGGGTTTTAGAGGTGTTTCCATGGGTTTAGTGGGGTTTGGAGGGAGTTTAGAGGGTTGGATGGGGTTAGAGGCGTTTGGACGGGTTCTGGAGGGGGTTTGGAGGGGTTTAAGTGGGGTTTAGAGGGGTTTACAAGTGTTTGCTGGTGTATAGAGAGGTTAAGTGGTTCAGAGGTGTTTACAGGGGTTAGGACGGAGTGTAGAGGGGTTGAGAGGGGGTTAGAGGTGTTTGGAGGGGATTAGAGTGATTTACGTTGGGTTAGAGGTATTTGAGGGGTTTACAGGTTTTTCCGGGTGTTTGCCGGTGTGTATAGAGGATTTCAGTGTTTAAAGGGGTTTGCAGGAGATTAGAGATGTTTAGAGAGGTTTACAGGTGTATGGAGGGATTTACAAATGTTTGGAGAGGTTTAGAATGGTTTAGAGGAGTTTGGGTTATAGTGTTTTAGATGGATTTGGATGGGTTTAGAGGGGTTTTGAGTGGGTTTAGAGGGGTTTGTAGGGATTTAGGTGGGGTTAGAGGTATTTACAGAGGTGTTGATGTGTTAAGAGAGGTTTCTAGTGGTTATGAGGGGGATTAGATATGTTTAGAATGGTTTACAGGGGTTTACAGGGTTTTCGATGGGGTTAGAGGGATTAGATGGGTTTAGAGGGGCTTAGTGTGTTTCTGATGGTTGCAGGGATTTAGAGGGGTGTACGCTTTGAGGGGTTTGCAGGGGATTAAAGATCCTTAGAGGGGTTTACAGGTGTTTGGGTTTACAGAGGTTTAGAGGGATTTACAGGGGGTTAGAGGGATTAAAGGGGTTTGGGTTTAGAGGGGTTTACATGGTTTAGAGAGATTCACAGGGGTTTGGAGGGGATTACAGGTATTTAGAGGGTTTTACATAGGTTTACAGGGATTTAGAGTTGTTTACGGGGGTTAGAGATGATTAAAGATGTGTGCATGGGTTTACAGGGGTTTAAGCGGGTTTAGATGGTGTTTAGATGGGTTTAGAGGGGTTTACAGGGTTTTATAGGGGTTGCTGAGGGTTTGCATGGGTTGACAGGGGTTTGGAGTGGTCTGGAGAGGTTTAGAACGGTTTGGAGGGGTTTGGAAGGAGTGTGGTCTAGAGGGGTTTAGATGGTTTCAAAGGTGTTTGCATGTGTTTTGATGGGTTTAGAGGGGTTTAGAGGGGTTTGCATAGGTCTATACGGGTTTGGAGGTGTTTACAGAGGTTTACAGGGGTTTACAGCGGTTAGAGGCCTCAGCGGACTCAATAGGGCGTTTAGAGTGGTTTGCATGTGTTTAGAGGGGGTTGGTGGGGTTTGGAGGGACTTTAGAGGGGTTTAGAGAGGGTTAGAGGGGTTTGGAGGGGTTTAGAGTGATTTACGTTGGGTTAGAGGTATTTACAGAGGTTTCCAGGGCTTTACAGGCGTTTACAGGGGTTTGTAGGGGTTTCGAAGGGTTTGCATGGTTTAGAGGGGTTTGCAGGGAATTATAGATGTTTGGAGGGGTTTATAATCTGTTTAATATTTTATCACACAATACTATAACATACTATATATAACTATAACTAATGCACTAACGTCTAGCACTAAAACTATAATAATATAACGCGATATCCTGGCAGGGAGATTTGCAAAGGCTACTGGGGAGACTTTAAACTAGAAAGGCTGGGGGGAGGGACTCGGGTAGAGGGGGCTAGGGGACAGGGTGTGGGGCAAGAGGCAGAGAAGGGAAGCACTCGGACCCAAAATGTAGGCGAGAAAGATGAAAAAGATAATAGACAGAGAATAAAGGATGGTGGGTTTATAAAATGTGCATATTTTAATGCTAGGAGCATTGTAAGTAAGGTGGATGAACTTAGAGCCCGGATTGACACCTGGAAATATAATGTTGTGGCAATCAGTGAAACATGGTTGCAGGAGGGCTGTGATTGGAAACTAAATATTCCAGGATTTCGTTGCTTCCGGGGAGATAGAATTGGAGGGACCAGAGGTGGAGGTGTTGCATTGCTTGTCAGAGAGGATATTACGGCAGTGCTTTGGCAGGATAGATTAGAGGGTTCGTCTAGGGAGGCTATTTGGGTGGAACTGAGAAGTGGGAACGGTGTAGCAACACTTTTAGGGGTGTACTATAGACCGCCAAATGGGGAGCGAGAATTGGAAGAGCAAATATGTAAGCAGATAGCAGATATTAGTATTAAGCACAAGGTAGTGATTGTGGGAGATTTCAATTTCCCAAAAATAGACTGGGAAACACATTCTGTAAATGGGCTGGATGGTTTGGAGTCTGTAAAATGTGTGCAGGATAGTTTTTTTGCAGCAGTACATAGAGGTACCGACCAGAGAAGGGGCAGTGGTGGACCTCCTGTTAGGAAATGAGGCAGGACAGGTGACGGAGGTATGCGTTGGTGAGCACTTCGGGACCAGTGATCACAATACCATTAGTTTCAATATAATTATGGAGAGAGTCAGATCTGGACCTAGGGTAGAGATTTTTGATTGGAGAAAGGCTAACTTTGAGGGAATGCGTAAGGATTTTAAAGGAGTGAATTGGGACACTTTGTTTCATGGGAAGGATGTAGAAGAGAAATGGAGGACATTTAAAGGGGAAATTGTAAGAGTACAGAATCTTTATGTCCCTGTTAGGTTGAAAGGAAATAGTAAAAATTGGAAAGAGCCATGGTTTTCAAGGGAAATTGGACACTTGTTTCGAAAGAAGAGAGATATCTACAATAATTACAGGAGGCATGGAGTAAATGAGGTGCTAGAGGAGTATAAAGAATGTAAAAAGAATCTTAAGAAAGAAATTAGGAAGGCTAAAAGAAGATATGAGGTTGCTTTGGCAAGAAAGGGGCAAGTAAATCCAAAAGGTTTCTACAGCTATATTAATAGCAAAAGGATAACGAGGGATAAAATTGGACCATTAGAGAACCAGAATGGACAGCTATCCGCAGAGCCAAAAGAGATGGGGGAGATATTGAACAATTTCTTTTCTTCGGTATTCACCAAGGAGAAGGATATTGAACTCTGTGAGGTAAGGGAAAAAAGTAGAGTAGCTATGGAAACTATGAGATTCAAAGAGGAGGAAGTACTGACACTTTTGAAAAATATAAAGGTGGATAAGTCTCCAGGTCCTGACAGGATATTCCCTAGGACATTTAGGGAAGTTAGTGTAGAAATAGCAGGAGCTATGACAGAAATATTTCAAATGTCATTAGAAACGGGAATAGTGCCGGAGGATTGGCGTACTGCGCATGTAGTTCCATTGTTTAAAAAGGGTTCAAAGAATAAACCTAGCCATTATAGACCGATTAGTTTGACGTCAGTGGTGGTCAAATTAATGGAAAGGATACTTAGAGATAATATATATAAGCTCTGGATAAACAGGGTCTGATCAGGAACAGTCAACATGGATTTGTGCCTGGAAGGTCATGTTTGACAAACCTTTCTTGAATTTTTTGAAGCGGTAAACTAGGGAAATTGATGAGGGTAAAGCAGTGGATGTTGTCTATATGGATTTCAGTAAGGCCTTTGACAAGGTTCCCCATGGAAGGTTGGTTCAGAAGGTTCAATCTTTGGGTGTTAATGGCGGAGTAGCAAGATGGATTCAACAGTGGCTGAATGGGAGATGTCAGAGAGTAATGGTGGATGGCTGTTTGTCAGGTTGGAAGCAGGTGACCAGTGGGGTGCCTCAGGGATCTGTGTTGGGTCCACTATTGTTTTGTCATGTACATCAATGATCTGGATGATGGGGTGGAAAATTGGATAAGTAAGTATGCAGATGATACTAAGATAGGTGGTATTGTGGATAATGAAGTAGATTCTCAAAGTCTACAGAGAGATTTGGGCCATTTGGAAAAGTGGGCTGAAAGATGGCAGATGGAGTTTAATGCTGATAAGTGTGAAGTGCTACATCTTGGCAGGACAAATCAAATTAGGACGTACATGGTAAATGGTAGGGAATTGAGGAATGCTGTGGAACAGAGGGATCTAGGAATAACTGTGCATAGTTCCCTGAAGGTGGAATCGCATGTAGATAGGGTGGTAAAGGAAGCCTTTGGTGTGCTGGCCTTTATAAATCAGAGCATTGAATATAGGAGTAGGGAAGTAATGTTAAAATTGTACAAGGCATTGGTAAGACCAATTCTGGAGTATGGTGTACAATTTTGGTCGCCGAGTTATAGGAAGGATGTCAACAAAATAGAGAGAGTACAGAGGAGAATTTATATGCGTTTCGAGGGCTTTATAGTGGTTTAGAGGGGTTTAGAGGGGTTTAGAAGTGTTTCCATTGGTTTAGAGGGATTTGGAGGGGTTTGCAGGGCGTTTAGAGGGGTTTGGATGTGGGTAGATTGCTTTGCAGGGGTTTGGAGGGAGTTTAGAGGGGTTTAGAGGGGTTTGGAGGGGGTTAGAGGGATTTACGTTGGGTTAGAAGTATTTACAGAGGACTTCCGGCGGCGTCAATGTGAGAGACGCTCCTGTTTTGCTCTGCTCCCGAAAGAATGTTTTAATGTGCTAAAATACGAGCTGGAAGACGGGGGAGTTCTAAAATATACTACCGGAGCTGCTATTTAATTGTGTGTTATCAGAAACTCTGCTGATAACAGAGATTAACAGCAGTTTTAAATGAAAAGAGGGAATCCTCGCCAGAAGCCTGTAAAACCTGTTTCAAGACCTGCCACAAGAGACTACTTGAAAAACTTGGAAAGACTCCTCAATCCCCTCAAGCATCAGCTGGAAGCTCAGAAGAAGAAGCTGACTTTCGAAATCTTTCTACAGAAATGACCTCAATGGAAGAACAAAGAGAACATATGGAGCAATTGGAAAAGTCAGTATTAACTTCAGTCACTGACGTTATTTCTAAAGTGATACAAGATGGGAATGTCGCGCTGGACAAAAGCCTCTCTGAAAAATTTAAACAAGATACGCTGATGGGAAAAATTGATGACTTAACGTGTGATTGAGGTTGAGGAGGATTTAAACAAAAAAATTAAGCGGGTTGATAAGGACTGTAATCAAAAGTTGGACGCAATGTCTACTGAGGCGGCTATGGAAGAAATGGATAATACGATAACTTAGATGGCTAATGAGATAAAGAGACTAAAAAAGGAACAAGAAAGCACTGGGAGGGAGCTTGCTAAAATGAAGCATAAATGTACGGACCAAGATCAAGAAGACAAAATCTGAGGATAGTTGGAGTAAAAGAAGGAAAGGAGAGTGGGCAAAACTTTCAGGAGTTTGCTGCCACTCAAACACGTGCTTAAGCTGCCTGAAGCCCCGAGAATAGATATGGCTCACCGGGTCCGACGTAAGGTTCAAGCAAGCCCAACTGCCTCCCCAAGACAGATTATTCTGAAATTCTATGACATTTCAACCCTGGAAGGAATTATGAAAAAAATTCCATATGGTGTGAATTTGATGTTTGAAGAAGACAAACTAAGAATCTTCCGTGATTTTCCAGCTGAAGTCATGGAAAAGAGGGACGAGTTTACAAACACGAGAAGACTACTGAAAGAGGTCACGGGAGTAAGATATGGGATAGTATATCCCGCGAAATTGAGAATTACTTATAACCATGTTGAACGTGCATTCACGGATTCAGAAGAGGCATTTAATTATGCACAAAGTATCACAAAGGAGGACTACTGATCATGAGAAAGGACGAAGAAAGAACTGTGTTTCTTTTTTTTAACATACAAAAAATACTGCTCTGGTTAAGATGCAGTTTCCTCGAGGCGTTGTCTAGACATTTTATCTTTGGAATGTTAACTCAAGGTCGGATTTTATGTTTCGCATCAACAAAGGATTGACAAAGAAGAAAAATTGTGGCGGGGAAAATAACTTGAGAACATGGAAAAATATTATCAGTGAACGTATGATTTATGATTTAAGAAACACACAATTACATAAACCCCTGTCTCACGGTGCGAGTTGGCCCACGAGTGACCCCGAGTTTTCACTCGTGGTGATCACGTACGATGAACGTAGCGGCAACGTCGGAACTCGCGCGATCAACTTGTCCACTCGTGGCGCTAACGGCAGGTACACGCGAAACTTGATAACTCGTGAAAAAAATCAAACATGTTTGATTTGTTCCACGAGTCAAATTCACTGTTCAAGTGTAAAATTGAAACATTTAAACTCGTAGTATTAACGTGGGGCCCATGCGTTGACCTTGGCCCCGCCTGTCTTCCTTGTGCTCTTGCTTCCCGTTCGGACCTTTTTTTTCTTTGGCACCAATTTTTTTGCTTGGTGCTGTTCCAGTTTGTTTCCAAATACAACCTCTATTTCAACTTGTTTCGGTGTTCCTTGGCTGTTCTTGTTCTTTTCTTCTTTGTTCTTTTATCCTCGTCGCCAATTGTGGTGTATTTGGGTGCTTGGAATAGATTTAAATAAGGCTCGAACACGGGAGTATGCTAACAAGCTTCTTTATTCCAGGACACCACCTTGAGTCTCCCCGTGCATGTGTGAGATACCCTTTATGCTCACAATTAATACTCAAAGACTAAATTCTGGAAGCAAGAGATTTCTTTATTTTACGAGTCTGCAGACCGGGTGCCTCTCCAACTCGAGACACACCGAAGCCAGAGAGATCATCCCCCTTTATACACAAAATCTTACATTCAATCTCCCCTCCGGACCTTTCTCCAATCAGGGTCGGAGGTGCACAATCTGTAGGTACCTCCCACCGTACATCCCCTCGCACCTCCCATATCATACATTGCATGTTCAAACATGTTCATGGTAATGAGCAATTTCTTGACCAGGGGTGTGTTGTAATATTCATTTATTCTATTAAGCATGCTCAATTGCTCATGACCTGGCCCAGTTTTACTCACCTCCTAGTGAACCCTCTCAGTTTTCCTATATCAGTACTAAAGCTAAGCTATAGTGACAAGGGTCCCATCCATCACTCCTTTCCACTGATAGGGATCTCTCTACATCACTCCCTTCTCTAGCTTGTACAATGCATCTCTCCTTACTCAAGGACTCAAGGATGGGTCTGGCAACCTTCAGACACTGCTGTGTCAGAATCCTCTCTCCAGCCCCTCTCTGTTTGAATTATCTTTAAAACTCCTTTCTTTAATAGGGTTTAATCACTTTATCCCTCACAATCCTCCCTTTTTCTTTTGCTACGCATACACTGATTAAACCCTCATTTTAAGTTCCTTCAATTCGAACTGACGTAACATCGTCCTAACCTTCTCCTCCTGTAAATCATAAACTTCCCCTGGCCGCATTATCATTATTTTCTGTATTTCCCCTTTCTCTCCCATAGGCATGACTACAGCCTGCATCTGACATACTTCTGGTAATAAGTTCCCTAAAACAAGGGATACAACAGGGGATAAAGATCAGTCCAGCCACTGCACATAGAAACACAAGTCCCACCGTTCTCCACCATGTTCCTCCGAGGATAGAATCCACCATTGGGTTCCCATAATCGAATTCCACTTTTGTATTGGAACATGCGCCAACTTCCGGATCCCTTCTGATATGTCCATCACTGCCTGTCCATTATCATCGATGTTCAAACAGCAATTAGAGAGGTTGAATTTCCCGCATACCCCTCCTTCTTCTGCCAGGAGGTAATCTAGGGCTAAGCTGTTCTGGTATATCGCTGCTCTCATCTGTGTCTGCTGCTTTGCCAGCATCTCCAGCGCTCCCGCAGTTTGGTTGGTAATTACCTCCAGTACTGCCTGTAGCCTTATGATCCGGTTTAACATGTATACTGGTGTTCGGTAGCCCCAGGATCCATCCTGTGCCCAAGTGGCTGGTCCGTAGTATGAGATGAGTCTTGCTGGTGGCCATTCATCATCTTCCCATTCTCCAATGTCTATTTTCCTCGTTTTCCGATATAGGTCATCAAATACAGGTGTTCCTAACGACCGGCCTTCTTTGGGGTTTAACAGGAAGAATCCAGGTTGTACCAGTCCAATAAAACAAATCCCACTCCAATTCATCGGTAACTCCGGGTATGCCTTGTATCTGCATATCCATAACAGTCCTTCAGGGGCCGGTCCACTAGAGGCAACCTTGTTCCATATATCTCGCAATACTGGGATCCCCTGATAAGGGTTATTCCCGGTGCAGTTCCATAGTCCGGCTGATTCCACTCCATCAATCTCCATCCGGATAGCGCAGTTTTTCCCATATTTCTTAGTTAGATACCATTTAGGCTCCTCTGGCCACCACACTCGGGACTGATTTGGCCACTGGGTGACGATGCGCTGGCACGGGCTGCTGCCTACTAAGACGGCATCCTTTGCCCAGGACCTAGCGATACACTCAGTCCCGACCGGAGCGTCTGTCAGGACCCATACCTGGGGATCTCGGTCTTGTCCAACTGTCAGGTTCCACCCCATCAGGTCCCATATTTCAACAATGGATCCTCTCCACGGCCAGCGTGAATTCATCAGTGGTCCTCCGCAGACCCAACAGTTAGTCACATTCAGGGTCCCAGCTATCCGGGTGGCCGTCCACAAAATGGTTTTTTTCTCCTTCAGGGATTTCGATCTGCTTCTTGATTTCTTCGTACAGTGTCTGGTGCACTTGAGGCTGAGTATGTGGGGGAGGGGGAGGCTTAGTGACTACTACCTTAGTAACCTCTTTTATTACTTCCTCCTTCGTCTTATCTATTGCCCCTTTTACGATCTGAGAAGGGAAAACTAACTGTACACAAACCCATCTCTTTCCCCTTGGGCAGGTAACGGCCCCAAACTTCCCTATATACCCCCTATTGCCTGCCATCAAATACTCCTTTCCCCCCTCTTTACAAATGATTCTAGTCTTTCGGTCATGGCATACTTTGTTCACATGGGAATGATAGGTAAATGATCTGGTTATTACCCCTCTGTATTGAATAGGATGATAACATTCATCACAATTATTAATACCTTTTACCACAATTACATACAAAGCAAACAATACCACGACTGCTCCTTTCATACTGTCAGTTATACATTCAGTGCTTTTTTTTTTTTAATTACTGTTAGGGGTTTACTTCCCGGCTTCACCGTCCACTGTTCCTCCTCCTCAGGAACGGGTGGATCGACGGGTCCTTTAACCCGGATCGCGTGGGTTCACCCTTTTAATTTTATTCGTATTACTGTCTCGGTTGTCAGTAATACTAGGTATGGGCCGGTCCACCTGGGCTGGAGTTTCTCCTCCTTCCAATTCTTGACCAGTACCCAGTCGCCGGCCTTTACAGCATGTATTGGAAAGTCAAGTGGTGGGCCTTGAGCCAATAATCCTTTAGCTTTTAATTCTGTAAGGGAACGAGATACTGCCAGTAAATAGTTCCTTAAGAATACATCACTGCCCTCTATGGTGGGTATTCCTTCTATCTTTCCCAAATAAGGTAACCCAAACAACATTCCATAGGGGAACACTGCTAACTTTGCATGGGGTCTCCGTTGCTTTTCTCAAAGCCTTTCTGTTTCCCTACTGCTCCAAACATATGCCAGACTCCATGAACATATGCTGCTCTTAAAGCCTTAATTTCTGCCCATTGAGCTAAGCAAGATTGCAGGCAAGCTTCCAATTTGATCCTGCGCTATAGCTTTTACTTCTTTAGATATTACTCGTCCAAAATATTCTACCTGCTGCTGACAAAACAAAAACTTCTTCCTTGATACATCATGACCTCCTGTGCCATCTTTTCCAAGATAATTACAATGTCTCTTTCTCACGTTGCTCCTCACTTGTGGAACAAACCAACAAATCATCCACATACTATATCAACACCTTCCAAATCTGCCTACAGCATCTGATTAAAAACACGGCGCTAGTATTTAAAACGCTGCCGCATCCTAGCCTAGGTGTATTTAATACCTCTTCTTAATGTTCTTATCATAGTTATGTTCACCATTATCTTAATATTATTATTAAGATCATTATTATTATTATTATTATTATTATTATTTCCTGATTATCGTACCTGTTCACATCCCCAACACACCTTATCCATTACCTATCTCCTTACTAGCCTTGTCTGGGCTTAGATCCAGATTTATTTCACTCCCGATAGGGCATTTGAGAAAACACTCTCCCAAATACATTTATTATTGGCATGGAATCTCTGGCCCTGTTTGGCTCTGTGATAGGACTCACTGTGTGTCGGTGCATCACTTATTTCAGACTTTTCAACCAGGTCTGTTGTTACTGACAACATTGTCTTTCCTTTTTCACGCTCTTTCTTTCTAAAGCAGTCTCATCAATTCATCCCTCTGCTTCCCACTTTAATCCTTTCTGATCTGCCTTCTTTCTCATTCTAAACTCAATGTCTTACTTCTCAGATAGTTTATCCTCCTTTGCAAATTTATTCACCTTCCTTTTAAAATCTTCCACTGACTTCTCGATCCTCATATTTTACCACCACCCCTTCTACCTCGGGTAATGTCATCACTTTCCCTCCTACCCCCGAGATTCTGACTTGTTTTTCACCTAATCCAATTTCTTCTTGTATCTTAGTTCCACTTGATCTCTCCACTCCCAAATTACCATAAATATCATATCCTCTCCCTGGGGTCCTAATCTCAAGTTTACCAGAGGTTCCCGTGTGTATCCCATACACCCCAGGGAGCAGGGCCCCTGACTCACCTATTCTTCCTCCATGAGTGCGTACGACTGCACCTCCCGTCGTCGCTTAGGACATTCCCTCTTGAAATGACCCGGCTCTTTACAATAATAACACCGGGGTAGCCCCGTGTACCACCCTCCTGATCCTTGTTCCTTGTTTTCCCGGGGACCCCAACTTCGGTCCCTCCATTCACCTCTTCCTCGTCCTCCAATACTACCGCTTCCCCTTCCCCGGTCTCCATGAGCACCTGGCTTTCTATCACCTTCGATTCCCCCCTTCTGTACTCCTTGCAACATCATTTTTGCCTTTCCCTTCTGTTTCTCCTCATCCCGTCTTACATATACCTTTTGAGCCTCTGTTAACAACTGATTCAATGTTTTTTCATTCCAACCTTCCAATTTTTCCAATTTCTTTCTAATATCCGGCCATGATTTTGTTACAAAATTTACTTTCAACAGCTGCTGACCTGCGGTCGTATCAGGGTCTATCCCCGAATACTGCTGGACATTCTTCCTTAACCTTTGTAAAAACACTGTCGGAATTTCGTCCTTATTCTGCTGATTTTCAAAAGCCCGTTCGAAATTCTGTCCCTTGGGAACGGCTTCTCTGATTCCCTTGATTATTATCTCCCTGAGATCTCTCACACTTCTTCTGTTTGGTTACTCCAATCCGCGCAGTAATGGGATATGTTACTGCTCCCGCTTTAATCCTGTAACCCTTTCTCCTGCCTGTCTGACCATTTGTCTTTCTTCTGAAGTAAATAAACTTTCCCTTATTGATATCATTGTCTGCCAACTCCTTTTTTTCCCATGAGCACCATTAATTTATTACCCTTCTCCAACCAGAATGTTTATCTAAACAAACCATAAAAGCTGCTTGTTGTTCAGCAATTAACTTATTTCTAATTTTGTTCAAACCATTCCCCCTACAATTCCCAAATTCCAATTCCTAGTTTAAATACATACGACTAACAATTTTCCAAATGAACTTTACTGAAAAGAAATCTATAGAAGCCAAGCAACCTACATTTTCCAACTTCCCCTTTTTAAGTTGCGATGATACAAAGCGTTGTCCGTTACCTTACAATAACCTCCCCCATTGCTTACAATTCCTTAAAGGAACACACACACACACACCCTTACAACATGGCCCACAGCAAACAAACCTATCACATATACAAACTTCCTCATTCATACAAAACCGGTTTTTTTACACACACATTACATTAGTTCCATTCTTACTTCAATGAGATTGTTTGAAACAACTCAATATTTTTCATAAAAACATTTTTGGCCCTAGGAACTGATCTATTTGTTCAGCCAGTCCCAAGCGGGTCTTCCAATAAACTTTTCATCTCCTTTTTAAAGTTCCTCACCCCCATACTGGTGAGAGGCACATAGTTTCCTTACTCTTACCGGGTGTTCCCTTCACCCCATCCAACATTCGCCCCAACGGACTATCGGGCGGAATGTTAGGCTCCATATCAGTATGAGCCTCATCCCGGTTCCCCGGACCCTTACTTCTCCCGTTCCGGTTTCCCATTACCTTGTCGGACTATTCCCGTCCGACAAACCCCGGTCGCCCAGGTAATACTTAATAGTCGTTTTTTCTTACCTGGGTCCTGTGCACAAGAATCACTCGACCGTCCCGTACGTATTTACCTTACACCCCCTCTTGCTTCCCGAGTCTTTTCCAGCGGATATCACTCGCTCAAAACTGCTGATGGCAAGCAAGGAGATCAGAGACTGCTGAAATCAGCAGGGTGCACCTTCCCCTCCTTCCTTGCCTCCACCAAGCAGCCGGAGTGGCGATCGCGGACGAGCCCCCAATTTGTGAGATACCCTTTATGCTCACAATTAATACTCAAAGACTAAATCCTGGAAGCAAGAGATTTCTTTATTTTACGAGTCTGCAGACCGGGTGCCTCTCCAACTCGAGACACACCGAAGCCAGAGAGATCATCCCCCTTTATACACAAAATCTTACATTCAATCTCCCCTCCGGACCTTTCTCCAATCAGGGTCGGAGGTGCACAATCTGTGGGTACCTCCCACCGTACATCCCCTCGCACCTCCCATATCATACATTGCATGTTCAAACATGTTCATGGTAATGAGCAATTTCTTGACCAGGGGTGTGTTGTAATATTCATTTATTCTATTAAGCATGCTCAATTGCTCATGACCTGGCCCAGTTTTACTCACCTCCTAGTGAACCCTCTCAGTTTTCCTATATCAGTACTAAAGCTAAGCTATAGTGACAAGGGTCCCATCCATCACTCCTTTCCACTGATAGGGATCTCTCTACATCACTCCCTTCTCTAGCTTGTACAATGCATCTCTCCTTACTCAAGGACTCAAGGATGGGTCTGGCAACCTTCAGACACTGCTGTGTCAAAATCCTCTCTCCAGCCCCTCTCTCTTTGAATTCTCTTTAAAACTCCTTTCTTTAATAGGGTTTAATCACTTAATCCTCACACATGCGTACTTGCACACAGCATCACATATACTAATCATATCACATACCTAACACTCTGTAGATGATATGTGTGTACACCTTTAATTGATAGTAACGATGTCCATGCTAACCACTCCCCCCACCATTTAGTATAATTGCAACCCACACGCCCCTAGCTCGCTCTCTGGTGTTCGTGACAGACCACGTACAGCCAGGGCTATGTATGACGTGTGCTTAATAAAAGTACTGAAGACTTTAAGGTGTCTTTGAGCCTTCTTCACATGGCATCAGAAGTGCTTCTTCCTGCGTCTCTGATCTATCGCGCTTTATTTTCTTAGTCCCAGTAGCCCCTCCTGGTTCCGTGATGGCTTCTGCCTGTCGTAAACCTGACATCCTAGTCTTTGATGCAGACATCACTCATCGCTGGAGTGTGTTCCGACGGGACTTTGAGCATTATGTTGCAATCGCCCACCCTGCTGTGGCCCCCGCTGTCAAGGCTTCCCTGCTGCTTAACCTGGCTTGTCCAGAGGCGCTCGAGCGTTCGGAGTCGTTCGTCTATGGACATGGTGAGAGTGTCCAAGACCCCGATTGCCTGATTGCTAAATTTACGGCGATGTGTGACCTTCCCACTAAACACATCTTAGAGCGTTTCAAACTGTTCTCCAGACGCCAGAACCCTGGGGAGTCTATTGACAATTTTGTGGCCGCGCTGCGCCAGCTGGCTCGCCGATGTAACCTGCATGACCTGACCCCCGATACTTTGACCCGTGACATTTTAGTCTTTGGTCTGCGGGATGATAAGCTGCGCTCTGAGCTGCTGCGTAAGCCTGATCTGACATTCCATGAGGCGCTGCATGCCTCTCGTTTAGCTGAGGCTGTCTCCTCCGCTGTACCTGACCCTGTGGTCCACACAGCCAGTCTCGCTGGTCCCCAGTACAATGCTCCCCGGCGACAGAGGGCAAGACCACTGCAGGGCTCCAGACCGCCTCAACGATGTCCAAATTGTAACTTTGTCTCACACCGTTTTAATGTGTGCCCGGCGTTGGGGAAAACCTGTAACTTTTGCAACAAGCTCGGGCACTTTTCGGTAGCATGCCGTTCCCGTGGGAACCCTGCACAGCCACAGCAGAAACCGTCTCGCTACCTGTCACGTGATGACTCAACGTCTAGTTCCCATCTCCAGCATGTTGATCTTCCCCCGTCTGACCCTGACTCTTCTCCGAGTGAGCTGGATGTGTTTTCCTTGCGAGGTGCAGCTGGACTGATAACGGACCCGACCGACCGAGTCACGGTGAATGGCATGGCCTTCTCTGCTAAGGTCCACACGGGGGCAGCTGTCAATGTTATGTCAACAAGCCTGTTCAGGAAGATAAGAAATAATGAGCCTGTTTCCACAGACAGTGCTGCTTTGCGTGCCTATGGGGGTGGCGTGCTTATTCCTGTGGGGAGGGCCACTCTCCACTGCAAGGTGCTGTCGACCACTCAGCCCCTCTCTTTCTTCCTGCTAGACGGTAAATGTGACCCCCTGCTCGGCGTGGAGGCCTGCCAGGACCTCGGGTTGGTGAGCTTCCACAGCGATGTCCACCTGGTAGAGGCACCCCTGAACCCGCTGGCCGAATTCCCGGACCGGTTCGACTCGAAGCTGGGGAAGTTGCCCTGCAGCTACAAGATTGCCCTCAATCCTGAAATCACGCTGGTCGTCCGTCCCCCGCACCGCGTGTCCTTTGCCATGAGGGGCAAGGTCGAGTCTGCTCTTCGCGAGATGGTGGCCACGGGCATCCTGGCGCCAGTCACGGACTCCACCCAGTGGGTTTCTACTATAGTTGTCGCAGCGAAGAAAGACAAGAGCGAAATACGGATCTGCATCAACCCCAAGGACTTGAACGTGGCCATCAGGCGCCCGCACTATCCCATGCGGACGGTGGAGGATGTTGCTGCACAGGTTGGCCCTGCCACCGTGTTCTCGGTTCTTGATGCCAAGAGTTCGTTCTGGCAGATACCTCTAGACGAGCGGTCCTCGCACCTGACAACCTTCAGCACGCCCTTCGGCCGGTATCGCTTCCTCCGCATGACGTTTGGGATCAACTCTGCCAGCGAGGTGTTCCAGAGGACCATGGAACAACTGTTTGCTGGACTTCCGTGTGCCATCATTGTCGACGACATCCTGGTCTATGGGGAGAATGTCGCTGAGCACGACCACCACCTTCGCCAGGTGCTGCAGCGGGCCCGGGAGGTCAACCTGAAACTCAACCCGAAAAAGTGCCGATTCCGGGTCCCTGAGGTCACCTACGTGGGGCATGTTTTCACGGCATCGGGGCTGAAGCCCGACCCGCAGAAGACGGCCGCAATATCCGAGATGCCTGCACCTGCTGACGTGCCTGGCCTGCAGCGCTTCTTGGGCATGGTCAACTACCTGGGAAAGTTCATCCCCGACCTGAGTGAACTGAGTGCCCCTCTGCGGGATCTGGTGAAAAAGGACACTGCCCGGGCCTGGTTCCCGCAACACCAGCGTGCATTTGACACCCTCAAATCTAAGCTGGTCAGCATGCCAACGCTGAAGTACTTCGACCTCCAGTGCCCCATCGTTCTCACGTGTGATGCCTCTAAGTTTGGCCTCGGGGCCGCCTGCCTGCAGATCCATGACGGGGTGCAACTGCCTGTATACTACGCGTCCCGCACAATGACGTCCGCTGAACAACACTATGCCCAGATTGAGAAAGAACTGCTGGCAGTTGTCTTTGCCTGCTCCAAATTCAAAGACTATATCCTGGGCAACTGCTTCACTGTCGAGACGGACCACCAGCCTCTGGTCACCATCCTCAACAAGCCAATACACATGGCCTCCTCCCGGCTCCAGCGCATGATGCTCCAGCTACAACGCTTCACTTTCACAGTGGTTTATCGCAAGGGCAAGGACATGGTTGTTGCGGACATGCTGTCTCGGGCGCCTCTCTCATCCACAACTCAGCATCCGTACGAGACGTCCGATCTGATGGTCCTGGGCGTGAACTTCGTGCCCTCCGGTCAGTTGAAGTCCCTAGCCGAGCACACGGCGGCAGACGCTTCTCTACAGCAGCTGGCCGCGATCATCAGGCAGGTGCCCGAAGCACTACGGGAACAATACTTCGAGACCGCTCATCGTGGCCATCCCGGGGCCGAGGCGACCCTTTCTGTCGCTCAGAGCCAGTTCTTCTGGCCCGACATGCCTCGCTACTTCCGGGATAGAGTCTCCGCGTGCCCTACCTGCAACAGCCTCGCTCCACAGCAACAGCGGCAGCCGCTCCTGCAGCTGCTGACCTGCCATGGTCTGCGCTAGCAACCGACATCTTCGAGTGGCACGGAAAGCACTTCCTGGTGCTTGTCGACTCTTACTCCAGCTGGTTTGAAGTTGACCAGCTCCACTCCCTCTCTTCCTCCGCAGTCATCGACAAGTTGCGCCGCCACTTTGCCACCTTCGGGTCCCCCGTCAGCCTGCAGTCGGACAACGGCAGCCAGTTCACCAGTGCCGAGTTCCGCGATTTTGCTGAGCGTTGAAACTTTCGTCATTACACCAGCAGCCCGGAATACCCACAGAGCAATGGACTGGCCGAGCGCGCGGTCCGCAGTGCTAAAGGATTGTTGGAACGTTGCCACCTATCCCGCACCGACATCTACCTGGCCCTGCTGAACCTCCGCAACATCTCCCGCGACCATGCCCTGGGCTCCCCGGCTCAGCGACTCTTGTCCCGAGTCACGAGGCCCACGGTCCCGGTGTCTCAGCAGTCCCTGTCCCCTTCCGTCTTTAAACCTGCCTTGGTCCGGGAACGCATTACCGAAAGACACAGTATCCAGAAGCGTTCCCACGACAGGTCCTGCCGTGTCCTCTGTCCTCTTCTCCCCGGCCAGGTCGTCCGTATGTGGTCCCCTTCTGGCCGTTCCAGGCTGGCCGTGGTCGTCGACTCTGCCGGTTCCCCTCGTTCATACCTTGTCAACCGCGACGGAAGGGTGTACCGCCGGTCCCGCCAGCATCTCCGGCTCGTGAACGAGCCTCTCCCACCCCCGGCGGCTCCGTATGCCCCCCGCTGCCCCTGTCGCGGCCCTGTGCTTTGCCCATTCCTCTGGGGCCGGCCTCCCCTCGTCCTCCTCCGGAGCGCCTCCCGGCTGCGGTCCCGCTTTCTCCGGCTTCCGGGCTCTTCTTTTCGCCTCCCTCACCGCTGCCTTCGTCGCCAAGGAGTTCTCCTGTCCGTAGCCCCCACCATGACCCGGCGTCCCCGCTTGTTCCTGTCGGGGAAGGAGGTGATGGCGAGGTGCGGACCCGGTCTGGTCGCCTGGTCAGGCCGCCGGTCCGTTACGGCGATTACGTGTGATCCTGTATCCCTGTGCTTTACTGTTTGCACTCACCCTGGCGCATGAGACGTGGTCGCCCTGTCACTCACTGTTTGTTTTGGTAGAGGAAGGATGTAGATGATATGTGTGTACACCTTTAATTGATAGTAACGATGTCCATGCTAACCACTCCCCCCACCATTTAGTATAATTGCAACCCACACGCCCCTAGCTCGCTCTCTGGTGTTCGTGACAGACCACGTACAGCCAGGGCTATGTATGACGTGTGCTTAATAAAAGTACTGAAGACTTTAAGGTGTCTTTGAACCTTCTTCACACACTCCTCCCCCTTTAACTTGGAGGCAGGTAACACCATTTCTATTACATACACCGCCTTGCCTTGCCTTGCCTTCAATGCCTTGCCTTGCCTTCAATGCCTTGCCTTGCCCTCAATGCCTTGCCTTGCCCTCAATGCCTTGCCTTGCCCTCAATGCCTTGCCTTGCCCTCAATGCCTTGCTTTGCCCTCAATGCCTGGTCTTGCCTTCAATGCCTTGCCTTCCCTAGTTTTGCCTTCAATGCTTTGCTTTGCCCTCAATGCCTTGCATTGTCATCAATGCATTGCCTTGTCTTGCCTTGCCATCATTTCATAGCATTGCCGTGCCTTGTCATTAAGCCTTGCTTTTCCTTGCGTTGCCTTCAATGCCTTGTCTACTTTTGCCTTACCTTCTATGCAATGCCTTGCCTTCAATGTCTTGCCTTGCCTTCATATAACCATATAACAATTACAGCACGGAAACAGGCCATCTCGGCCCTTCTAGTCCGTGCCGACCACTTACTCTCACCTAGTCCCATCTACCTGCACTCAGACCATAACCCTCCATTCCTTTCCCGTCCATATATCTATCCAATATATGTTTAAATGATAAAAACGAATCTGCCTTCACCACTTCCTCGGGAAGCTCATTCCACACAGCTACCACTCTCTGAGTAAATAAGTTCACCCTCATGTTGCCCCTAACGTTTGTCCCTTAATTCTCAAATCATGTCCTCTTGTTTGAATCGTCCCTACTCTCAATGGGAAAAGCTTATCCACGTCAACACTGTCTATCGCTCTCATCATTTTAAAGACCTCTATCAAGTCCCCCCTTAGCCTCCTGCACTCCAAAGAATAAAGACCTATCTTGTTCAACCTTTCTCTGTAATTTAAGTGTTGAAACCCAGGCAACATTCGTCAATGCTTAGAGATAATATATATAAGCATCTGGATAAACAGGGTCTGATCAGGAACAGTCAACATGGATTTGTGCCTGGAAGGTCATGTTTGACAAACCTTCTTGAATTTTTTGAAGCGGTAACTAGGGGAATTGATGAGGGTAAAGCAGTGGATATTGTCTATATGAATTTCAGTAAGGCCTTTGACAAGGTTCCCCATGGAAGGTTGGTTAAGAAGGTTCAATCTTTCAATTCAATTCAAATTTAATGTCATTGCACAGATACAAGTATGGGTACAACGAAATGCAGTTTAGTGTCAGTACGTAGTGATAGCAATGTTTAGATAAATACAGATAAATAAATACAGATGTGGGAATCTATCGGCGGGACTCCGAGTTCAGCAGTGCGATGGTGTTATTGTAGAAGCTACTCCTTTGGGTGTTAATGGCGGTGTAGCAAGATGGATTCAACAGTGGCTGAATGGGAGATGTCAGAGAGTAATGGTGGATGGCTGTTTGTCAGGTTGGAAGCCGGTGACCAGGGATCTGTGTTGGGTCCACTGTTGTTTGTCATGTATATCAATGATCTGGATGATGGGGTGGAAAATTGGATAAGTAAGTATGCAGATGATACTAAGATATGTGGTGTTGTGGATAATGAAGTAGATTTTCAAAGTCTACAGAGAGATTTGGGCCATTTGGAAAAGTGGGCTGAAAGATGGCAGATGGAGGTTAATGCTGTTAAGTGTGAAGTGCTACATCTTGGCAGGACAAATCAAAATAGCACGTACATGGTAAATGGTAGGGAATTGAGGAATGCTGTGGAACAGAGGGATGCAGGAATAACTGTGCATAGTTCCCTGAAGGTGGAATCACGTGTAGATAGTGTGGTAAAGAAAGCCTTTGCTGTGCTGGCCTTTATAAATCAGAGCATTGAATATAGGAGTAGGGAGTAATGTTAAAATTGTACAAGGCATTGGTAAGACCAATTCTGGAGTATGGTGTACAATTTTGGGCACCTAGTTATAGGAAGGATGTCAACAAAATAGAGAGAGTACAGAGGAGATTTACTAGAATGTTGTCAGGGTTCCAGCAACTATGTTACAGAGAAAGGTCGAACAAGTTAGGTCTTCATTCTTTGGAGCGCAGAAGGTTAAGGGGGCACTTGATTGAGGTCTTTAAAATGATGAAAGGGATAGACAGAGTTAACGTGGATACGTTTTTCCCATTGAGGGTAGGGAAGATTCAAACAAGAGGGCATGACATGAGAATTAAGGGACAGAAGTTTCGGGGTAACGTGAGGGGGAACTTCTTTACTCAGAGGGTTTTGGCTGTGTGGAATGAGCTTCCAGCAGAAGTGGTGGAGGCAGGATCGATTTTACCATTTTAGAGTAAAGTAGATAGGTATATGGATGTGAAGGAAATGGAGGGGTATGGTCTGAGTGCAGGTAGATGGGACTAGGGGAAAACAAATGGTCGGCACGGACTGGAAGGGCCGAGAGGGCCTGTTTCTGTGCTGTAATTGTTATATGGTTATATGGTTAATGCCTTGTCCAGGCTTCCCTTGCCTTGCCTTGTATTCTATGCATTCTCTTGCCATTCCTTCAATCTAGGCCTTCAATGCCGTGCTTTGCCTTGCCTTGCCTTCAATGCCTTGTCTCGCCTTGCCGTCAGTTCCTTGCTCTGGCTTGCCCTGTCTTGAATTGAATGCCTTGCCTTGCCTTGCCTTGAAATCCCTTGCCCTTAATGCCTTGCCTTACCTTCCCTTCAATGCATTGCCTTACCTTGCCATCAATGCTGAGCCTTGCCTTGGCTTGCCATTAAGCCTTGCTTTTCCTTGCCTTGGCTTCAATGTCTTGCTTTGCCTTGCGTTCAATGCCTCGCCTTGCCTTCAATGCGCTGCCTAGCCATGCCCTACCTTCAATTGCCTTGCCGTCACCGCCTTGCCTTCAATGCCTTGCCCATCGTTGCCTTCTATGCCTTTCCTTCAATTCCTTGCCTTCAATGCCGTGCTTTGCCATGCATTACCTTGCCCTGCCTTCCCTTCAATTCCTTGTCTCACCTTGCCTTTAATGCCTTGCCTTACATTCAATGCCATTTGTTGCCTTTAATGCTTTGCCTTGCCTTGCCTTCAATGCCTTGCCTTGCGTTGACTTCACTGTCATTGAAAGGCAACACAATGCCTTGCCATGTGTTGCCTTTAATCCTGGCCTTGCCTTGCCTTCAATGTCATGCCTTGCCTTCAATGCGTGGCCTTGCCTTGCCCTGCCTTGCTTTGCCTTATCTTCAATGTCTTGCTTTGCTTTGCCTTCAATGCCTAGACTTGTCTTGCCATTGAGCCTTGCTTTTCCTTGCCTTGCCTTCAAATGCTTTGCCTAGCCTTGCATTGTAATTAATCCCTTTCCTTACCCAAATGCTTTGGCTTTAAAGCCTTGCCTTGCCTTGTTTTGCCTTCAATGCCTTGCCTTGTATTGCTTCTGATTTCTTGCCTTGCCATGCCTTCAATGCATTGCCTTGCCTTGCCTTGCCATCAATATAACCTCCCCTCACAATGCGGCCCCACGGGGAGGCGAGGTGGAGCGCGGTCATGACCGGACAGCGCTGACCCCGGAGGGAAGAGTGGGGGCTGTCCCGAGGAATGCGCTCCTTCGTCCCCTTACACCTTGTTGCTTGGGTTCAGAGTGCGCAGTCACCCTCCAGCCCCAGGCGGTCTTGTGTGGTAAAATTACCCCACCCTCCTGTCTCCTCGGCCAGTGATGTGATGGACGAGGGGGTCTGGAACAATCGCTGATAAGTCCCGCCCCCAGCGATGTCTTGTCTGTTATTTGGCTTTTCAGCATTGCGTCTGTTCGGTGAGTTGGGTTCCAGGCATTGGGATGGCAGTGTGAACTGTTATTTGAGAAGGATGCTATGAATGAGGTATGCAGGGTGACTTGAATAGGTTGGGGGTGGGCAGATACCACATTGGCTGAGGGATGAAGTTTAATGCAGATAGATGTAAGGTTATCCTCTTTGGTAGCAAAAACAGGAAGGCCGATTACTATCTAAATGGCGTCGTTGGGAAAAAGGGAAGTACAACGGGATCTGGGGATCCTAGTACATCAGTCAATTAAAGTAAGCATGCAGGTACAGCAGGCAGTTAAGAAAGCAAATGGCATGTTGGCCTTAATAACAAGAGGAATCGAATATAGTAGCAAAGAGGTCCTTCTGCAGTTGTACAGAACCCTAGTGAGACCATACCTGGAGTATTGTGTGCAGTTTTGGTCCCTAATTTGAGGAAGGACATTCTTGCTATTGAGAGAGCTTAGCGTACGTTTACAAGGTTAATTCCCGGGATGGCGGGCCTGTCAAATGCTGAGAGAATGGAGCAGCTGGGCTTGTATACTCTGGAGTTTAGAAGGATGAAAGGGCATCTCATTGGGTAGGCTAATGGGACTGAAATATTATAAATCCCCTGGGCCTAATGGTCTGCATCCCAGGGTCCTCCGGGAGGTGGCTCCAGAAATAGTGGACGCATTGATTATCATTTTCCAATGTTTAATAGATTCAGGATCAGTTCCTGTGGATTTGAGCGTAGCTAATGTTATCCAACTTTTCAAGAACGGAGCGAGAGAGAAAACTGGAAATTACAGACCAGTTAGCCTGACTTCGGTGGTGGGAAAGATGCTGGAGTCAATTATTAAAGAGGTAATAATGGAGCATTTGAATAGCAGTAAAAGGATTAGTCCAAGTCAACATGGATTTATGAAAGGGAAATCATGCTTGACTAATCTTCTGGAATTTATTGAGAATGTGACAGGTAAAATGGATGAAGGGGTGCCAGTGGATGTAGTGTATCTAGACCTTCAGAAAGCCTTTGATAAGGTCCCGCACGGGAGACTGGTGACTAAAATTATAGCACATGGTATTGGAGGTAGGGTGTTGACATGGATAGAAAATTGGTTGGCAGACCGGAAGTAAGGAGTAGGAGTGAATGGGTCCTAATCAGAATGGCAGGAAGTTGCGAGTGGAGTGCCGCAAGGCTCGGTGTTGGGCCACAACTGTTTACCATATATATTGATGATTTGGAAGAGGGATTTCGGAGCAACACTAGCAAGTTTGCGGATGACACAAAGCTGGGTGGCAGTGTGAACTGTGAACAGGGGGATCTGGATAGGTTCAGTGAGTGGGTAGATGCGTGGCAGATGCAGTATAAATTAGATAAATGTGAGGTTACCACTTTGGCGGGAAAAACAAGGGGGCAGATTATTATCTGAATGTGATTATGTTAGATAAATGGGAGGTACAGCGAGTCTTGGGTGTCCTTGTACACCACTCACTGAACGCTGGCGTGCAGGTACAGCAGGCAGTGAAGAAAGCTAATGGAATGTTGGCCTTCATAACAAGAGGAGTTCAGTACAGGAGTAAAGAGATTCTTCTGCGGTTGTATAGGGCTCTGGTGAGACCATATCTGGAGTATTGTGTACAGTTTTGGTCTCCTAATTTGAGGAAGGACATCCTTGTGATTGAGGCAGTGCAGCATAGGTTCACGAGATTGATCCCTGGGATGGCAGGACTGTCATATGAGGAAAGATTGAAAAGACTAGGCTTGTATTCACTGGAGTTTAGAAGGATGAGGGGGGGGGGGGGGATCTTATAGAAACATATAAAATTATAAAAGGACTGGACAAGCTAGATGCAGGGAAAATGGTCCCAATGTTGGGTGAGTCCAGAGTCTAGCAAGATAGAGCTAGATAGGGCTCTTAAAAATAGCGGAGTCAGCTGATATGGGAGAAGGCAGGAATGGGTTACTGATTGTGGATGATCAGCCATGATCACATTGAATGACAGTGCTGGCTCGAAGGGCCAAATGGCCGACTCCTCCACATATTGTCCATGTCTCGCCTTTAATGCCTTGCCTTGCTTTCAACGCCTTGCTTACCTTGCCTCCAATGCATTGCCTTACCTTGCGTTCAATGCCGTGCCTTGCCTTGAATGCGCTTCCTAGCCATGCCATGCCTTCAATTGCCTCGTGGCAATTGAGTGGAATGCGTCGCCTTGCCTTGTCCTGCCTTCAATGGCTAGCCTTGCCTTCAATGCCTTGCCTTGAATGAATTGCCTTCAATACCTTGCCTTGCCTTCAATACATTGCCTTGCCTTGTCATTAAGCTTTGCTTGTCCTTGCCTTGCCTTCAATGACTTGTCTCGCGTTCAATGCCTTGCCCCGAATGCCTAGCCTTGAACGTCTTGTCTTGAATGACTTGCATTCAAATGCCTTGCCTAGCCTTGCATTGTAATCAATCCCTTGACTTGCTCGTTTGTGCTTTGCCATTTAGGCCTCGCCTTGCCTTGTTTTGCCTTCAATGCCTTGCCTTCGATGCCTTGCCTTCCTTGCCTTGCCATCAATGCCTTGCTTTGCCTTGCATTCAATGACTTGCCTTGCCCTCAATACCATACCTTGCCTTCAATGCGGTGCCTTGCTTTGCCTTCAATGCATTGCCTTGCCTCCAATGCCTTGCCTTGTCTTGCAGGGCCTTCATTGCCTTGCTTTGCATTCAATGTCTTGATTTGCCTTCAATGCCTTGCCTACTCTTGCCTTGCCTTCAATGCTTTGTCTTGACTTGCCATGCGTTCAATGCTTTGCTATTCCTTGCCTTTAATGCCTTGCCTGGCCACAAATGCATTGTCTTGTCTTTCCTTGCCTTCCCTTTCCTTTCCTTCAATGCCTAGCTTTGTCTTACCTTCCGTTTACTGCCTTGCCTTAGCTTGCCTTCAATGTGTCCGGTCTCGCGTTTGATCTAGTTTCTGTTTCTTATTGGTTTTTAGTATTTGAGTTTGCATTCTTGTTTTATTTTGGTGTCTCACATCTCCTCTTGGTTCAGGTCCCATTTCCTGTCATGTCATTTACCCGCATGTGATTGTTGGCCCCGCCCTGATGTGTTTCACCTGTGTCACGTTATCCCCTGTAGAGTCTGTATTTAAGCCCTTTGTGTTTTAGTTCTCATTGCCAGTTCGTTGTGCATGCTACTTAGTATCACCTCATTCCAGCTCTAGAAATATTGTGACCTTGTGATCTCGACCATTGCCTGTTTTTCGACCACTGTTTTTGCCTGCTCCTAGATTATACTATTGCCTCTGTTTTTGCTTATCTGTGTACCGACTTGGACTGATTAAACTCTGAAAACGGATCTGCCCTGTGTCTGAGCCTGCATTTGTGTCCTCCTCCTCATTCAGTTCTGAAACAATTATGTTACTTCAATGCCTTTCCTTCAAAGCCTTGCTTTCAATGCCTTGTCTTGCCTGCCCTCAATGTCTTGCCTTCCCTTGCCTTCAATGCCTTGCCAGAAATATCTTGCTTTGCTTTCAATACCTTGCCTACTCTTGCCTTGCCTCCAAAGCATTGCCTTACCTTGCTTTGCAATCAATGCTTTGCGTTGCCTTTAACCCTTGCTATTCGTTGCCTTCGCTTACCTTCAATGCCTTGTCTTGCCTCGCACTTCAATGCCTTGCCATGCATTGCAATGAATTCATTGCCTTACCTTCAATGCCTTCCATTGCTTTCCCTTGCCTTGAATACCCGGTCTCGCCTGGCCCTGCTTTCAATGCTTGCCCTTGTCTTGTGTTGCCTTGTTTTCAATACCTTTACTTCTCTTGCCTTGCCGTTAATCCTTTGCCTTATCTGGCCCCGCCTTCGGTGCCTTGTCTTCAATGCCTTGCTTTGCTTTCAATACCTTCCCTTATTGTGCCTTTTCCCTTTCCTCCAATGACTTGCCTGGCATTGCTTTCAATTTCTTGCCTAGCCATGCCTCCAATGCATTATCTTTCATGGCCATGAATGCCTTGTCCTGCCTTGCCTTAAATGCCTCGCCGTGCCTTGTATTACCTTCAATAATGCCTTAACTTTATTGCCTTGCCTTGCTTGTATTACCTCCAAAGCCTTGCCTTCAAATGCCTTGCCTTGCATTGCAATCAATCCAATGCCTGGCTTTGCGCCAATGCCTTGCCTTGAATGCCTTGTCGTGCCATGCCGTCAATGCTGTGCCATGCCGTCAGTGCCGTGCCATGCCATCAGTGCCTTGCCGTGCATTCAGTGCCTTGCCGTGCATTCAGTGCCTTGCCGTGCATTCAGTGCCTTGCCGTGCATTCAGTGCCTTGCCGTGCATTCAGTGCCTTGCCGTGCATTCCAGTGCCTTGCCGTGCATTCAGTGCCTTGCCGTGCATTCAGTGCCTTGCCGTGCATTCAGTGCCTTGCCGTGCATTCAGTGCCTTGCCGTGCATTCAGTGCCTTGCCGTGCATTCAGTGCTTGCCGTGCATTCAGTGCCTTGCCGTGCATTCAGTGCCTTGCCGTGCTTCAGTGCCTTGCCGTGCATTCAGTGCCTTGCCGTGCATTCAGTGCCTTGCCGTGCATTCAGTGCCTTGCCGTGCATTCAGTGCCTTGCCGTGCATTCAGTGCCTTGTGTCAGAACTGAACGAGGAGGAGGACACAAATGCAGGCTCAGACATAGGGCAAATCCGTATTCAGAGTTTAATCGGTCCAAGTCAGTACACGGGTAAGCAAACTGAAGCAACAGTAATCTAGGAGCAGGCAAAAACAGTGGTCGAAAACCAGGACGTGGTCAAGTACACAAAGTCACAATATTTCTAGAGCTGGAACGAGGTGATACCAGGTAGCATACACAACAAACTGGCAAAGAAACCCAAAACACAAAGGCTTAAATACAGACTTAACAGGGGATAACGAGACACAGGTGAAACACATCAGGGCGGGGTCAACAATCACATGAGGGTAAATGACCTGACAGGAAATGGCACCTGGAACAAGAGGAGATGTGAGTCACCAAATTAAAACAAGAATGCAAACTCAAATACTCAAAACCAATAAGGAACAGAAACTAGATTAAACGCGAGACCTGACATTGCTTTTTCTCCAATGCTTTGCTTTGCCTCGCTTTTGCCTTCAATGCCTTGCCTTGACTTGCCTTCAATGCCTTACCTTGCCTCCAATGCATTGCCTTGCCATTCCTTGCATTTAAGCCTTGCTTGTCCTTGCCTTCATTGGCATCAATGTCTTGCCTTACACTGCCTTGCAATGCAATGAATTCCTTGCCTTGACTTCAATGCCTTGCATTGCCTTGTCTTGCATTGAATACCTTGCCTAGCTTTGCTTTCAATGCATTGCTTTGCCTTGTCCTCGGTGCCTTGACTTCCCTTGCCTTGCCTTTAATGCCTTGCCTCCCCTCGCCTTGCCTTAATGCCTAGTGTTCAATGCCTTGCCTTTCCTTTCCTTGCCCTCAAGGCCTTGCCTTGCACTGCCTTCCCTTGATGTATTACTGTCAATGCCTTACCTTGTCTTGCCTTCAATGCCTTGCCTTCAATACCTTGCCTTGCCCTGCCTTCAATGACTTGCTTTAACTTTAATGCCTTGAATTGCCTTGCCTTGCCTCAAATGCATTGCCTAACCTTACATTGCAATCAACCCCTTGCCTTCCCCATTCAGTGCCTTGCCTTGCATACCTTTTCCTCAATGCCTTGCCTTGGTTAGCCTTGTCTTGCGTTCGAGGCCTTGCGTCCCTTTCCTTGCCATAAATGCCTTGCCTTGCTTTCAATGCAGTGCCTTTCCTTCAATGCAGTGCCTTTCCTTGTCTTCAATGCCTTGCCTTGAACGGCTTGCACAGCCGTGCCTTGTCTTGCATTGCCTTCAATGCCCCGACTTGCCTTGGCTTCAATGCCTTGCCTTGCCTTCAATGCTTTACCCTGCCTCCAATGCATCGCCTTGCCTTGCAATCAATGGCTAGCTACACCTTGCCTTGCTCCAATGCATTGCGTTGCCTTGCCATCAATACCTAGCCTTGCCTTGCATTTAAGCCTTGCTTTTCCTTGCCTTCGCTTGGCTTCAATGCCTTGCCTTAGCTTGCACTTCAATGCCTTGCCTCACATTGCAAAGAATTCCTTGCCTTCATTTCAATTCTCTTCGACATGAGAATTAAGGGACAGACGTTTAGGGGTAACGTGAGGGGGAACTTATTTACTCAGACGGTGGTGGCTTTGTGGAATAAGCTTCCAGCAGAAGTGGTGGAGGCAGGATCGATTTTAACATTTAAAAGTAAAGTGGATAGGTATATGGACGTGAAGGGAATGGAGGGGGTATGGTCTGAGTGCAGGTAGATGGGACTAGGGGAAAACAAATGGTCGGCACGGACTGGAAGGGCCGAGAGGGCCTGTTTCCGTGCTGTAATTGTTATATGGTTATATGGTTAATGCCTTGAATTGAATACCTTGACTTGCTTTCAATGCATTGCGTTGCCTTGTCCTCAATGCCCTGACTTTCTTTAATGCCTTGCCTTGCCATGCCTTTTCTTTAATGCCTTGCCTTGCATACAATGACTTGACTTGCATTGACATCAATGCCTTGCCCCCTTAATGGCTTGTCTTACCTTGTATCACCTTCATGCCTTGCTTTGCCTTGTCATCAATGCATTGCCTTGCCTTTCCTTGCCTGAACTTGCATTGCTTTCAACGACTTGCCTTGCCTTAACTTTAATGTCTTGCCTTTCCTTGAATGCTTTGCCATGCATTTCCTTCAATACTCTGCCTAGCTCGCATTGCCTTTTTGCATTGCCTTCAATGTCTTGCCTTGCTTTGGCTTTTCTTGCTTCGCTTTCAATGCCTTGCCTTCCATGCCTTGCCTTGACTTGCCTTGCCATCAATGTCTCGCCTTGCCTTCAATAACCATATAACCATATAACAATTACAGCACGGAAACAGGCCCTCTCGGCCCTTCCAGTCTGTGCCGACCATTTGTTTTCCCCTAGTCCCATCTACCAGCACTCAGACCATACCCCTCCATTCCCTTCCCGTCCATATACCTATCCACTTTACTTTTAAATGTTAAAATCGATCCTGCCTCCACCACTTCTGCTGGAAGCTCATTCCACACAGCCACCACCCTCTGAGTAAAGAAATTCCCCCTCACGTTACCCCTAAACTTCTGTCCCTTAATTCTCATGTCATGCCCTCTTGTTTGAATCTTCCCTACCCTCAATGGGAAAAGCTTATCCAATGGGAAAAGCAATGCCATGCCTTGCCTTGCATCAATGCTTTACCCTGCCATCAATGCCTTGCCTTACCTTCAATGCCTTGCATTACCTTCAATGCCTTGCCTTGCCTTCAATGCCTTGCCTAGACATGCCTTGCTTTGCATTGACTTCAATGCTTTGCTTTGCCTTGCCTTGTCTTGTTTTCCCTTGCCTCCAATGCTTTGCCTTGCCTTGCCTTGGCTTCAAAGCCTTGTAATGCGTTGTCTTCAATGCCGTATCTTGCCTCCAATGCATTGCCTTGTTTTGCCATCAATGCCTAGCTATGCTTTGCATTTAAGCTTTGTTTGGCCTTGCATTAGATTGGTTTGAATGCCTTGCCATCACTGCCTTGCCTTGCCTCGCATTTCAATGCCTTGCCTTACATTGCCTTGCACTGCAATGACTTCCTTGCCTTGACTTCAATGCCTTGCTTTTCCTTGCTTTGCATTGATTACCTTGCCTTGCCTTGCTTTCAATGCATTGCCTTGTATTTAATGCCTTAACTCCCCATGCCTTGTCTTTGAGACCTTACCTTGCCTTCAATGCCGTGCCTTGCCTTCTCTTACCTTGTGTTCAATACCTTGCCTTGCCTTTAATGCCTTGCCTGAACTTGCATTGCTTTCAATTACTTGCCTTAGCTTTAATGTCTTGCCTTTCCTTGAATGCTTTGCCTTGCCTTTCTTTCAATACCCTGCCTAACTTGCATTGCCTTTTTGCATTGCTTTCAATGTCTTGCCTTGCCTTGCATCAATGCCTTACCCTGCCATCAATGCCTTGCCTTACCTTCAATGCCTTGCATTACCTTCAATGCCTTGCCTTGCCTTCAATGCCTTGCCTAGACATGCCTTGCTTTGCATTGACTTCAATGCTTTGCTTTGCCTTGCCTTGTCTTGTTTTCCCTTGCCTCCAATGCTTTGCCTTGCCTTGCCTTGGCTTCAAAGCCTTGTAATGCGTTGTCTTCAATGCCGTATCTTGCCTCCAATGCATTGCCTTGTTTTGCCATCAATGCCTAGCTATGCTTTGCATTTAAGCTTTGTTTGGCCTTGCATTAGATTGGTTTGAATGCCTTGCCATCACTGCCTTGCCTTGCCTCGCATTTCAATGCCTTGCCTTACATTGCCTTGCACTGCAATGACTTCATTGCCTTGACTTCAATGCCTTGCTTTTCCTTGCTTTGCATTGATTACCTTGCCTTGCCTTGCTTTCAATGCATTGCCTTATATTTAATGCCTTAACTCCCCATGCCTTGTTTTTGAGACCTTACCTTGCCTTCAATGCCGTGCCTTGCCTTCTCTTACCTTGTGTTCAATACCTTGCCTTGCCTTTAATGCCTTGCCTGAACTTGCATTGCCTTTTTGCATTGCCTTCAATGTCTTGCCTTGCTTTGGCTATTCTTGCTTCGCTTTCAATGCCTTGCCTTGACTTACCTTGCCATCAATGCCTTGCCTTGCCATCAATGCCTTGCCTTACCTTTAATGCCTTGCCTTGCCTTGCCTTCAATGCCTTGCCTAGATGTGCCTTGCTTTGCATTGACTTCGATGCTTTGCTTTGTCTTCAATGCTTTGCCTTGCCTTGTCTTGTTTTCCCTTGCCTCCAATGCTTTGCATTGCCTTGCCTTGTCTTCAAGGCCTTGCAATGCTTTGTCTTCAATGCCATACCTTGCCTCCAATGCATTGCCTTGTCTTGCCATCAATGCCTAGCCATGCCTTGCATTTAAGCTTTGTTTGTCCTTGCATTATATTGGTTTGAATGCCTTGCCATCACTGCCTTGCCTTGCCTCGCATTTCAATGCCTTGCCTTACATTGCCTTGCATTGCAATGACTTCCTTGCCTTGAATTCAATGCCATGCAATTCCTTGCTTTGCATTGAATACCTTGCCTTGCCTTGCTTTCAATGCATTGCCTTGTATTTAATGCCTTGACTCCCCATGCCTTGTCTTTGAGGCCTTGCCTTACCTTGCCTTCTCTTACCTTGCCTTCTCTTGCCTTGTGTTCAATACCTTGCCTTGTCCTTCCTTGTCTTCAGTGCCTTGCTTGGCCTTCAATGCCTTGCGTTGCTTTCAATGCCTTGTCTTGCCTTGCCTCAAATGCTTTGCCTTGCCTTGCCTTGGCTTCAATGACTTGCCTTGCCTTAACTTTAATGCCTTGCATCGCCTTGCCATTCCTTGAATACTTTGGCTTGCCTTGCTTGTCTTCAATACAGACTTAACTTGCTTTGATTTGAATACCTTGCCTTGCCGTTGCTTTTCTTGCTTCGCCTTCAATGCATTGCATTCAATGTTTTGCCTTAAATGCCATGCCTTGCCCTGCCATGCCTTCAGTTCCTTGCCTTGCCATCAATGCGTTGCCTTGCTTTGCCTTGTCGTCAATGCCTTGACTTGGCTTAAAACTCCTGCCTTGCCTTGCAATGCAGTGCCGTACTTTGCCTTGCCTTTCATTGCGTTCAATGCCTTGCCTTGCCTTTACTGCCTTACCTTCTCTTCAATGCCTTGCCTTCAGTGTCTTGCCTTGTCTTCAATGACTTGCTGTGACATGCATTGCCTTCAATACCTTGCCTTGCCTATGCTTCAATGAATTGCCTCGCCTTACTCAGCACTGCCTTTCCTTCAGTGCCTTGCCTTGCTCTCAATGCATTTCCTTGTATTCACTGCCTTGCCTTGCCTTCATAGAAACATAGAAATTAGGTGCAGGAGTAGGCCATTCAGCCCTTCGAGCCTGCACCGCCATTCAATATGATCATGGCTGATCATCCAACTCAGTATCCCGTACCTGCCTTCTCTCCATACCCTCTGATCCCCTTAGCCACAAGGGCCACATCCAACTCACTTTTAAATATAGCCAACGAACTGGCCTCAACTACCCTCTGTGGCAGAGAGTTCCAGAGACTTCAATGTATTGCTTTGCCTTGCCCTTGCCTTGACTTCAATACATTGCCTGCCTTTCCCTGCCGTCAATGTCATGACTGCCTTCAATGCCTTGCCTTCTCTTGTCTTCAATGCTTTGCTGTACCTTGCCTTGCCTACCCTTCAGTGCACTCCCTTGCCTTTGTCAAAGTTAAATTGTAAAGCTTTGAGAAGCTTCTTAAAGTCGAATTGTCTTGTCCAATCTTTATGTTGTGTTTTAGAGTTTTCTTTGACAGAGTTGGCGCCGTGACTCGGATGACTACGACTCAAAAAAGCAGGAGATCTTGTAGAGTCCTTGTTTAAGGACACATAGATGGATTTTCCAAAGATCAGCGCACGTCATCCGAGCTGAGTAGATTGGGTAAGAAAGACACTCGACGTTTACGGGAAGAGCAAGGAATTTTGATGGCAAAGGAAAGTGAGAAGAAGGGGAAGAGGTGAACGTGCTCGAAAGAAATATGAGACAAGGAGGTGGCAGTTTATTGGAGCCTCCTAAAGGAACGCCCGCATATAATACATGTACCATAATTATGAGAAAAGGACTTGCAGTGGGGAAAGTTATGGAATAGGGATAATTTAAATTTTCAATTCCCCCTGGTTGAGACTTCCGATATTGAGAAGCTTAAGCATTTAAGAGAATTCATAGAATCACAGGGGGGGTAAAATAAAACAGTATCAGTGGAATGCTTGGCACAATTGGCAGGGAGAGGCGTCAAAGCGAAAAACAGTTTCCGAGGGTAGAGGATTAACTGATATGCATGAGAAGTTAAAAATTAGAACATTTAAAAAAAGTAGTAATGGAAGAAAAGGATGACACAAAAGGAATGCCTGTGACTCCGCTTTACCCCCAAATTGCTGCTGGAAAGGCAGGAAGATCTAGATCCAATCCACACCTTGCGGGTATGAAATGGCCCATGTCAAAAAGGGGGGAGCAGCGGCAGCAGCAGCGGGGAGAGTCGAGTAGGATACGAGGGATGTGTAAATGTGGGTTTTGGGTCCAGACCGTTCTTCAGTATGTTGTATGTATGAGCAAAGTATGAACATATATTGGGTGTATCAAAGTCTTAAGTTTGAATGATTTCCTTGAGGTGCGAATGACTGTGCTTCACTTCGAATGAGAATTGTATTGTTTTAATTGTGTGAATATCTGTGAGATTTAGCACAATGCATGAGGTGTGGCAACTTGTGTGTGAATATTGATTTGTATGTTTACGAAGAAAAATTGTGCGACTGGTTCTGGGAGAATGTTGAATTAATCCTATAGTACAGGAACGGGGATGCAGACCTCTACAGGCAGGCAAAGTACAAGCTGAGAAGAGGAATCAGAGCTGCCAAGGAAAGGTACTCTGAGAAGTTGAGGAGCAAGTCATCAACTAGTGACTCTTCTTCAGTTTGGAAGGGCTTGCAAGAAATCTCCAGCTACACGAGGAAAGCCACCCGCTCTTTGGACAATCGTCAGCTGACCAACGAACTGAATCCGTTGACAAGCAGAAACGTGGCCCTGGTACCCCCTCCCCCCCCCCCACCCCCCCCTCCCCAACCAACACTTCACACCTACTCACAGTCTGGTCCCAGTTTGCAAAGACTGGACCCTTCTACACCCACTCCTCCCCTTTCACCACTTCACACTACTTAAAGCAAGACTCCAGTCTGAAAAGACTGGACCCTTTCCCACCCACCCCTCTCCAATCACCACTTCACACCCAATTACCCATCACCTCCATGCTGTAAAACATAATTTATCCATCATCAACAATAACAATAGAGGATGGTGGAGAGGCTATTCAGAAGATCGAAAAAGCCGGAAATTTCCAGGACCGGACAATGTTTCCCCTCCCCTCCACTCTCAAGCTGTGCTACACACACATTTTCAACCAGTCCCTGCAAACCTCTACTGGCCCTGCCTGCTTCAAAGTTCCCACTGTTGTTCCCGTACCCAAAAAGCTAAGGATTACTGGTCTTCATGACTACAGGCCTGCCGCATTGACCTCTGTAGTCATGACCACCCTTGAAAGATTTGTACTGGTTTATGGCCCCGACCATGGGGTGAACAAGGAGGAGGACTGGCTGGACTTTGTTGCCATCCACCACAGTGAACAATGCTGTGGTGGATGTTTGTGTTAAATTCTGTTACTGAATGCAAAACCTCTGCTGGACCGAGCACACAGAGCACTGAGAGCTCGACCAAATGCTGCCGCCCCCCCCCCAAGACATCTGATATTGAAGGTGCACTACGAGCATGTTTTAGAAGAGATTTTGACGAAAAATTGGCACCAACAAAAATTTAACATTCCAAGGCGACAACATTGATATTTTTCAGATATTGCCCTGCTGAGGTTGTTAAGAGAAGAGCACTTTTTAATGACACAAGAGCAATTCTCAGGAAGATACCAAACCTAAGATTTGGACTGCTGTATCCTGCCAAGTTGTGAGTCGCCTACAAGAATACAGAAACCTTTACTGATCACAAGAAAGCAGTCGAGTTCGCTCGGAAGACTGAAAAATCCTTGGGGGCGTGAATATCGTCCTATGGCTTTAATAGTCAGCGGAGAATAGATTCGACTCTAAGCTGTTATAACCTAAGATCTAACTTGGCTGAATAAGTTAATTTGCTATTAATGTGCTTTTTTTTGCCACATTAGAGTGGCTCTCACTAACTACACTAACTGTAGATGTAGTTTTAGTTGTTTTTTTTTTCCTTTTCCGGCACCCTTTAAATTCTCTACTCTTCTTATTTCTATATTCTACCTCACTATTAAGAATATTTTTCTTTTTTTTAGGAGAGACTTTCGCGAGAAAGATCAAATAGATCCAAAAACCCATCCATCCTACAGTCAGGTGAACGCTGTGTTTAATGTGTTTTAAACCATTTACTTTTCAACAGACTATTTAAACCCATAAGATGCAAGACACTGCTATGAAAAATTGTGGGTAAAGGAATTACATTCTGTAGTTGGAATGTCAAGGGCGTTAAAAGAGGTAAAGTACTAACACATTTAAAATTACTTAAGGCTGATATAATGTTCCTTCAGGAAACCCACCTTAAAAATGAGGCACATAATAGAATGAAAGCCAAAATGGATTGACAAATCATACCATTCATTATTCTATTATAAGTCAAGAGGGGTAGCTATCTTAATTCATAAGGGTTTGCCATTCAAACATATCTCATCTATCATTGTTACCGAAGGCAGATACGATATATTATTGGGTGAATTGCACTCAACAAGATTGATATTGGTTTAATATTTATGCACCACACTTTGATAACCCGTTATTTTTTAAGAAAATATTTAATACCCCATAATATGGACAGTATATTCTGTCCCAGAATTCGGACAGTATAATTTAATAATTGGCGGAAATTTAAATTGCCGCCAATATTTGGACAGATCATCAACTCAAAATAAAATAAAATCCAAGGTGTGAACTATTAAATTCATACATCAACACTGCCAATATTAAACAGATAAACATAGAAAATAGGTGCATGAGTAGGCCATTTGGCCCTTCGAGCCTGCACCGCTATTCAATATGATCATGGCTGATCAACCAACGCAGTATCCTGTACCTGTCTTCTCTCCATACCCCCTGATCCCTTTAGCCACAAGGGCCACATCTAACTCCCTCTTAAATAGTCCTGAATAATGAAAGTCCTGCCATCCCAGGAATCAGTCTGGTGAACCTTCTCTGTACTCCTCTCTATGGCAAGAATGTATTTCCTCAGATTAGGAGACCAAAACTGTACACAATTACTCCAGGTGTGGTATCATCAAGGCCCTGTACAACAGCAGTAGAACCTCCCTATACACAAATTATTTTGCGCTGAGTGCTAACATATCATTCTCTATCTTCATTGCCTGTTGCACCTGCATGCCTACATTCAATGACTGGTGTACCATGACACCCAGTTCTCGTTGCATCTCCCCTTATCCTAATCAGCCGCCATTCAGATAATAGTCTACTTTCCTGTTCTTGCCACCAAAGTGGATAACCTCACATTTATCCACATTATACTGCATTTCCCCACTCTCCCAAGCTATCATATAACCATATAAGAATTACAGCACGGAAACAGGCCCTCTCGGCCCTTCCAGTCCGTGCCACCATTTGTTTTTCCCCCTAGTCCCATCTACCTGCACTCAGACCATACCCCTCCATTCCCTTCACGTCCATATACCTATTCCACTTTACTCTTAAATGTTAAAAATCGATCCTGCCTCCACCACTTCTGCTGGGAAAGCTGATTCCACACAGCCACCCCACCCTCTAGTAAAGAAGTTCCCCCTCACGTTACCCCCCCAAACCTCTGTCCCTTAAATTCTCATGTCATGCCCTCTTAACCATAAACCATATAAACCATATAACAATTACAGCACGGAAACAGGCCCCTCTCGGCAGTTCCAGTCCGTGCCGAACCATTTGTTTTCCCCTAGTCCCATCTACCTGCACTCAGACCATACCCCTCCATTCCCTTCACGTCCATATACCTATCCACTTTACTCTTAAATGTTAAGCGATCGATTCCTGCATCCACCACTTTTTTGCTGGAAGCTGATTCCACTCAGCCACCACCCTCTGAGTAAAGAAGTTCCCCCCCCCCCTCACCGTTACCCCCCCCCCAAACCTCTGTCCCATAATTTTCATGTCATGCCCTCTTAACCATATAACCATATACCCATATAACAATTACAGCACGGAAACGGGCCCTCTCGGCCCTTCCAGTCCGTGCCGACCATTTGTTTTCCCCTAGTCCCTTATCTACCTGCACTCAGACCGATACCCCTCCATTCCTTCACGTCATATACCTATCCACTTTACTCTTAAATGTTAAAAATCTATCCTGCCTCCACCACTTCTGCTGGAAGCTCATTCCTACACAGCCACCACCCTCTGAGTAAAGAAGTTCCCCCTCACCGTTACCCTGAAACTCTGTCCTTAATTCTCATGTCATGCCTCTTGTTTGTATCTTCCCTACCCTCAATGGGAAAAAGCGTATCCACGTCAAATCTGTCTATCCCTTTCATCATTTTAAAGACCTCAATCAAGTCACCCCTTAACCTTCTGCGCTCCAAAGAATAAAGACCTAACTTGTTCAACCTTTCTCTATAACATAGTTGCTAGAACCCTGGCAACATTCTAGTAAATTCTCCTCTGTACTCTCTCAATTTTGTTGACATCCTTCCTATAACTAGCGAACCAAAATTGTACACCATACTCCAGAATTGGTCTTACCAAATGCCTTGTACAATTTTAACATTACTTCCCTACTCCTATATTCAATGCTCTGATTTATAAAGGCCAGCACGCCAAAGGCTTTCTTTACCACCCCTATCTACATGCGATTCCACCTTCAGGAACTATCACAGTTATTCCTAGATCCCTCTGTTCCACAGCATTCCTCAATTCCCTACCATTTACCATGTACGTCCTATTTTGACTTGTCCTGCCGAGATGTAGCACTTCACACTTATCAGCATTAAACTCCATCTTTCAGCCCACTTTTCCAAATGGCCCAAATCTCTCTGTAGACTTTGAAAATCTACTTCATTATCCACAACACCACCTATCTTAGTATCATCTGCATACTTACTTATCCAATTTTCCACCCCATCATCCAGATCATTGATGTTTTGCTACCCTTCTGAGCATCAGGGCCGGTCTCTGTGCCGGAGGCCCGGCCGCTGTTGGTGCCCCCAGCTAGGCTGTCCCCTCCAATCGTACTCAAACTTGAGTACCTATTTTCCAGGTGTACGGTCACAGGGGTACTCTCTAGCCCCTGCCTCTGCCCCTTGCCCTTCCTAACCGTGACCCACTTGCCTGCCTCCTGTGGTCTGGGAGTGACTACCTCCCTGTAGCTCCTCTCTATTACCTCCTCACTCTCCCTGAGGAGACGGAGGTCATCGAGCTGCTGCACCAGGTTCCTAACACAGTCCTTTAGGAGCCCCATCTCAACACACCTGGCGCAGATGTGGACGTCTGGAGGGCTATCAGATTCCCTGACCTCCCACATCTGACATCCAAACAGTACACTGGCCCTTGCCTTCATACTGCCCCCCTTACACGGGATACAATATAAAAGTACACAACAAACTGCTGGATCTGACAGCCAATCAGCTGCTTACCCTGGTCCACTTCCCACCAATTCAGCGGCTTCCTCAAAAAAACCCACCTCCAAATGGAATGTTATGGATATCGGCAAGCTTCATGTGGGCCTCTGAAAAAACAAGCCCCGCGCTGGATTTTAAAGCTTACCGGTCGGGTGTCGCTCCTCCCCCTCCTTCTCTTTTAACGGCCTCCTGTGGGCCTCTGAAAAAACAAGCCCCGCGCAGGATTTTAAACCTTACCGGTTGGGTGTCGCTCCTCCCCCTCCTTCTCTTCCAACGGCTCCTGTGGGCCTCTGAAAAAAACAAGCCCCGCGCTGGATTTTAAACCTTACCGGTTGGGTGTCGCTCCTCCCCCTCCTCTTCTTCCAACGGCTCCTGTGGGCCTCAAGTCACCCTGCAGTCTCCTAGAATCCTCCTCACAGCTAACACTGCAGCCCCCCCCCCCCCCAGCTTTAGTGTCATCCGCAAACTTGGAGATGTTGCATTCAATTCCCTCGTCCAAATCATTAATATATATTGTAAATAGCTGGGGTCCCCAGCATCCCAGCACTGAGCCTTGCCGTACCCCACTTGTCACTCGCCTGCCATTCTGAAAAGGACCACGTTTTACTCCTACTCTTTGCTTTCCTGTCTGCCAGCCAGTTCTCTATCCACATCAATACTGAACCCCCAATACCGTTTGCTTTAAGTTTGCATACTAATCTCTTATGTGGGACCTTGTTGGTGGAAGTGGGAGAGAGGGAAGGGGAGGGGGGAGTGGTGGAAGAGGGATAGACAGGTAGGGGAAAGAGTGGGGGAGGACGGAGGGAGGGGAGAGAGAGGGTGGGGGGGAGAGAGAGGATTGGGGAGGGAGAGAGATGGGGAGGGAGAGGGGTGGGGGAAGGGGGAGAGAAGTGGAAGAGTGGGGAGGGAGGGAGGGGATTCACCAAGGAGAAGGATATTGAACTCTGTGAGTTAAGGGAAAAAAGTAGAGTAGCTATGGAAACTATGAGTTTCAAAGAGGAGGAAGTACTGACACTTTTGAAAAGTATCAGTGGATAAGGTTCCAGGTCCTGACAGGATATTCCCTAGGACATTGAGGGAAGTTAGTGTAGAAATAGCAGGAGCTATGAGAGAAATTATTTCAAATGTCATTAGAAACGGGGAATAGTGCCAGAGGATTGCATACTGCACATGTTTTTCCATTGTTTAAAAAGGGTTCAAAGAATCAACCTAGCAATTATAGACCTGTTAGTTTGACGTCAGTGGTGGGCAAATTAATGGAAAGGACACTTAGAGATAATATATATAAGCATCTGGATAAACAGGGTCTGATCAGGAACCAGTCAACATGGATTTGTGCCTGGAAGGTCATGTTTGACAAACCTTACTTGAATTTTTTGAAGGTAACTAGGGAAATTGATGAGGGTAAAGCAGTGGATGTTGTCTATATGGATTTCAGTAAGGCCTTCGACAAGGTTCCCCATGGAAGGTTGATTAAGAAGGTTCAAATCTTTGGGTGTTAATGGCGGAGTAGCAAGATGGATTCAACAGTGGCTGAATGGGAGATGTCAGAGAGTAATGGTGGATGGCTGTTTGTCAGGTTTGGAAGCCGGCGACCAGTGGGGTGCCTCAGGAATCTGTGTTGGGTCCACTGTTGTTTGTCATGTTACATCAATTGATTGGATGATGGGGTGGAAAATTGGATAAGTAAGTATGCATATGATACTAAGATAGGTGGTGTTGTGGATAATGAAGTAGATTTTCAAAGTCTAACAGAGAGATTTGGGCCATTTGGAAAAGTGGGCTGAAAGATGGCAGATGGAGTTTAATGCTGATAAGTGTGAAGTGCTACATCTCGGCAGGACAAGTCAAAATAGGACGTACATGGTAAATGGTAGGGAATTGAGGAATGCTGTGGAACAGAGAGATCTAGGAATAACTGTGCATAGTTCCCTGAAGGTGTAATCGCATGTAGATAGGGTGGTAAAGAAAGCTTTTGGTGTGCTGGCCTTTATAAATCAGAGCATTGAATATAGGAGTAGGGAAGTAATGTTAAAATTGTACAAGGCATTGGTAAGACCAATTCTGGAGTATGGTGTACAATTTTGGTCGCCTAATTATAGGAAGGATGTCAACAAAATAGAGAGAGTACAGAGAAGATTTACTAGAATGTTGCCTGGGTTCCAGCAACTATGTTACAGAGAAAGGTTGAACAAGTTAGGTCTTTATTCTTTGGAGCGCAGAAGGTTAAGGGGAGACTTGATTGAGGTCTTTAAAATGATGACAGGGATAGACAGAGTTGACATGGATAAGCTTTTCCCATTGAGGGTAGGGAAGATTCAAACAAGAGGGCATGACATGACAATTAAGGGACAGAAGTTTAGGGGTAACGTAAGGGGGAACTTCTTTACTCAGAGGGTGGTGGCTGTGTGGAATGGGCTTCCAGCAGAATTGGTGGAGGCAGGATCGATTTTAACATTTAAAAGTAAAGTGAATAGGTATATGGACGGGAAGGGAATGGAGGGGTATGGTCTGAGTGCAGGTAGATGGGACTAGGGGAAAACAAATGGTCGGCATGGACTGGAAGGGCTGAGAGGGCCTGTTTCCGTGCTGTAATTGTTATATGGTTTATATGGTTATAACTCAATTTGGTTCATTCTCGGCATTTCATTGGAATAAAAGCGAAATTATGCCAATAATGGAACAAAACCCACTTATACTTCAACAGTATCCTTTTTAAATTGCCTATGAAAAGTTTAAATACCTTCGAATCTACGTGACCAAGAAAATAAAATGTTCCTCCTTTACTAAATTACACAGAAATATCCAATACTACACTAAGTGGGACCCGTTGGGTCCCATGTTCACACGGGATGGCTGGACCCCCGACGCAATATTACACCTCTCCACTAATTCCAATATTGGTGGCCAATGGGGGGGGGGGGGCTTTCTGGAGCATTGGTATGGGTTCTTGGGGTGGCAGCTCAGTCCCTCAAGCCTGATGTGCTGGCAGCTCACTCACGGCTGGTGGGGTGGCAGCTGACTCATGGCTATTCCTTGAAATTCCAGCAGGGTGCAAGTCCACCAAATTCAAATCCATTTCCATACCATTTCAAGCAGGGTGCAAGGCCACCAATTCAAGTGCAGTTTCCTATCACTTCAAGCAGGGTGCAAAGCCACCGAATTTAAGTGCAGTTTCATACCACTTCAAGCAGGGTGCAAGGCCACCAAATTCAAGTGCAGTTTCCTACCATTTCAAGAAGGGTGCAAGGCCACCAAATTCAAATGCAGCTTCATACCATTTCATGCAGGGTGCAACGACACCACATTCAAATGGAGTTTCATACCATTTCGTGCAGGGTGCAAGGCCACCACATTCAAATGCAGTTTCATACCATTTCAAGCAGGGTGAAACCACCATAAAACCACACAAAACACCAAACTCACAGTTCTGTAGACATTCAGTGTTTTCTGTTGATTCACAGCTCAGACAGTCGTGACCTCTCCCTCTCCCATCATGCAGAGACTGAGCCACACTCAGTCTGGGGATTATAACCCCTCCCCCTCCCACCGGAAGAGGTGTCGCCTTCATGGCGTGATTGATAGGAGAGAGATTCTCAACATTTTTTAAACAGTATTAACACTTTTATTTTTAATTGATGGGAAGAATCCTCTGCAACTGTTGAGCAGAGGGGGAATGAGTAAGATGGCCAAAAATCACAGCCGTAAGTGGTATCATTTTATCTAAAATAAATATACAGTACAAACAGGAAGTTACCCAAAGCACCCAAACCACCATTTGCAGAAGTGCCTTTTAACTTCAACCCGAAGCACCCAAACCACCATTTGTAGTAGTGCCTTTTAACTTCAACCCAAAGCACCCAAACCGCCATTTGCAGTAGTGCCTTTTAACTTCAACCCAAAGCACCCAAACCACCATTTGCAGTAGTGCCTTTTAACTTCAATCCAACGCACCCAAACCACAATTTGTAGTAGTGCCTTTTAGATTCAACCCAAACCCCCCAAACAAAGATTTGCAGGCAGTGCCTTTTTACTACAAACCAACCATATTTTCATTTTCAAACACATTAAGGACATTCACAGTTAAGTAGACATGTGTTCAGTGCTAGTCAGAACTCAGAGAGACGTGACCCTCTGGCTTCATCCATCTTGCAGAGACTGAGTGAGGCACACCGCTTCCTGGCTTTATAGTCCCCCCCCCCCCTCCCTCCAGCAGGGGCAGTAGAGAGAATTGCAATTTCTTTTAAAACATTAATATCTCTGATTTTTCATCGATGGGAAAAATCCTCTGGTCCAGGAAGGCGGAGGGGGGCTCTGAGCAAGCTGGCCAATAATGATGGCAGTATGTGGCGGAAATCACACCACAGTGAAACAAAAGCGGTCAGGATCAGACTTTTAGTAATATATATTGGAAAACACTTCCCATCTCTTTAGTTGATAGAAATAATGCTACAAAGATGATTTCCTCCCACAATTATTATACTTATGCCAATCAATTCCGATATATCTCCCAAAAAAATTCTTCAAAAAAATTGATTAAACTGTTACAAATTTTATCTGGGACTATAAGAACCAGAGAATAAATAAAAAAACACTTATGCAAGTCCAAAGTTAATGGAGGATTAGCTTTACCAAACTTTCTATTATATTATGGGGCAGTTAATATTAAATATATAACCTTTTGGCTGGATGACATTGATAAACAGCCAGACTGGCTAAAGATGGAGAAGGGGGACTGCTTACCATTTGAAATAGGCTCGATTCTTTTAGCTCCGATTAATTGGAATAAAAAGACATACAGAGGAAATCCGATTATACATTGTGCTATATAAGTATGTGGAAACAATTGAAACCCACTCTAAAATTGTGCAATTTATAGCTTTTTCTCCCGAATGCAAATAACCCTTCATTTTTCAAGCATTTTAGATAGAGGATTTGTCCAATGGAAAACCCATGGAATTAAAATGGTGGGAGACCTCTATCAAAAAGGCATTTTTCTCTCATTTCAGGAACTACAGCAGAAATGCGAGTTACATGCTAATAGTTTTTTAGATATTTGAGGCTATGTAAAACTACACACGCAAGACTATAGATTTAGGGGTCCTTGATGAATGTTTGAAAAGACATCCCAATACAAATAAATTAATATCTTAAATCTATAATATCCTCTTAGATATTGAGGTTCCGTCTTCAGAATCATCCAGACGAGCATGGGAGGACGAGTTGGCACAACCCATAATAAAAGACACATGGGATGAAAGCTTACAATATATAAATTACTGTTCGTTAAATGCTAGACACTCCTTGATACAATTTAAAATACTATATAGATTACATTATTCGAAGGCAAAATTAAATAGGATTTTTCCAAATATTTCCCCTCTCTGTGATAAATGTCAATTTCAAGAACCCTACTTAACGCATACCTTTGTAACTTGTATAAAATTGCAAAATTTTGGGACGGACATTTTAAAAATAATTTCTGAAGTTATTAATATCCAACTGGACCCAGATCCAAAATTAATAATATTAGGATTATCAGAACATAGCACAAACGTTACGATAGAGACACTTTCTTGATTACAGTCTAATAACTGCGAAAATGTTAATACCAACATTTTGGAAAAAAACAGCAGCCCCCACATTTAAAATGTGGATTACGGAAATGGCTTGAATTTGGAAAAAATAAGTTTGTCTTAATTGACAAACCAGAATTATTTGTTAGAATATAGTCTCCATTTAATGAATTCTTGAAAAAGTGCATTGGTTTAACACAAAATCAGGGTTGAAACCTGTGTTTGGGATTGGATGAATAGTTATACTCAACATTTCCTGGATCTGTCACAACAATCTTGTTATTGGTAGTTTCCTTTTGCGTCTCCTTTGTCTCTCTATTAGATTAAGTGTTCAAGTGTTCAAGTGAGTTTATTGTCATGTGTCCTTGATACGACAATGACATTCTTACTTTGCTGCAGCACACAGAACATAGTAGGCATTTACTACAAAACAGATCACTGTGTCCATATCTTCTATCTTACTTGACCGCTTTTGGCTCGCTGTGTGTGTTTTCCGAGAGAACGCCGCCACCTATGGCCGTCATTTTTGGCCACCTCGCTCAGAGCCCCCATCCGCCTTCCTGCACTCAGTCTCTACAAGATGGAGGAAGCGAGAGGGTCACGTCTCTCTGAGTAACACTGGACACATGTCTACTCAATTGTGAGTGCCCTTAATGTGGTTGAAAATGAAAATATGGTTGGTTTCAAGTAAAAATGCACTGCAAATGGCTGTTTGGGGGGGTTTGGGTTGAAGTAGAAATGCACTGCAACTGGCTGTTTGGGTTGAAGCGGAAATGCACTGCAAATGGCTGTTTGGGTTGAAGTGGAAATGCACTGCAAATGGCTGTTTGCGTTGAAGTGGAAATGTACTGCAAATGGCTGGTTGGGTTGAAGTGGAAATGCACTGCAAATGGCTGATTGGGTTGAAGTGGAAATGCACTGCAAATGGCTGTTTGGCGGGGTTGGGTTGAAGTGGAAAATGCACTGGGAATGGCTGTTTGGGAGGGGGGGGGGGGTTTGCTTGAAGTGGAAAATGCACTGCAAATGGCTGTTTGGGGGGGGGGGGGTTGGGTTGAAGTGGAAAATGCACTGCAAATGACTGTTTGGCTACACTTGACAACTTCCTGTTTGCACTATATTGATTTTAGATAAAACACAACCACTTACAACTGGGATTTTTGGCCATCATACTCACTTAAAAAATGTTGAAAATTTCTCTCCTGTGAATCATCCCATGAAGGCCACACCTTTTCCGGTTGGAGGGGGAGGGGTTATAAAACCTGGAAGTGTGGGTGTGGCTCAGTCTCTGCATGATGGGGGAGGGAGAGGTCACGACTCTGTCGGAGCTGTGAATTAACTGAACACACTGAATGTCTACTGAACTGTGAGTGTGGTGTTTTGTGTTGTTTTATGGTGGTTTTATGATGGTTTTACCCTGCTTGAAATGGTATGAAACTGCATTTGAATTTTGTGGCCTTGCACCCTCCTAGAAATGGTATGAAACTGCATTTGAATTTTGTGGCCTTGCACCCTCCTAGAAATGGAATGAAACTGCACTTGAATTTGGTGGCCTTCCACCCTGCTTGAAGTGGTTGGAAACTGCATATGTGAAGAGAAAGAGATTAGTTAAAACAAATGCTGGCCCCTTGCAGTCAGAAACAGGTGAATTGATCATGGGGGACAAGGACATGGCAGACCAATTGAATAGTTACTTTGGTTCTGTCTTCACAAAGGAAGACATAAATAATCTGCCGGAAATAGCAGGGGACTGGGGTCAGATAAGGTGGAGGAACTGAGTGAAATTCAGGTTAGCTGAGAAGTGGTGTTGGGTAAATTGAATGGATTAAAGGCCGATAAATCCCCAGGGCCAGATAGTCTGCATCCCAGAGTACTCAAGGAAGTAGCCACAGATATAGTGGATGCATTAGTCATAATTTTTCAAAACTCCTTAGATTCTGGAGTAGTTCCTGAGGATTGGAGGGTAGCTAATGAACCCCACTTTTTTAAAAAGGAGGGAGAGAGAAAACGGGCAATTACAGACCAGTTAGTGTAACATCGGTAGTGGGGAAACTGCTATTCAGTTATTAAAGATGGGATAGCAGTACATTTGGAAAGTGGTGGAATCATTGGACAAAGTCAGCATGGATTTACGAAATGTAAATCATGTCTGACGAATCTTATAGAACCTTTCGAGGATGTAACTAGTAGAGTGGATAAGGGAGAACCAGTGGATGTGTTATATCTAGACTTTCAGAAGGTTTTCGAATAGGTCCCACATAAGAGATTAGTATACAAATGTAAAGCACACGGTATTGGGGGTTCAGTATTGATGTGGATAGAGAACTGGCTGGCAGACAGGAAGCAAAGGGTAGGAGTAAACGGGTCATTTCAGAATGGCAGGTAGTGACTAGTGGGGTACTGCAAGGCTCAGTGCTGGGACCCCTATTTACAATATATATTAATGATTTGGACGAGGGAATTGAATGCAACATCTCCAATTTGAGGATGACACTAAGTTTTAGCTGTGAGGAGGATGCTAGTAGGCTTCAAGGTGACTTGGATAGGCTGGGTGAGTGGGAAAATGCATGGCAGATGCAGTATAATGTGGATAAATGTGAGGTTATCCACTTTGGTGGAAAAAACAGGAGGGTAGACTATTATCTAAATGGTGGCAAATTAGGAAAAGGGACGATGCAACAAGACCTGGGTGTCAAGGTACACCGATCATTGAAAGTAGGCATGCAGGTGCAGGCTCCAAGGGCCGAATGGCCTACTCCTGCACCTATTTTCTATGTTTCTATGCACTTGAATTTGGTGGCCTTGCACCCTGCATGAAGTGGTAGGAAACTGAACCTGAATTTGGTGGTCTTGCACACTGCTTGAAGTAGTATGAAACTGCACTTGAATATTTTGGCCTTGCACCCTGGTCGAAGAGGCAAGAAACTGCACTTGAATTTGGTGGCCTTGCACCCTGCTTGAAGTGGTAGGAAACTGAACCTGAATTTGGTGGTCTTGCACACAGCTTGAAGTAGTATGAAACTGCACTTGAATATTTTGGCCTTGCACCCTGGTCGAAGAGGCAAGAAACTGCACTTGAATTTGGTGGCCTTGCACCATGCTTGAAATGGTAGGAAAATTGATTTGAATTTGGTGGCCTCGCACTCCACTTGAAATGGAATTTCAAGGAATAGCTGTGAGTCAACTGCCAGCCCACCAGCCGTGAGTGAGCTGCCAGCGCATAATGCTTGAGGGACTGAGCTGCCACATCCATTTGGCCCACAATGTCCCTACTAGCCATCTGAAGACCAGTAGTCCCTGCAGCCAACAACACCCATACCAGCGCTCCAGAAAGCCCACCCCCACCATTGGCCACCAATATTAGAATTGGTGGAGAGGTGGAATATTGTGTCGGGGGACCAGCCCTCCTGTGTGAACATGGGACCCAATGAGTCCCACTTAGTCTAGTATCATTATATTAATACATACACACATGAATATATACACTGATCAAGTGCAAATAACATATAATGGGTTATTAATGTTCAGAGTTTTGATTGAGCCAGGTTTAACAGCCTGATGGCTGTGGGGAAGTTGCTATTCCTGATCCTGGTCGTTGCAGTCTTCAGGATCCTGTACCTTCTACCTGAAGGTAGCAGGGAGATGAGTGTGTGGCCAGAATGTGTGGGTGCTTGATGATGCTGCCAGCCTTTTTGAGGCAGCGACTGCGATAAAACCCCTCGATGGAAGGAAGGTCAGAGCCGATGATGGACTAGGCAGTGTTTACTACTTTTTGAAGTCTTTTCCTCTCCAGGGCGCTCGTTGCCAAACCAAGCCATGATGCAACCGGTCAGTATGCTCTCTACTGTGCACCTGTGGAAGTTAGAGTCCTCCTTGACAAACCGACTCTCCGTAATCTTCTCAGGAAGTAGAGGTGCTGATGTGCTTTCTTGATATTGCATAATGTTCTCGGACCAGGAAAGATCTTCACAGATGTGCACGCCCAGGAATTTGATGCTCTTGACCCTTTCAACCATTGATATAAATGAGACAGCGGGTCCCCATCATACTCCTTCCAAAGTCCACAATCAGTTCCTTGATTTTGCTGTTGTTGAGGGCTAGGTTATTGGCACCATATGGACAGTTGCTCAATCTCTCATCTATAATCTGACTCACCCTATCAGTGATACATCCCACAACAGTGGTGTGGTCAGCGAACTTGATGATGGAGTTCGCATTGTGACCGGCTACGCAGTCATGAGTATAGAGTGAGTACAGCAGGGGGCTGAGCACACAGCCTTGAGGTGCTCCCATGCTGATTGTTATCGAGGTTGACACATTGCCACCAAATCGAACAGACTGTGGTCTGTGAATGCGGAAGTCGAGGATCCAATTGCAGAGGGGTGCGCGGTGACCCAGTTCTGCGAGTTTGGGTACCAGCTTGGAGGGCTGATTGTGTTAAATGCCGAGCTGTAATCAATGAATAGTATCCTGACATATGAGTTTTTGTTGTCCTAGTGGTCCAGAGCGGAGTGGAGGGCCAGCGAGATCGCATCCACTGTTGATCTGTTGTGGCGGTAAGCAAACTGCAGTGGGTCCAGGTTTTTGTCGAAGTAGGAGTTGATTTGCTCCATGATCAACCTCTCAAAGCACTTCATCACCACAGACATTAGTGCCACAGGTCGATAGTCATTGAGGCATGTCACCTTGCTCTTCTTGGGCACTGGTATAATTGATGCCCTTTTAAAGCAGGTGGGGACCTCAGACCTCAGAAGTGAGAGGTTGAAAATGTCCGTAAAAACTCCAGCCAGTTGGTCCGCACAGGTTTTTAGAACACAACCGGGTATAACATCAGGTCCAGGCACTTTTCGAGGGTTCACCCCTCTGAAGTCTGTGACTGAGACTGAAATACCATCACAGCGAATGGAGGTTCGGGAAGGCACATCAGTATTCTCCCTATCAAAGCATGCATGAAACACATTTAGCTCATCAGGGAGTAATGTTTCACCGACATTCGAGCTGCCTCCTGGTTTCGCCTTGGAGGAAGTGATTGCATTCAGGCCCCGCCACAGCTGCCGAACATTTGTCTCATCCTCCAGTTTGGAGCAGAAGTCCCTTTTCACCTTTTTGATGGCCTTACCAAGGTAATATCTGGACTTGTAGTCCACTGTATCATCAGACGTGAATGCTCGGTGTCTGGACTTCAGAAGAGTGCGGATCGCAAAGTTCATCCAAGGTTTATGATTGGGAAACACCTGGAAGGTTTTTGTAGGCATGCAGTCCTCCACACATTTCTTTATAAAGTCTGTAACGAATGTGGCGTATTCATTCAAGTCTGTTGCAGCGTCCTTAACATTTCCCAGTCTACAGACTACAAACAGTTCTGGAGTTGTTCCTCTGCCCCACCTCCCCCCTCCCCCCACCCCCCCGACCAGCTCTGTACTGTCCTCACCTCTGGGGGTGTGTGTCTGGTGTTTGTTGACCACGGACATCTGCCTGGGGTGGGATATAGACCGCGGTCAGGATGATGGAGGTGAATTCCCTTGGGAGGTAGAAGGGGCGGCACTTCACCGTCAGATGTTCCAGGTGCGGAGAGCAGGAGTTGGACAGGACTGCCACATCTGAGCACCACACAGAGATGACCATGAGGCAGACGCCCCCTCCTCTCTCTTTCCCAGATGCCAGTGTACGGTCCATATGGTGGATGGAGAACCCTTCAGGCTGGACCGCTGAGTCTGGGGAGCAGGGGCTGAGCCATGTCTCTATAAAACAGAAAATTCCCTCAGCTCCCTTTGATAAAGCAGCCTTGCCCTTAAGTCCTCCACTTTATTTTCAAGGGACTGTACGTTGGCCAGTAGGATAGTAGGGAGAGGCCTGCGCTTCAGTCTGACCTGAAGTCCTGCCCGTCGGCCACGTTTCCGGACACAATGGAGGCTTCCCCTTTGTTTCCAGGTACTGTACTTACTATACCGGCTGTTTCTGCAGACCTGCGTTGGAACTGGAATTCCCTCACAGACGGCAGCTCCAGCTCCGTAACGAATTGGGGTTACTCCAAAGTCGGCAGCTCCAGCATTGTTTCTGGGAGATCCAGCCCGTCGGCTCTGCAGGTCATCCCGGGGTTTCAAGTCCTCAGTCGGGTCGGGAGTTACAGAGCCGGGAAGATTTAATGTCCGGGGCACCCGCAGCTGTGGGAGATCGCGAGATTGCAAGCGCCTTCAGCTGCCTAAGCAGCTTGTCTTAAACGGCACCGATTACTACCGTTTCCATGATGCAGATGAGTTGATTGAAGTTGTAGGTAAATCTTTTCTGTTCTGGTGCTCCACAAAAGTCACCGCAGGCAGGCGCCATCTTGTCTCAAAAAAAGTTGGTATAAAAAAAAGCATAGTTAGTCAAAAAAAGTATAGTTTCTCTCATCTTTTTCTCTCTTTTTCTTCTCATTATTTGTATACATGCTTCTAATAAAAAAAATATTTTTTAATTGTTTGTTGTGTATTCTGTGTTATCAGCTGTATCCCGATGTTGGGGGAGTCCAGAACAAGGGGTCACAGTCTAAGGATAAGGGGGAATTCCTTTAGGACCGAGATGAGGAAAACATTCTTTACACAGAGAGTGGTGAGTCTGTGGAATTCGCTGCTACAGAAGGTCGTTGAGACCAGTTCATTGGCTATATTCAAGAGGGAGTTGAATGTGGCTCTTGTGGCTGAAGGGATCAGGGGGTATGGAGAGAAGGCAGGTACGGGATACTGAGTTGGATGATCAGCGATGATCATATTGAATGGTGGTGCAGGCTCGAAGGGCCGAATGGCATACTGCTCCATCTATTTTTCTATGTTTCTATGTATCGCTGCTGGCAAGTTCATTTCACGGCAACTTTGTGTGTATGTGACGAATAAAATTGACTGACTTGACTTTCACTTTGACTTTGGGCTGAAAAATATCACGAAACCCCTGCTGGACCCTCTGCAGTTTGCATAGCAGGCCAAAAGATCTGTGGAATACGCAGTCAACCTGGGCCTGCACTTCACCCTCCAGCACCTAGACCGCAAGGGAACCTATGCGAGGATTTTGTTTGTTCATTTTAGCTCTGCATTCAACACCATTGTGTCAGAGCTACTACACTACAAACTTCCTGACCTGACTATGCCTGAACCCCTGTCGGTGGGTCACCAGCATCCTGGCAGTCAGAAAGCAGCATGTGAGGCTGGAAAAGCACATCTCGGACCAGCAGACCCTCACCATAGGAGCACAGAAGGCTGCGTACTCTCTCCTCTCCTCCACGCTCTCTACCCCAATGTCTACACCTCCACTGACTCCTCTGTCAAGCTTCTCCAGTTTGCGGATGGCACAACCCTGATTGGACTGATCCAGAATGGGGAGGAATCTGCCTGCAGACAGGAAGTGACACAGCTGGCGTCCTGGTGCCATCGCAACAACCTGGAGTTCCATGCTCAAGATAGTGGAATTGATTGTAGACTTTAGGAGAGCTCCCCCTCCCCTCTCCCCAATCACCTTCAACAACACCACAGTCACATCTGTGATATATTTTCAGTTCCTGGGAACCATCATCTCCAAGGACCTTAAATGGGGGGCCACCATCGACTCCATAGTCAAAAAGGCACAACCGAGGATGTACTTCCTGCGGCAGCTGAGGAAGCACAATCTGCCACAGGCAATGATGGTCCAATTCTATACGGCCATCGTAGAGTCTGTCCTCACCTTCTCCATCATGGCCTGGTTTGGCTCAGCCACCAAGCACGACACCTGGAGGCTGCAGCGAATCATCCGATCAGCAGAGAAGGTTAATGGCTGCAACCTACCCTCCATTGATGAACTGTACACTGCAAGGGGCAAAAATCAGTAGCTTCCTTTTGCTCTGGTATTTTATTTTATTGACATGTTTAATCAATACTGTTTTATTATTAATGTTTAATGTTTTATGTGTCTTTCCTAACTCTCACTCTGTTTTGTTTTAACTTGCGGGCCGAGCACCAAGGCAAATTCCTTGTATGTGGATTCTTGGCCAATAAACTTATTGATTCATTCATTCATTAGTCCAGAGGGAATAGGATATAATTGGATGATTTTGCTTCTCCACGTAATATAAATTTGTACAGTCTCTTGTGTTTTAAGAGGTACTAGACTAAGTGGAGCCCGTTGGGTCCCATGTTCACACGGGAGGGCTGGCCTCCCGATGCAATATTCCACCTCTCCACCAATTCCAATATTGGTGGCCTGTGGAGGGGGGGGGGGCTTTCTGGAGCGCTGGTATGGGTGGTGTTGGCTGCAGGGACTACTGGTCTCCAGAGGGCTAGATTGGACATTGTGGGCTGTAGATGGTTTATATGCAACCAATAATAGTTACCTTAGTCCCATTAACCCCGCCTAGTTAACATCAATCATAACGCCTTCCCCTTCCTGGGTACAGTTTAGTAGAAGAATGTAGCCAGTGCTTGAAGATGTATGTAATACCCTGTGCTATCATTAAAGGATGTTGCACAGTTTAAGAGTTTGTGAATTGCATATTTACATGGTGTCGAAGCTGGAAGACACTTGCGTCTCCTGTCTATCGGGTTTTATTTCTTTTTTTTGATTTGTGCTTTTGTGCATAATCTCTCTGGCCATGGCGTCCTCTTGCAGAAAGCCCGCGCAGCTTGTCTTTGATGCTGACATCTCTGAGCGCTGGGCCACGTTTGAATTTGATTTTACACACTTTGTCAACGTCGCACACCGTGCTGATCCTGACTCCCTTAAAGCTTAAACTAAATCACTTCTCTGCCGCCTGTCGTTTATTCCATTCCCGTGGGAGACAGGCACAGATTTCCAGACCCAGTCTAAACATGCTGAGACAATCTGATATCTGTTACGACTCACAGCCCAACATAGTTGAATCCTATGATGCAGATCCAATTAATCCTCCCGAGGACTCGCATGTGTTTACCCTCCTACAGACACCCGCCCACCACTCTGATCCCTCCGTATCTGTGACTGTCAATGATGTAACCTTCCTTGCAAAGTTAGACACAGGTGCGAAGGTCAACGTTTTGTCAATGAATCTTTTTAACAAGATAAGGAATGATGAGCCCCTGGTTGCTGACGATGCTACCCTGCACGCCTATGGTGGAGAAATTCTAAGGCCTGCGGGGAGGGCCACTTTAACTTGCGTGCTGCAAAAGGCCACGAGAAACCTGGTTTTTTATGTTTTGAACTCTGACTGTGTAACCCTGCTGGGCAACCGTGCGTGCCAAGATCTTGGCCTGGTGTCCTTCGACCACACGGTCCACAAAGTGCAACTGTCGTTTAACCCGGTTGCAGAATACCAGGACCTGTTCAAGTTGACCTGGGAAAGTTACCGCTGACATACCATATTTCCATTGACCCAAATATACAACCCGTGGTCCGCGCACCTCACAGGGTGTCTCACGCCATGAAAGACAGGGTCGAGGCGATGCTTAGCAACATGGTCAAAAAGGGGGTGCTAGAAGCGGTTAGCGAGCCCACCGATTGGGTCTCCACCATGGTTGCCACGATAAAGAAAGACAAGAACAAAATACGTGTGCGTATCAACCCGAAGGACTTAAACCTTGCCATCAGGCGACCACACTACCCCATGCGGTCTGTTGAGGACGTGGCGGGTCAGGTCGGACAAGCCACCATCTTTTCGGTCCTAGATGCTAAGAACTCGATTTGGCAGATCCCGTTGGACAAAGCGTCTTCTGACCTCACGACCTTCGCCACACCGTTTGGCAGATTCAAGTTCCTGCGAATGCCATTCGGCATCAATTCCGCTAGCGAGGTGTTCCAGCGAACGATGGAACAGATATTCTCGGACCTGCCATGTGCCATCATCGTGGATGATATCCTGGTTTATGGGAAGGACATTGCAGAGCACGACCTGAACCTCCGCCGCGTCCTGGATCAGGCGCGGAAGGCGAACCTGAAGCTGAATCCCAAGAAGTGCCGGTTTCGTGTCTCAGAGGTCACGTATGTTAACCATATAACCATATAACAATTGCAGCACGGCAACAGGCCCTCTCGACCCTTCCAGTCCATGCCAACCATTTGTTTTCCCCTAGTCCCATCTACCTGCACTCAGAACTTACCCCTCCATTCCCTTCACGTCCATATACCTATCCACTTTGCTCTTAAATGTTAAAATCGATCCTGCCTCCACCACTTCTGCAGGAAGCTCATTCCACACAGCCACCACCCTCTGAGTAAAGAAGTTCCCCCTCACGTTACCCCAAAACTTCTGTCCCTTTAAATTCTCATGTCATGCCCTCTTGTTTGAATCTTCCCTACCCCTCAATGGGAAAAACGTATCCACGTTAACTCTGTCTATCCCTTTCATCATTTTAAAGACCTCAATCAAGTCCCCCCTTAACCTTCTGCGCTCCAAATAATAAAGACCTAACTTGTTCAACCTTTCTCTGTAACATAGTTGCTGGAGCCCTGGCAACATTCTAGTAAATCTCCTCTGTACTCTCTCTATTTTGTTGACATCCTTCCTATAACTAGGCGACCAAAATTGTACACCATACTCCAGAATTGGTCTTACCAATGCCTTGTACAATTTTAACATTACTTCCCTACTCCTATAGTCAATGCTCTGATTTATAAAGGCCAGCACACCAAAGGCTTTCATTACCACCCTATCTATATGCGATTCCACCTTCAGGGAACTATGCACAGTTATTCCTAGATCCCTCTGTTCCACAGCATTCCTCAATTCCCTACCATTTACCATGTATGTCCTATTTTGATTTGTCCTGCCAAGATGTAGCACTTCACACTTAACAGCATTAAACTCCATCTGCCATTTTTCAGCCCACTTTTCCAAATGGCCCAAATCTCTCTGTCGACTTTGAAAATCTACTTCATTATCCACAACACCACCTATCTTAGTATCATCTGCATACTTACTTATCCAATTTTCCACCCCATCATCCAGATCATTGATGTACATGACAAACAACAGTGGACCCAACACAGATCCCTGAGGCACCCCACTGGTCACCGGCTTCCAACCTGACAAACAGCCATCCACCATTACTCTCTGACATCTCCCATTCAGCCACTGTTGAATCCATCTTGCTACTCCGCCATTAACACCCAAAGATTGAACCTTCTTAACCAACCTTACATTGGAAGATTCAAACAAGAGGGCATGACATGAGAATTAAGGGACAGAAGTTTAGGGGTAACGTGAGGGGGAACTTCTTTACTCAGAGGGTGGTGGCTGTGTGGAATGAGCTTCCAGCAAAGGTGGTGGAGGCAGGATCGATTTTAACATTTAAAAGTAAAGTGGATAGGTATATGGACGTGAAGGGAATGGAGGGGTATGGTCTGAGTGCAGGTAGATGGGACTAGGGGAAAACAAATGGTCGGCACGGACTGGAAGGGCCGAGAGGGCCTGTCTCCGTGCTGTAATTGTTATATGGTTATATGGTTATATGATATTGGTCCCCCTCGGGTTCAAGTGCAACCCGTCCTTTGTGTACAGATCATGCCTTCCCCAAAAGAGGTCCCAGTGATCAAGGAACTTGAATCCCTGCCCAATGCACCAGTCCCTCAGCCACGCATTTATCCTCCACCTCATTTCATTCCTACTCTCACTGTCACGCGGCACAGGCAGTAATCCTGAAATCATTACCCTTTTGGTCCTTCTCCTTAACTTTCCCCCAAACTCCCTAAATTCTCCCTTCAGGACCTCGTCACTTTTTCTGCCTATGTCATTGGTACCTATGTGTACCACACCATCAGGCTCCTCTCCCTCCCTTATCAGAATCTTTTGGACACGTTCTGACACATGCGAGACCCTAGCAAACTACCATCCGGGTCTCCCGACTGCGTCCACAGAATCGCCTATCCGACCCCCTAACTATAGAGTCCCCTATTACAATTGCCCTCCTCTTTTTGCTACCCTTCTGAGCATCAGGGCCGGTCTCTGTGCCGGAGGCCCAGCCGCTGTTGCTGCCCCCAGCTAGGCTGTCCCCTCCAATCGTACTCAAACCCGAGTTCCTATTTTCCAGGTGTACGGTCACAGGGGTACTCTCTAGCCCCTGACTCTGCCCCTTGCCCTTCCTAACTGTGACCCACTTGTCTGCCTCCTGTGGTTTGGGGGTGACTACCTCCCTGTAGCTCATCTCTATTACCTCCTCACTCTCCCTGACCAGACGGAGGTCATCGAGCTGCTGCTCCAGGTTCCTAACACAGTCCTTTAGGAGCCCCATCTCAACACACCTGGCGCAGATGTGGATGTCTGGATGGCTATCGGATTCCCTGACCTCCCACATCTGACATCCAGAACAGTACACTGCCCTTGCCTTCATACTCCCCCCTTACACAGGATACAATAGCAACACAATACAAAGTACACAACAAACTGCTGGAATCTGACTGCCAATCAGCTGCTTTCCCTAGTCCACTTCCCACCAATCAGCGGCTTCCTCAAAAAAACCACTTCTCCAAATGGAATGTTATGGATTTCGGTAAGCCCCGCGCTTGATTTTAAACCTTACCGGTCGGGTGTCGCTCCTCCCCCTCCTCCTCTTCTTCCAACGGCTCCTGTGGGCCTCTGAAAAAACAAGCCTCGCGCTTGATTTTAAACCTTACCGGTCGGGTGTCGCTCCTCCCCCTCCTCCTCTTCTTCCAACGGCTCCTGTGGGCCTCTGAAAAAACAAGCCCCGCGCTTGATTTTAAACCTTACCGGTCGGGTGTCGCTCCTCCCCCTCCTCCTCTTCTTCCAACGGCTCCTGTGGGCCTCAGAAAAAACTAGCCCCGTGCTTGATTTTAAACCTTACCGGTCGGGTGTCGCTCCTCCCCCTCCTCCTCTTCTTCCAACGGCTCCTGTGGGCCTCTGAAAAAAAACAAGCCCCGTGCTTGATTTTAAACCTTACCGGTCGGGTGTTGCTCCTCCCCCTCCTCCGCTTCTTCCAACGGCTCCTGTTGGACATGTTTTCACCTCTAACGGACTAATACCCGACCCCTTGAAGGCAGCTGCCATCTCTGAGATGGCAGCCCCCACCGACGTGCCAGGTCTACAACGATTCTTGGGCATGGTGAACTACCTTGGGAAGTTTGTACCAAACCTCAGTGAGCTGAGTGCTCCCCTGTGGCAGCTGACAAAAAAGGATATCGCCTGGGTCTGGCTCCCACACCACCAGCAGGTCTTTGACTGCCTCAAGACGTTGCGGTTCGTCGACGTGAGTCGCCCCATCACCGTCACCTGTGACGCTTCCAAGTTCGGCCTGGGTGCGGCTTGCCTTCAGTCTGTCGATGGATCGTTACACCCTGTCTCCTATGCCTCCCGCAGCGGTACGCCCAGATCGAGAAGGAGCTGCTCGCGGTGGTGTTCGCCTGCTCCAAGTTCAGAGACTTCCTGTTCGGCAGCAGATTTACGGTCGAAACCGACCACCAGCCACTGGTGACAACCCTGAACAAGCCGATTCATGCTGCCCCCGCCAGGCTGCAGCGTATGATGCTGCAGCTACAGCGTTTCGACTTCGATATAATCTACAAGAAGGGCACCGAGATGCACATTGCGGACACCATATTGCGCGCCCCGCGGACCTCCCGCGCTCGCCACCCCTACGAAACAGAGGACTTGCTTGTACTGGGCGTTAACTTTATTCCAACCAAGCAGCTACAGGTTTTGGCCGAGCACACCGCTGCCGATCCAGTTGTGCAGCGGTTTGCCTCTGTGATTAAAGCAGGGTGGCCAACAAAGCGCTCCGCTGCGCCGTCTGAAACTCAGCCTTTCTTCCTGGTCCACGACGAACTGGTGCTCCAGGATGGCGTCATCGTCAAGGGACATAAAGTTGTAGTCCAGTCCTCCCTGTTTGACTTTTACTTTTGTGCAGCCCATAGCGGACACCCTGGGGTCGATGCGACACTCGCCCATGCAAAGTGCCAATTCTACTGGCCTGGAATGGCCAAATATATCCGAGACCGAGTTTCTGCCTGCTCCACGTGCAACAGTCTTGCTCCACACCAGCAGCGACAGCCCCTGCTGCAACAACCTGCTCCTGCCTTGGCCTGGTCCTCGTTGGCTGCCGACATTTTCGAGTGGCGTGGTAACCACTACCTTGTCCTGGTCGACTCGTACTCAAACTGGTTCGAAGTGGATTTGCTGACATCCCTCACGTCGGAGATGGTGATCCGAAAGCTGCGGAAACACCTCCACTTTTGGGTCCCCTGTCAGGCTGCAGACTGACAATGGCAGTCAGTTTACCAACCGAGAATTCAAAAGTTTTGCCGACAAGTGGAATTTCGTGCATTTCACCAGCAGCCCAGAGTACCCACAGAGCAACGGCCTGGCAGAACGGGCCGTCCGCAGCGCCAAGCTTCTGATGGAACAGGCGAGACTATCCAACTCTGATTTGTACTTGGACCTCCTAAACCTCAGGAATGTTTCCAGGGATCCGGCCATGGGATCACCTGCTCAGCGTCTGATGTCCAGAACAACCAGATCTACCATCCCGATTGCCCAGCGCCAGCTGAAACCTCGGGTGCTGGAGCCAGCCTCCATGCAGAGGCGCATTCAAGAGAAACATGACAGCCAGCGGCATCCCACGATCGGTCGTGCAGACCACTCGATCCCCTGTTGCCTGGACAGGTTGTTCGGTTGCAGACCGCCGGTGGTCACTCCCGTCTGGCTACCGTGGTTGGGGTGGCCGACTCACCTCGTTCGTTTTTGGTCGACTATGAGGGTACCATCTACCGAAGAAGCCGACAACACCTGCTTGCGGTTAATGAGCCGAAGCCGCAGCCACCGGGGCCCTATGCCCCGCCACTCTCATACCAGCAGCCGGCTGCCGTCCCAGCCAGTGTTCCCTGCGTGCCTCGATCCCCATCTCGAGCGCCTGGTTCCCCTCTGCGCGGGTCCCCTGTTGCCGGTCGCGGTTCTCCCTCTCCTGTTTCTCCCACTCCGCCACCCTTCCCTGGTTCCCCAGCTGCCTCGCGTCCTCCTGTTTCTTCTGCTCTTTCGGGGGAAGGGGGAGACATCCGTACGCGCTCGGGCCGGATCAGCAAGCCACCTGTTCGTTATGGCGATTATTTAATTCTGCTGTTTAATTCTGTTGTCGTGACAACAATCTGGTTTGATTTTCTAAGGGGAAGGATGTAGATGGTTTATATGCAACCAATAATATAGTTACCTCAGTCCCATTAACCCCGCCTAGTTAACATCAATCATAACGCCTTCCCCTTCCTGGGTACAGTTTAGTAGAAGAATGTAGCCAGTGCTTGAAGATGTATGTAATACCCTGTGCTATCATTAAAAGATGTTGCACACTTTAAGAGTTTGTGAATTGCATATTTAAATGGGCCAAATGGATTCATGGGGTGGCAGCTCAGTCCCTCAAGCATGATGTGCTGTCACCTCATTCATGGCTGGTGGGCTGGCAGTTGACTCACGACTATTCCTTGAAATTCCATTTCAAGCAGCATGCAAGGCCACCAAATTCAAATCAATTTTCCTACCATTTCAAGCAGGGTGCAAGGCCACCAAATTCAAGTGCAGTTTCCTACCATTTCAAGGAGGGTGCAAGGCCACCAAATTCAAGTGCAGTTTCCTACCATTTCAAGGAGGGTGCAAGGCCACCAAATTCAAATGCAGTTTCATACCATTTCATGCAGGGTACAACAACACCACATTCAAATGCAGTTTCATACCATTTCATGCAGGCTGCAAGGCCACCACATTCAAATGCAGTTTCATACCATTTCAAGCAGGGTAAAACCACCATAAAACCACACAAAACCACACTCACAGTTCAGTAGGCATTCAGTGTGTTTAGTAGATTCACAGCTCCGACAGAGTCGTGACCTCTCCCTCCCCCATCATGCAGAGACTGAGCCATACCCACACTTCCGGGTTTCATAATCCCTCCCCCTCCCACCGGAAAAGGTGTGGCCTTCTTAGCGTGATTCGCCTAGTTATAGGAAGGATGTCAGCAAAATAGAGAGAGTACAGAGGAGATTTACTAGAATGTTGCCAGGGTTCCAGCAACTATGTTACAGAGAAACGTTGAACAAGTTAGGTCTTTATTCTTTGGAGTGCAGAAGGTTAAGGGGGGACTTGATTGAGGTCTTTAAAATGATGAAAGGGATAGACAGAGTTGACGTGGATACGTTTTTCCCATTGATGGTAGGGAAGATTCAAACAAGAGGGCATGACATGAGAATTAAGGGACAGAAGTTTCGGGGTAACGTGAGGGGGAACTTCTTTACTCAGAGGGTGGTGGCTGTGTGGAATGAGCTTCCAGCAGAAGTGGTGGAGGCAGGATCGATTTTAACATTTAAGACTAAAGTGGATAGGTATATGGACATGAAGGGAATGGAGGGGTATGGTCTGAGTGCAGGTAGATGGGACTAGGGGAAAACAAATGGTCGGCACGGACTGGAAGGGCCGAGAGGGCATGTTTCCGTGCTGTAATTGTTATATGGTTATATGATTCACAGGAGAGAGATTCTCAACATTTTTTAAATACTAATAACACTTTTATTATTCATTGATTGGAAGAATCCTCTGCACCTGATGAGCGGAGGGCGGCTAAGATGGCCAAAAATCACAGCCGTAAGTGGTAGCGTTTTATCTAAAATCAATATAGTGCAAACAGGAAGTTGTCAATTTTAGCCAAACATCCATTTGCAGTGCATTTTCCACTTCAACCCAAAGCGGTCAAGATCAGACATTTAGTAATATAAGATAGACAATAGACAATAGGTGCAGGAGCAGGCCATTCGGCCCTTCGAGCCAGCACCGCCATTCAATGTGATCATGGCTGATCATCCCCAATCGGCACCCCATTCCTGCCTTCTCCCCATATCCCCAGATCGCTATTTTTAGACAGACAGAGGGGTGTAAAATGAGGATAGGAGCAATAGGTAGCGAGGTGAAAAGTGGCTGGAAAACAAATCCAGGGCAAAAATCTAAAAGGGCCACTTTTCAACATAATTGTAAAAGGGCCAAGAGTGTTGTAAAAACAAGCCTGAAGGCTTTGTGTCTCAATGCGAGGAGCATTCGTAATAAGGTGGATTAGTTGAATGTGCAGATAGCTATTAATAATTATGATATAGTTGGGATTACGGAGACATGGCTCCAGGGTGACCAAGGCTGAGAGATGTACATCCAGGGATATTCAATATTCAGGAAGGATAGACAGAGAGGAAAAGGAGGTGTGGTAGCGTTGCTGGTTAGAGAGGAGATTAACGCAATAGAAACGAATGACATTAGCTTGGAGGATGTGGAATCAATATGGGTGGAGCTGCGAAACAATAAGGGGCAAAAAACGCTAGTGAGTGTTGTGTACAGGCTACCTAACAGTAGTAGTGGAGTTGGGGATGGCATCAAACAGGAAATTAGAAATGCATGCAACAAAGGTAAAACCGTTATAATGGGTGACTTCAATCTATATATATATAGATTGGGTGAATGAAATTGGCAGCGGTGCTGAGGAAGAGGATTTCTTGGAATGTATGCGGGATAGTTTTCTAAACCATCATGTGGAGGAACCAACGAGAGAGTAGGCTATTCTAGACTGGATATTGAGTAATGAGGAAGGGTTAGTTAGCAGCCTTGTTGTACGTGGCCCCTTGGGCAAGAGTGACCATAATATGGTTGAGTTCTTCGTTAGGATGGAGAGTGACATTGTTAATTCAGAAACACGGGTCCTGAACTTAAAGAAAGGTAACTTTGAGGGTATGAGATGTGAATTGGCCAAGATGGACCGGCAATTGATTCTTGAAGGGTTGACGGTGGATATGCAATGGAAGGCATTTAAAGACTGCATGGATGAACTACAACAATTGTTCATCCCAGTATGGCAAAAGAATAAATCAGGGAAGGTGGTGCATCCGTGGATAACGAGGGAAATCAGGGATAGTGTCAAAGAAAAAGATGAAGCGTACAAATTAGCCAGAAAAAGCAGCCTACCAGGGGACTGGGAGAAATTCAGAGACCAACAGAGGAGGACAAAGGACTTAATTAGGAAAGGGAAAATGGAGGATGAAAGAAAACTGGCAGGAAACATAAAAACTGGCTGCAAAAGTTTTTATCAATATGTGAAGCGCAAAAGATTAGTTAAAACAAATGTAGGTCCCTTGCAGTCAGAAACGGGTGAATTGATCATGGGGAACAAGGACATGGCAGACCAATTGAATAACTACTTTGGTTCTGTCTTCACTAAGGAAAACATAAATAATTTGCCGGAAATAGCAGGGGATCGCGGGTCAAATGAGATGTCGGAAATGAGTGAAATCCAGGTTAGCCGGAAAGTGGTGTTGGGTAAATTGAATGGATTAAAGTCCGATAAATCCCCAGGGCCAGATAGGCTGCATCCCAGGGTACTTAAGGAAGTAGCCCCAGAAATAGCAAATGCCTTAGTGATAATTTGTCAAAACTCTTTAGATTCTGGAGTAGTTCCTGAGGATTGGAGGGTAGCTAATGTAACCCCACTTTTTAAAACGGGAGGGAGAGAGAAAACGGGGAATTACAGACCAGTTAGTCTAACATCAGTAGTGGGGAAACTGCTAGAGTCAATTATTAAAGATGGGATAGCAGCGCATTTGGAAAGTGGTGAAATCATTGGACAAAGTCAGCATGGATTTACGAAGGGTAAATCATGTCTGATGAATCTTATTGAATTTTTTGAGGATGTAACTAGTAGAGTGGATAAGGGAGAAGCAGTGGATGTGTTGTATCTGGACTTTCAGAAGGCTTTCGACAAGGTCTCACACAAGAGATTGATATACAAACTTAAAGCACACGGTATTGGTGGTTCAGTATTGATGTGGATAGAGAACTGGCTGGCAGACAGGAAGCAAAGAGTAGGAGTGAACGGGTTATTTTCAGGATGGCAAACAGTGACTAGTGGGGTGCCGCAAGGCTCAGTGCTGGGACCCCAGCTATTTACAATATACATTAATGATTTGGACGAGATGGAATTTAAAATGCAACATCTCAAAGTTTTGCGGATGACACGAAGCTGGGGGGCAGTGTTAGCTGTGAGGAGGAGCTAGGATGCTGCAGGTTGACTTGGATAGACTCTGGGTGAGTGGGCAAATTCATGGCAGTGCAGTATAATGTGGGCTAAATGTGAGGTTATCACTTTGGGGGTGTAGAATGGCATAAACAGGAAGGTAGTTATTTATAGACTATACTATTTGAATGGTGACCGATTAGGAAAAGGGGAGAGATGCAGCGAGACCTGGGTGTCATGGTACACCCAGTCATTGAAGTAGGCATGTAGGTGCAGCAGGCTGTGAAGTAAAGCGAAGGGAATGGTATGGTTGGAAGATTGGCATTCATAGCAAAAGGATTTGAGTACAAGAGCAGGGAGGCTTCTACTGCAGTTTGTACAGGGTCTTGGTGAGGGTACACATGGAGTATTGCGTACAGTTTTGGTCTCCTAATCTGAGGAAAGACATTCTTGCCATAGAGGGAGTACAGAGAAGGTTCACCAGACTGATTCCTGGGGATGGCACGACTTCCCATATGAAGAAAGATTGCGCTCAGGAGCGTTGATAGGCTTTGGCTTGTACTCGGGAATTTAGAAGATTGAGGGGTTGACATGATATGATTGTCTCATAGAGACTTACAAATTTCTTAAGGGGTTGGGACAGGCTAGATGCAGGAAGATTGTTCCCGATGTTGGGGAACAACACCATCCAGAACAAGGGGTCACAGTTTAAGGCCCGATACGGGGGGAAGTCTTTTAGGACTGAGATGAGGAAATCATTTTTTCACACAGAGAGTGGTGAATCTGTGGAATTCTCTGCCACAGAAGGTAGTTGAGGCCAGTTTGTTGGCCATATTTAAGAGGGAGTTGTATGTGGCCCTTGTGGCTGAAGGGATCAGGGGGTATGGAGAGAAGGCAGGTACAGGATACTGAGTTGGATGATCAGCCATGATCATATTGAATGGCAGTGCAGGCTCGAAGGGCCGAATGGCCTGCTCCTGCACCTAATTTCTATGTTTCTATGTTTTAAGAGCCCTATCTAGCTCTCTCATGAAAGCATCCAGAGAACCTGCCTCCACCGCCCTCTGAGGCAGAGAATTTTGCAGACTCACCACTCTCTGTGAGAAAAGTGTTTCCTCGTCTCCGTTCTAAATGGCTTACTCCTTATTCTTAAACTGTGGGCCCTGGTTCTGGACTCCAACAACATCGGGAACATGTTTCCTGCCTCTAGTGTGTCCAAACCCTTAATAATCTTATATGTTTCAATGAGATCCCCTCTCATCCTTCTAAACTGCAGAGTGTACAAGCCCAGCTGCTCCATTCTATCAGCATATTACAGTCCCACCATATCTATCTGTGTGGAAATTAACAATGGAAGTTATCTGTGTGGATATTAACTGTTTATTCTTTGTTATTTGTTATGTACTTTGAACAGAGGGGAGATACAAATATGCAGTTGGTTGTGTCTTATCGGTGTTTTAAGTTTGTTTTCTTCCTACTTTTACTTTTTGAATTAAGTACAAAAAGAAACCTGGATTCCACACCAGCCATGTGAAATTTTGGTTAGAGTGTCAGATGAGATAGGAGATGCCAACATTTCAGAAAGAAATTGGCATTTGGGGAAATTGTGATTAGTATAGAACTATACGAGGAATTTAAAATTGTTAATCTGGGGAGATAGATTGGAACTATTGGGAGTATATTTTATTTATTTTCTTCTAAATAATGATGTATTTTTAAAGGGTTCAAATACATTGGTGAAGAGATATGGATTACTGATTTTGAGTTAATTAGCTCTTTTGGGAAAGCTTGTTTTGATGTAATCACAGTGTTTGTCTTTAAAAATGCAAATGAGCAGTCTGGTTTCCTGTCTCCAAGAATGTAAATATGTATGATCTTGAAGCATGTGTCTTGTAAAAGACAAATGAGGGTCCATGCAGTATTGTGCTAGTTGATTACATCAGACCTTAGCTGACAAAAGGGGGTTTGAGGGAACTCACTATGGGAGGTAAAGAGTTAAGAGAGAACCTAGATTGGGGAGGAGAAAGTTATTCGGACATTTGAAGAAAAACATTGCAACTAACCCTGATCTCCTCCCCAGCACTGGGATTCCCATATTAAACTAAACTCTTCCATTTGTGCTGTGATAATCAGATACAAAATGTGGTAGTAACAGGCCATGAAGACAGAATGAGGCCAGTTGCATGCTGTTCAACTATACAAGGTTCAGTGCTAGCCGAGCTGCACTGATGTACTTAAGCACTTGACTGTGTAACATGGGCATTGCAAGTCTTAGAGCCCAACACACTGAGAGGGACTATAGTTTTACATTGTCCCCATAGTAGTGTGACAGAAGCAGGAGAGTTATAGGCAGTATTAAATAGTTGATGTGCCAAATGGGAAATGAGTATAGCCAGCAGATAAACAGAGATAGATAGATTTCACAGGGCTTCCTCTGCAGTTGTATAGGGCTCTGGTAAGACCACATCTGGAGTATTGTGTACAGCTTTGGTCTCCTAATTTGAGTAAGGACATCCTTGTGATTGAGGCAGTACAGCATAGGTTTAAGAGTTTGATCCCTGGGATTGCGGGACTATCATATGAGGAAAGATTGAAAAGACTAGGCTTGTATTCACTGGGGTTAAGAAGGATGAGGGGGAATCTTACAGAAACATATAAAATTATAAAAGGACTGGACAGGCTAGATGCAGGAAATATGTTCCCAATGTTGGACGAGTCCAGAACCACGGGCCGCAGTCTTAGAATAAAGGGGAGGCCATTTAAGACTGAGGTGAGAAAAATATTTTTCACCCAGAGTTGTGAATTTGTGGAATTCCCTGCCACAGAGGGCAGTGGAGTACAAATAACTGGATGGATTTAAGAGAGAGTTAGATAGAGCTCTAGGGGATAGTGGAATCAAGGGATATGGGGAGAAGGCAGGCACGGGTTATTGATTGGTGACGATCAGCCATGATCACAATGAGTGGCTGTGCTGGCTCGAAGGGCCGAATGGCCTGCTCCTGCACCTATTTTCTATGTTTCCATGACACTTGCTCTAGTTACAAAATAAATTATACTATTTAGTACTGATTGATCACTTTACCCTCTGGGTAAAGGTATTCACATGCCAAGATAAAACAGTTAGAATTGTGACTTGGAGACAGAGATAATATTTAGGTGGGAGTCCCTCTTCAGATAGACTCTGATCATGGAACACGTTTCACAGGGAAGGTGTTGAAGGAGGCATCTCCCTTGAAAGAAGTTAAATAGTGATTTCATGTCACCCACAGAGTTCTGGATTAGTGGAGTAAATGAACAGGACACTAAAGAGTCCAAGTAAAGCCTTGACCGAGACAGGACAGGAATGGGATAAGGTATTCCTAGACGTTCTAATGGTTCAAAGCAACCCCAGCTGGAGGGACAGGGTTAACACCTTTTGAACAGATAACAGAACAGTTATGAACCTACCAGAAGATGAGATAACTAAAGGAGCAGAGTTTGTAACTTAAGGGAAAGAACGTTCGGACCCTACGGGAAATCTCTGGCACAGCACATCACTGGCAACTGTCTCCCGGCCATTCAGGACATTTTCCATCGGCGGTGCCTGCAGAAGGCACACAGTATCACCAAAGACCATAGCCATCCAGCACGCAGGGTGTTCTCCTTGTTACCGCCAGGCAGACGATACAGGAGCATGGCTGCACGTACCACCAGATTAAAGAACAGTATTTACCATGAGGCCATCAGGCTTCTGAACTAATAAACACATTTCACATCATATATGTTGATTATTTTATTATTGTCTTTTTACCTTACCAATGTAATTTTTATCTTATCCTTGTAATATCATTGCTGAGGTGACCATTTGTCTTGTCAAACACATTTCATTGTACTGTTGACCCTGTGTTAACCTACTTATGACAAATAAAACTGAATTGCATTGAATTGCAAATTGCACAAATTTTAAAATTGATCGGTAGAGAATCAATTGGGTAAAAAGAGGAAGTAAGTATTGAAATTAAGATGCCAAATAACAGAGATTAAGTAATGGTTCAATTCCTGCTCGAAAGGGCTGGTCTTCAGCCCCAGTGGGTGAAATTGAATAGTGTTATAGCAGCAGGGGAGAAACGTGCATTAATGGGCATGAGGGGTACCTCACTTCTGCAGGAATCCCCATTTGTAATGGCCCTTTTCATTCAGACCCTTCTCCAAGCTCTACAAAGCAGAGTAAATAGCTGTGATAAAGTGCTCCGCCCATACAGTAGCTACAGATATGGTCTCAAAATTATACGGTGCGTTGAATCAAGAGTTACAATTAGCATGTAATAAAGGTGATGCTCCTATTGTTATGGAAGATTTCAACATGCAGGTAGACTGGGAAAATTAGGTTGGTACTGGACCCCGAGAAAGGGAGTTTGTGGAGTGCCTCCGTGATGGATTCTTAGAGTAGCTTCTCCTGGACCCTACCAGGGAGAAGACCATTCTGGATTTTGTGTTATGTAATGAACCGGATTTGATAAAGGAACATAAGGTAAAGGAGCCATTAGGAGAAAGTGACCATAATAAGATAAGTTACAATCTACAATTGGAGAGTGAGATGGGTAAATCGGAGGTGTCAGTATTACAGTTGAACAAAGGGGACTATGGAGCCATGAGGGAGGAGCTGGCCAAAATTGACTGGAAAGATACCCTAGCAGGGATGACAGTGGAACAACAATGGCAGGTATTTCTGGGAATAATACAGAAGGCGCAGGGTCAGTTCATTCCAAAGAGGAAGAAAGATTCCAAGGGGAGTAAGGGGTGACCGTGGCTGACGAGGAAAGTCAGGGACAGTATAAAAATAAAGGAGAACTATAACATAGCAAAGATGAGCGGGAGGCTAGAGGATTGGGCAACTTTTAAAGAGCAACAGAAAATACCTAAAAAGGCAATACGGGGAGAAAAGATGAGGTACGAAGATAAGCTAACCAAGAATATAAAGGAGGATAGTAAAAGCTTCTTTAGGGATGTGAAGAGGAAAAAAATAGTTAAGACCAAAGTTGAATCCTTGAAGACTGAAAAAGGTGAATTTATTATGGGGAACAAGGAAATGGCAGACAAGTTAAACAGGTACTTTGGATACATCATCACTAAGGATGAAACAAGTGGCCAGAGGATCTGGGGTGACGGAGAACTGAAGGAAGTTCACATTAGACAGGAAATGGTGCTGGGTAGTCTGATGGGACCAAAGGCAGATAAATCCGCAGCGTCAGATGGACTGCATCCTGAGGTACTTAAGGAAGTGACTATATAAATTGTAGACATATTGGTCTTGGTTCCTATGGATTGGAGGGTAGCCAAGGTTATCCCATATTTTAAGAAAGACGGGAGTGAGAAAACAGGGAATTATAAACCGGTGGTGGAGAAGATGCTGGAGTCAATTATAAAAGATGAAATAGCGGCCAATTTTGATAGCAGTAGCAGGATCGGTCTGGGTCAGCATGGGTTTATGAAGGGAAGATCATGCTTGACTAATCTTCTGAAATTTTTTGAGGATGTAACTAGGAAAATGGACAAGGGAGAGCCAGTAGGTGTAGTGTGCCTGGACTCACACAAACATTTGATAAGGTCCCACATTGGAGATTAGTGGGCAAAATTAGAGCACATGGTATTGGGGGTGGGGTGCTGACAAGGATAGAAATTTGGTTGGCAGACAGGGGACTTCCGGTGGCGCTATGGAGTGAGTGGAACTCGCGCCATTCAGCTCCGTTAAAACTGTATAAAAAACAGGGGTAAAAGGGGTAAATTGAAGCTACTCACCAGAGGAGAATGGTTGTGAACGGCTCCGGTAGCGTTGAAAAGGTGCGTGACGTCATCAGGCGCGCGACTTTAATAAGAAAAATGTTGCTGCATCGCTCCCCCCCCCCCCCAATAAGGGAAAAAGCCTGTGAAAAGGGAAGTAGGCCTCACTGGAGCCTCGGGCTCGAGTTTGAGTGCCTCCCAGGAAGATATTTTAAAGATGGACGACCTCAAAAAAATCATTATGGGTGAGCTGAAACAAATGCTTAAGGACATGAAAAAAGAATATAAAGAGGAAATAAAGACTTTAAGAGCTGACATTTTGGTGTATCATGAGAATTTGAAAGAAGAGTCCAAAAAGGAAGTTATAGCCGCTGTAAAGACTATGATGGACGAATGGAAAGATAAAGCGGGTACTGATTTGCAACAGATGGATGATGTAAACCGTAAAACTGGTGAGATGGAGGTGCTGCTGGAAACCAAGTTGGAACCTATTATAACTTCAGTTAACCAACAAAATGACGCAATAAAAGAACTGACTGAATCAGCCGAGAAGCGCCTTGCCGAGAACAAGCATTTATCAGAATTATTACACAAAATAACTGAGAAATGCATTGACTTGGAGGGACGACAAAGGCGTAAGAATCTGCGTATTGTTGGGTTGAGTGAAGGCCGAGAAGGAAATCAAAACCCTCGAAAATTTGCTGCAAAACTTTTAAAAGATATTCTGAACTTGGACCAAGAACCTCTGCTGGGCCGAGCACACAGGGCATTGAGACGTACCCCTAGGAGGGATGCTCCCTCAAGACAGATGATTGTGAAGGTGGCTTACGATCATGTTTTTGAAGATATGATGAAAATAATAATACGTAAGAAAAATGTCAAATATGAGGGAGACAACATCAGTATTTTTAGAGATTACCCTGCGGAAGTGGCCAAGAGAAGATCTTTATTTACAGAAACAAGAGGTATCCTGAGGAATATAAAGAATCTGAGATATGGCCTGATGTACCCGGCAACATTAAGGGTAACTTATGATAACAAGGAGCACCGCTTCACCAAACATACAGAAGCTCTTGAATTCGCTCGAGATATTCAGAAGAAACTGGAAGAGGAAGAAGTAGAGGAAGAAGCAGATGAAGATGAAGGACACTGAATATTATTGATCACTTACTTGATGATACTGATTATTGATCACTTATCTGATGATACTGTCCACCCACAGAAAAGGAGGAGGATTCACATTGAAGGAGGATTCGCAGGGAAGGTGGAGGAACAATGGACATGGACTCTATCATGGGGTCAAGGAGGGATGGATGGATTATTAATAAATATAGTTTTGTATTAACTACCCCTCAAAAATGTATGTTAGCTCTCCTAATATAGTGCTACAACACTAATTATATTTGATTTTAGTAGTATTATTAATTTCTAAGTACATAAATTTAATACCCCACCCCGATATATAGAGCTCTTAAGGCAAAAACGGAGCTGGAATTATTAACATCTTTTTTTTTCACGGAAGTCCGTAGATTAGTAGCCACGTTAGTGTGGCTTACACCAATACTAACTGCACTAACTATAGTTGTAGTCACTTTTTTTTCCCCTTACACTTTATTAACATCACTTACTTTACTTACATTTTTTATTATTATTTTTATATTATGTATCTTATTTCATATTATATACTACATGGATTTAAGTATGATTGGTATTATATAGTTAGTTCAAGGAGACGTGTGTATAAGATAATTTCACAGATATTAAATTTCATCGATCTGATGTTTGGGTATAGGATTGGGTTGGATGAGCTGAGACACCTACTCCATTATAAACCACCTTAATAATAAAATGTATGACATAAACACTAGGATTGGGGGTAATGGAATCACCTTCTGTAGTTGGAATGTCAAGGGAATTAACGAACCAATTAAAAGATGTAAGGTCAATTAAATAGATTAAAATCTGATGTTATTTTTCTCCAAGAGACACACCTTAAAAAAGACGCGCAGTATAGATTAACAGCAAAATGGATTTCCAAAGTATATCACTCTTCATTTACACATAATTCTAGAGGGGTAGCAATAATTATTCGTAAAGTTATACCTTTTAAACAAAGCTCAACAATAGAAGATGTTGAGGGTAGATATATAATAATTACAGGTGAATTATATTCTAAAAAAGTAATCCTTATGAATGTATATTGATAATTTTGATAATCCATTATTCTTCAAGAAAATATTTAACAATATCCCTATATCCACTCAACATAATCCAATAATTGGAGGTGATTTTAATTGTACCTTAGATAATTATTTAGATAGATCATCAATGAAAAGGAAAACCACTTCTAAGTCAAGTACATTTATAAATTATTTTATTAATACAGCAAACGTTAAGGATATCTGGAGAACAGATAACCCATCTGGTCGAGAATATTCATTCTTTTCCCTTGTATTTGGAACCTACTCAAGGATAAACTATTTTTAATAGATTAAAAACTAATCCCATTTACATATGACTAAAAATATCATAATATTATTATCTCGGATCACGCTCCGTTAACATTTAAGATAAAATTAAAAAACATAACTATTAAAACCTCTAACTGGAGACTCAACCCCCAAATATTAAAGGATAGGGCTTGTTATGATTACTTGGTAAAACAGATTAAATTATTTTTTGAAACTAATGACAAACCTGGAATTTCACCATCACTGCTCTGGGATACATTTAAAGCATTTATGCGTGGTGCGATAATATCAGCACACGCATACTTTAATAAGGAAAATCGAAAGACTCAACAAAAGTTGGAAAATGAAATAAAACAATTAGATATTGAAAATGCAATATCCCCTTCTAAGGGGCTAAGTAATAAAATTGCATCATTAAAATATAAGCTAAACAAAATATACTCAAATCAGTTTATTAAACTTATTCAACAGACTAAACAAGTACACTTTGAATTTGGAGATAAACCACAAACATTACTGGCACGTCAGCTTAGAAAATTAGATGAGGAGAAAATGATACATAAAATTAGATCTGAACAAGGAGAAATATTGACTTTACCAAAAGATATCAATGATACATTTTTACAATATTATCAAAATCTTTACTCATCTAAACTAGCAGGACAATCAGATGGAATGGAAACATTCCGAAAAGAATGTCATATTAACAGTTTAGATCAGGAAGGTAGAGACTTGTTAAATGCTGATATATCAGTAAAAGATATTGAAGAATCAATTGAATCATTAAATAACAGAAAAGCTGCAGGCCCTGATGGCTTAAGTGTTGAATTTTATAAGAAGTTTCATGATCTGATCTCTCCACGCTTACATACAATATATAAATATGATGTTGTGGCAATCAGTGAAACATGGTTGCAGGAGGGCTGTGATTGGAAACTAAATATTCCAGGATTTCGTTGCTTCAGGTGTGATAGAATTGGAGGGACCAGAGGGGGAGGTGTTGCATTGCTTGTAAGAGAAGATATTACAGCAGTGCTTTGGCAGGATAAATTAGAGGGCTCGTCTAGGGGAGGCTATTTGGGTGGAACTGAGAAGTGGGAACGGTGTAGCAATTCTGTAAATGGGCTGGATGGTTTGGAGTTTGTTAAATGTGTGCAGGATAGTTTTTTGCAGCAGTACATAGAGGTATCGACCAGAGAAGGGGCAGTGCTGGACCTCCTGTTAGGAAATGAGGCAGGTCAGGTGACGGAGGTATGCGTTGGTAAGCACTTCGGGACCAGTGATCACAATACCATTAGTTTCAATATAATTATGGAGCGAGTCAGAACTGGACCTAGGGTGGAGATTTTTGATTGGAGAAAGGCTAACTTTGAGGGAATGCGTAAGGATTTTAAAGGAGTGAATTGGGACACTTTGTTTCATGGGAAGGATGTAGAAGAGAAATGGAGGACATTTAAAGGGGAAATTGTAAGAGTACAGAATCTTTATGTCCCTGTTAGGTTGAAAGGAAATAGTAAAAAATTGGAAAGAGCCATGGTTTTCAAGGGAAATTGGACACTTGTTTCGAAAAAAGAGAGATATCTACAATAATTATAGGAGGCATGAAGTAAATGAGGTGCTAGAGGAGTATAAAGAATGTAAAAAGAATCTTAAGAAAGAAATTAGGAAGGCTAAAGAAGATATGAGGTTGCTTTGGCAAGAAAGGTGAAAGTAAACCCAAAGGGTTTCCACAGCTATATTAATAGCAAAAGGATAACGAGGGATAAAATTGGACCATTAGAGAACCAGAATGGACAGCTATCTGCAGACCAAAAGAGATGGGGGAGATATTGAACAATTTCTTTTCTTCGGTATTCACCAAGGAGAAGGATATTGAACTCTGTGAGTTAAGGGGAAAAAGTAGAGTAGCTATGGAAACTATGAGATTCAAAGAGGAGGAAGTACTGACACTTTTGAAAAATATAAAAGTGGATAAGTCTCCAGGTCCTGACAGGATATTCCCTAGGACATTGAGGGAAGTTAGTGTAGAAATAGCAGGAGCTATGACAGAAATATTTCAAATGTCATTAGAAACGGGAATAGTGCAGGAGGATTGGCGTACTGCGCATGTTGTTCCATTGTTTAAAAAGGGTTCAAAGAATAAACCTAGCAATTATAGACCTATTAGTTTGACGTCAGTGGTGGGCAAATTAATGGAAAGGATACTTAGAGATAATATATATAAGCATCTGGATAAACAGGGTCTGATCAGGAACAGTCAACATGGATTTGTGCCTGGAAGGTCATGTTTGACAAACCTTCTTGAATTTTTTGAAGCGGTAACTAGGGAAATTGATGAGGGTAAAGCAGTGGATGTTGTCTATATGGATTTTAGTAAGGCCTTTGACAAGGTTTCCCATGGAAGGTTGGTTAAGAAGGTTCAATCTTTGGGTGTTAATGGCGGAGTAGCAAGATGGATTCAACAGTGGCTGAATGGGAGATGTCAGAGAATGGTGGATGGCTGTTTGTCAGGTTGGAAGCCGGTGACCAGTGGGGTGCCTCAGGGATCTGTTGTTTGTCATGTACATCAATGATCTGGATGATGGGGTGGAAAATTGGATAAGTAAGTATGCAGATGATACTAAGATAGGTGGTGTTGTGGATAATGAAGTAGATTTTCAAAGTATACAGAGAGATTTGGGCCATTTGGAAAAGTGGGCTGAAAGATGGCAGATGGAGTTTAATGCTGATAAGTGTGAAGTGCTACATCTTGGCAGGACAAATCAAAATAGGACATACATGGTAAATGGTAGGGAATTGAGGAATGCTGTGGAACATTCCTCAATTCCCGATGGGAAGTCTCACAGCTTAAGATGGGGGAAATAGAGAGTGGTGAGTCTATTCATCCCTTGTGGCTATCAGCCGATACTGAGTTGGATGATCAGCCATGATGATGGCGGTGCAAAAATGGCCTACTCCTGCACCTAATGTAATTGGAATAACTATGAACGCATGTAGCCTTTGGTGTGCTGGCCTTTATAAATCAGAGCATTGAATATAGGAGTAGGGAAGTAATGTAAAATTGTACAAGGCATTGGTAAGACCAATTCTGGAGTATGGTGTACAATTTTGGTCGCCTAGTTATAGGAAGGATGTCAACAAAATAGAGAGAGTACAGAGGAGATTTACTAGAATGTTGCCAGGGTTCCAGCAACTATGTTACAGAGAAAGGTTGAACAAGTTAGGTCTTTATTCTTTGGAGCGCAGAAGGTTAAGGGGGGACTTGATTGAGGTCTTTAAAATGATGAAAGGGATAGACAGAGTTGACGTGGATACGTTTTTCCCATTGAGGGTAGGGAAGATTCAAACAAGAGGGCATGACATGAGAATTAAGGGACAGAGGTTTCGGGGTAACGTGAGGGGGAACTTCTTTACTCAGAGGGTGGTGGCTGTGTGGAATGAGCTTCCAGCAGAAGTGGTGGAGGCGGGATCGATTTTAACATTTAAGAGTAAAGTGGATAGGTATATGGACGTGAAGGGAATGGAGGGGTATGGTCTGAGTGCAGGTAGATAGGACTAGGGGAAAACAAATGGTCGGCACGGACTGGAAGGGCCGAGAGGGCCTGTTTCCGTGCTGTAATTGTTATATGGTTATATGGTTATATGGTTATGAACAAGGAAAGTTACCAGAATCATTAAATCAGTCTACAATCACACTTATCCCTAAAGCTGATGAAGATTTGGAAGACCCTGGATCATACAGAGCAATAGCTCTTTTAAATACTAACTAAAATTACTAACTAAAAATACTAACTAAAAAATACTAACTAAAATTTTATCTCGGAGGCTAAGTTTAGTGATTAATAAATTAATACATCTTGACCAAACAGGTTTTATTCCAAAACGCTACTCATCCTATAATTTGAGATGTCTATTCATGTACTCAAAAAGAGTGAATGTTATCGAACTAACTGTCATATTCCTAGATGCTGAAAAAGCATTTGACCAGGTTGATGGCCATATTTATTTAAAATAATGCAGAAATTTCAACTGGGGGATAGATTTTCCAAATGGGTAAAAATCATATACTCAAATCCAACTGCAAGAATATTAACAAATCAAATGCTATCAGCAAAATTTAATCTCTTTAGGGGTTGTAGACAAGGATGCCCGTTATCACCATTACTATTTGCTCTGGTAATAGAACCATTAGCCAAAATGATTAGATCAGAACCAGAAATATATGGATATAATACCAAAACTACAACTAATAAAATATCTCTATACGCAGATGACATCTTAATTTATATTGCAAAACCGGAGATTAGTATTCCCAATCTATTTAATGTTATAACTAAGTTTAGTACACTTTCTGAGTATAGAATTAATTGAAATAAAAGTGAAATTATGCCTATAACTGGAATAAAATTAAATATATTAGAACAATCCCCACTTAAAATAGTCACGGACAAACTCAAATATCTAGGAATTAATGCACCTAAATCGTATAATTGTCTATTTAAATATAATTACCCTCAATTATTAAATAAACTAAAACAAAATATTTTATATTGGAAAACACTACCTATATCAATGATCGGTAGAATAAATGCTATAAAAATGATTTTTTTTACCACAATTGTTATATTTATTTCAAGCCATCCCTTTATATCTCCCTAAAATGTTTTTTAAAAAAAATAGATACTTTGGTTAATAGTTTTATTTGGGACTATAAAAACCATCGAATAAGTAAAAAACATCTATGTAAATCTAAAATAAATGGTGGACTAGCACTACCAAATTTCTTATATTATTTCTGGGCAGTTCAGATTAAGAATATGAATTTTTGGTTGGTAAATTTAGATCATGAACCAAGCTGGCTAAAGATGGAAAAGGAAGACTGTTTGCCTTTTGATGTACGTTCGATTCTTTTTGCACCAAGGGAAGTACAAAAAAAAATGTATGGTGACAACCCTATAATTCATAGCAATAGACGTATTTGGAAACAAATAATTAAGACCCTACATATGGATAATTTGTCACTTTGTTTGCCAATTATGAATAATCCCTTGTTTAGGCCCTCTGTATTGGACAAGGGGTTTAAACACTGGAATGATTTAGGAATTAAAAGGATAGAACACCTTTACAAGAAAGGAAAATTTCTTTAATTTCAATAGTTACAGGATATCTATGGATTGCAGTCAAATAACATATTTAGGTATTTACAAATTAGAAACTATATTAAGTCAAATACCCAAGACTATAAAAATAGAAAACCAGGATTATTAGATGAATTGTTTAATAAACACCCAAATACAGAAAAAATAATAGCGTATATATATATATATAATACTATTTTGGATATGGAAATCCCAACTTCGGAAATATATCGACAAACATGGGAAAATGAAATAGGTTTATCTATAACGAAGGAAACTTGGGAAGAAAGCCTACAATGTATACATTGCTGCTCATTAAATGCTAGACATATATTGATACAATTTAAGGTATTACACAGATTACTTTATTCAAAAACGAAATTAAATAGAATTTATTCTAACATTTCTCCTATTTGTGATAGATGTCAGAACATGGAAGCTATTTTAACGCATAGTTTTGTAACATGCTTACTTTCAGTGACTGATGAACAAGTTGAGGGAGTACAGAGAAGGTTCACCAGACTGATTCCTGGGATGGCACAACTTCCATATGAAGAAAGATTGGATAGACTTGGCTTGTACTCGCTGGAATTTAGAAGATTGAGGAGTGATCTCATAGAGACTTACAAAATTCTTAAGGGGTTGGACAGGCTAGATGCAGGAAGATTGTTCCCGATGTTGGGGAAGTCCAGGACAAGGGGTCACAGTTCTCTGTTTATCTTTTTGATTTGTATACATGTCTCTATTGATATCGCTATTTGAAATTGTGTTATTCACTATTAAGATGTATACTATAATCTCTCTTTTTTTTATTAATATATATATATATATATATATATATATATATACTTTGTTTTTAATTAAATACATATAACAAGAATATATACATTTTTTTTTCTCTCTCTCTCTTCTCTTTCTATATAATCAAAATTATTATTTAATCACTATTCTTATTCTTTTCTTTTTCTATTTTATTTTTCTAAAAATCTATTCTTTTCTTTTTCTACTTTCTAAAAAAATAGAAGTTTATAAGAATTACTCATAACATTCGTATACTTATTGAAATAAGTTGGTTGTGTATTTGAAAAGTTGTTATACCGTTGTTATGATGGATTACTTCCAATAAAAATATTATTACAAAGGAAACAAAGAGTAGCGATTAACGGGTCCCTTTCAGAATTGCAGGCAGTGACCAGTGGAATGCCGCAAGGCTCGGTGCTGGGACCGCAACTATTTACAATATACATTAATAATTTAGATTAAGTGATTAAAAGTAACATTAGCAAATTTGCAGATGACACAAAGCTGGGTGGCAGTGTGAACTGTGAGGAGGATGCTATGAGGATGCAGAGTGACTTGGACAGGTTGGGTGAGTGGGCTGATGGATAGAAGATGCAGATTATTATTTAAATAGAATCAAGTTGGGAAAGGGGAATTACAACGGGATCTGGGGATCCTTGTTCATCAGTCACTGAAAGTAAGCACGCGGGTACAGCAGGCAGTGAAGAAAGCAAGTGGCATGTTGACCTTCATAACGAGAGGAGTTGAGTATAGGAGCAAAGAGGTCCTTCTGCAGTTGTACAGGGCCCTAGAGAGACCTCACCTGGAGTATTGTGTGCAGTTTTGGTCTCCCAACTCGAGGAAGAACATTCTTGCTTTTGAGTGAGTGCAGCATAGGTTCACCAGGTTACTTTCCAGGGATGTCGTGACTGTCAAATGTTGATAGAATGGAGCAGCTGGGCTTGTCTACTCTGGAATTTAGAAGGATGAGAGGGTATCTTATTGCAACATATAAGATTATTCAGGGTTTGGTCACGCTTGAGGCAGGAAACATGTTCCCGATGTTGGGGGTGTCCAGAACGAGGGGCCACAGTTTAAGAATATCGGGTGAGCCATTTAGAACGGAGAGGAGGAAAACCGTTTTCTCACAGAGAGTTGTGAGTCTATGGAATTCTGTCTCAGAGGGCGGTGGAGGCTGGATCTCTGAATACTTTCAAGAGAGAGCTAGACATTTATCTTAAAGATAGCACAATCAAGACATATGGGGAGAAGTCAGGAACGGGGTACTGATTGGGGATGATCAGCCATGATCACATTGAATGGCGGTGCTGGCTCGAGGGGCTGAATGACCTACTCCTGCACCTATTGTCAATTCTATAAAAAGTAATGATATGGCTGATAAAGCTGCCAAAAGTGCTTCCATGAGGCCCTTACTCATCCGTTAACCATATTATAATTTATTTTGCAATCCTGGCGGATTTATTAAGGGACATTCAGGAAATTGCCCATAAACCGATGTTCCCCTATGTAGCAGCTCTTGCTCAAGGACAAAGTTACGTGAGCAAAGGGGCAGGATGATTAAATTACTCTACAAGCACTGGTATGCACCGCAGATTGTGCAGTATGTCACAAAGCAGGGAAAAAAAGAGTACAAACTTGCCAGACTCGTGCGTTGAAGGGAGAGGAACCTTTTGAACGATTGCAGATAGATTTTGTACAGTCACCTAAAGAAGGAAAGGAATATGTATTAGTTCTTGTAAATACCTTATCTAAATGTGTGGAAGCTTTCGCTACTCGAAACGCTGACACCATCTCTGCAGCAAAATTATTGGTAAGAGAAATGTTGTAGGTATGGATTACCAGGATACCTTGATAGTGAGAGAGTATCGCATTTTCCAGGGAAATAATGCAAGAAGTTTGCAAGGCACTTGGAGTTAAACAGAAATTACCTTGCCTGTATCGCCCACTATCATCAGGCATGGTGGAAACACACAATAGGGTGATCAAGAACAAATCGGCAAAATGTTGTCATGAAACAGGACTGAAATGGCCTGATGCACCACCCTTTGTACTAATAAGTGTGAGAATGACTCCTGACCCCCAGATATAAGGTAATTATGGGTAGAGTAATGAGAACACCACCAGGATGGGAGGGTCGAGAGGAAGTCCTATATGAGGAGTGAGACAAATGGTAGAATATTGTAAAAGGATTGTGATGGCCCAAAAGGAAAATAGGGAACGCGTGCAAGAGGCACAAGTCATGTTACAATACGTGTCCGGAGGATATTGGATAATGGTTACAGGCCATAAACAGAAACATGCCCTAGCTCCAGGATGGGCCAGGTGCTACTGGTAACAAATACTGCAGAAAAATGTGCAGGAAAACTAACTGAATTCATCCTTTGCATTGCAAACAGGTAAAGAACCAGGACGGTGAAACATGAAATACCATTTGGTTGCGATAACTATATGATTTTGGTCGACCGGGATGAAACTGTAAGTAAAAAGTAAGTAAGATTATTGACCAAGAATTCATATACAAGGAATTTGCCTTGTGCTCCACCCACAAGTAACAACATGACATACAGTGACAGTTACGAATGACTCAGAAAACACTAAAATGAATAATAATAAAACATTAATGATAAAACACCATTGATCAATCATGTGTACCAACAAAATATCAGATCAAAGGGAGGCTACAGATTTTTGGCTTTTGAGTAGAACTACTCGTGGATAAAAACTATTTTTATGTCTGGCTATGGCGGCTTTTACAGTCCGGAGTCGCCTTCCAGAGGGAAGTGATTCAAAGAGTTTGTGGCCAGGGTGAGAGGGGTCAGAGATGATCTTGCCCGCTCACTTCCTGGCCCTTGCAGTGTACAGTTCATCAATGGAGGGAAGGTTGCAGCCAACAACCTTCTCTGCTGATCTGACGATTCGCTGCAGCCTCCAGGTGTTGTGCTTGGTGGCTGAGCCAAACCAGACCATGATGGAGAAGGTGAGAACAGACTCAACGATGGCCATGTAGAATTGGACCAGCATTGCCTGCGGCAGATTGTACTTACTCAGGTGCCGTAGGAAGTACATCCTCTGTTGTGCGATTTTGACTGTGGAGTCGATGGTAGACCCCCACTTAAGGTCCTTGGAGATGATGGTTCCCAGGAACTTAGAAGACTCCACTGGTGTGACTGTGGTGTCGTTGATGGTGAGTGGGGTGAGCTCTCCTAAAGTCTACAATCAATTCCACTGTCTTAAGAGCATTGAGCTCCAGGTTGTTGCAATGGAACCAGGACGCCAGCTGTGACACTTCCTGTCTGTAGGCAGATTCCTCCCCATCCTGAATCAGTCCAATCAGGGTTGTGTTTTCTGCAAACTTGAGAAGCTTGACAGATGAGTCAGTGGAGGTGCAGTCATTGGTGAGAGAGAGTAAAGAGGAGAGAGTATGCAGCCTTGCGGTGCTCCTATGCTGATCGTTTGCGGATGCAAGATGTGTTTTCCCAGCCTCACATGCTGCTTCAGGCACAGACAAATCAACAAATAAACTGACACCAGCTGTGACACTTCCTGTCTATAGGAACTTCCTGTCTGTAACTGATATTTCCTGTCACTATCCAGAAAATATCTGAAGAAACAATGAAACAAACTGTATTTATGTTTTGGCAAATTGGTAACGTAGCAATGCTTTAAGTAAAATCTGATGTATGGAAATGAACGCTGACACGATTAACCAGACATAGTGCAGCTTTCCATAAAATTGAGATAAATGGTGTTCGAAGTAATGGTTGTGGTTACAAGGCACACAAGATTAGTTTATGGTATAAGAGGCGGGAAAGGAGGCGGTCAACGACATAACACCTAAAAGGGAGATTATGTTAATACTTTTTTATATATGGCTTATCAGTATGCAGAAATAAAGAATCTTTCCAGCTCTTGGGTATGTATGCATGCACCTATCCATTCTAAAGGAGGCATCCCCTTAAATTGTCCCCTTCAGTCTGAAATGGTCAAATTTCTCAGAATTATACCACTGTTTGGTCTGCTCGTATGACTCTCAGAAGAGCTGATGGCCCTCTTTTGAAACAATGTTATAACTATTTTCACAGGAATGGAGTTCCAGAGGTGGAAATTAGCAGGTTATCCCTTAATCACTTTCTTGGGGTGAGACCACCCCAAGTATAATTGTTCCTGACATTCCCTTTTCTTGTTTAATAAGGAACTGCATCTGAAGAAGGGTTTTGGCCTGAAACGTTGCCTATTTCCTTCACTCCATAGATGCTGCCGCACCCGCCGAGTTTCTCCAGCACTTATGTCTACATTCCCTTTTCTTGGCCCTTACTAATAGCTCTGGTGAAGGGAGGCCAGAGGGGGCAAGTTAGCTTAACACGTGACAGAGGGGAGGCCACAACGTGGGGAAAGTTTGTGTCAACAATATTTGAATGTCTCTGATGGTATAAATACAGGACACATTATGGTATTCAGACACATTAAGTCATTTAACTGTTGAACTGGCGACCTTTCTCAGGACAGTTGGTTTCTCCTCTCAGTAGAATCCTTTACCACCTACAATGGTACCTTCTTTGATGTGACCATAAAGCCTATGCCTGGTTGCCTCAAGATTGGTCAGGTTCCGGTTATTTGGCCCATGTGGTGCTTTTCATTCACCACTCCACCTCATCAGAAATGTATTGTCAGTCAACGCATAGAAAAAGGTATTTCACTGAGACTGAAAGGTTATTTGTTATTGCATTCCTATGGTACATTGTAGCAAAGGTGGCAAGAGAATCAATCTAGCCTGATTTTGAAAAGGTAGCTAATGATACCTCCATAACCTTTAATTAATAACTGCAGAATATAGTGGTCATCCGGATAGTTGCCCTGCAGAATCGAATGGTTTTGTATTTCCTCCGAGTAGAAAGATGGGGAAGATGTGCTGTAACCATATAACCATATAACAATTACAGCACGGAAACAGGCCCTCTCGGCCCTTCCAATCCGTGCCGACCATTTGTTTTCCCCTAGTCCCATCTACCTGCACTCAGACCATACCCCTCCATTCCCTTCACGTCCATATACCTATCCACTTTACTCTTAAATGTTAAAATCGATCCTGCCTCCACCACTTCTGCTGGAAGCTGATTCCACACAGCCACCACCCTCTGAGTAAAGAAGTTCCCCCTCACGTTACCCCGAAACCTCTGTCCCTTAATTCTCATGTCATGCCCTCTTGTTTGAATCTTCCCTACCCTCAATGGGAAAAACGTATCCACGTCAACTCTGTCTATCCCTTTCATCATTTTAAAGACCTCAATCAAGTCCCCCCTTAACCTTCTGCGCTCCAAAGAATAAAGACCTAACTTGTTCAACCTTTCTCTGTAACATAGTTGCTGGAACCCTGGCAACATTCTACTAAATCTCCTCTGTACTCTCTCTATTTTGTTGACATCCTTTCTATAACTAGGCGACCAAAATTGTACACCATACTCCAGAATTGGTCTTACCAATGTGGTATGGTCTGAGTGCAGGTAGATGGGACTAGGGGAAAACAAATGGTCGGCACGGACTGGAAGGGCCGAGAGGGCCTGTTTCCGTGCTGTAATTGTTATATGGTTATGACGTTTGCTTATCTGTAATTGTGTGAATTTGGCTGTTTAGTCTTTTGTGTTCTCCGGAGGTGAATGGTCTGTGACTGTTGTAAGATTATTTGGGAAGAAAGAAAATTCCTAAAGTGTTTGCTACAGTAAACAGCACATCAAAGGGAAATTCTGTATACAAGTAGATGGATCTGTGATCATTGAGTCATCTCTGACATTGCTTCCAGCTATCACTATATTTGGCGCTCTTGAATAAAGTCAATTGTCTTATCCAATCTTTGTGCTGTGTTTTAAAGTTTTCTGCGACAGTGGTGAGAGAGAATGGAGAAAAAGGATTGGGGGAGGATGAGAAAGGAAGAGGGGGGGGATAGGGAATGGAGAGAGATAGTAAAGGAGGGAAGATAGAGACTAGAGGGAGAGGAAAAAATGAGGGCTGAGAGTGGGGGAGTGAGACAGGGAAGAGGGGAGAGAGAGGGGTAAAGAGGGTGGGGAAGAGAGGGTGGAGAAGAGAGGGGAGGCGGAGGAAGTGAGGGAGGGAGAGTGCAGGGAGATTGGGAAAAAGAGAGGAGAAAAAGGAGGGAGTGGGAGAAAGAGTGATTGACAGTGGTAGAGAGAGTGGAGGGAGCGTGGATAGGGAGATGGCGAGGGGGAGAGGATGTCAAGAGAGGGGGGGTGGGCAGTTCTCACCTACGTATCACTCACCAGGAGCTTGGTCATGGTCCCCTCCCCCCAGCCCCTCTGCTCCCCTCCACCCCCATGAACAGACAATTCTCCACACGCAGAACGGGGGAATATCGACAATCCAAGATCGGACCAGGGGCAGAATCGAGTGTGACTTTCAGTCCGCTCCAAGTGGGAGAGAGAGATGGGGAGAGAGTAAGGGGAAGAATAATGGAGAGCGAGAGATGGGGGAGAGAGAGAGATGGGGAGAGTGATGAGTCTGTGGAATTCTCTGCCACAGAAGGTAGTTGAGGCCAGTTCATTGGCTATATTTAAGAGGGAGTTAGATGTGGCCCTTGTGGCTAAAGGGATCAGGGGTATGGAGAGAAGGCAGGTACAGGATACTGAGTTGGATGATCAGCCATGATCATATTGAATGGCGGTGCAGGCTCGAAGGGCCGAATGGCCTACTCCTGCACCTATTTTCTATGATTCTATGAGAGAGAGATGGGGAGAGAGAGATGGGCAGAGAGAGAGATGGGGAGAGAGAGATGGGGAGAGAGAGAGAGACAGGGAGAGAGAGATGGGGAGAGAGAGAGATGGGGAGAGAAAGAGAGATGGGGAGAGAGTAAGGGCAATAATGATGATGAAAGGGTGTAGGTGAGAACAAAATAATTTGCACACATGGTATATGACAAGAGAGGCAGGAGCCACTGCCTCATCACTCTCTTCCTGACTGGTCTCTCTCTCCCCTCCTCTCTCTGCCCCCTCTCCCTCCCCCGCCACTCCCTTATCGCTCTACCTCCCCCTCCATTCTCTCACTCTGCCCCCTTATGCCGCCCTCTCTCCCCATCCCTCTCCCTCTTCCCCCACTATCCTCTTCCCTCACTCTCACTCATATCCCAACTCTTCCCTCTCCTCCCCTCTCCCCGCCCGCCAGTGCCCTATGGAAAGATGTACGTGTGTGGGATACGATGATGGGATCCATGGGTAGCGGGGAGAGGAGGCGATGTTGTAACAAACTTTACTTTATTGTTGTTTCATTAAAAATGCTGTTTAATCCAAGACTCAGCTTGTGACTGAGTTGTGTCCATGAATGAACGCTCCCAGCTACGCTTTCCCCCCTCCCTCCCCCCAACCGCATTGATCCTCTCACTGTGACACTCCCCCCCATGGCACTGCTCCTCCCCCGTCTCACCCCGCTCCCCCCACGGCACGCCCCTCCCCCCATCTCTCCACCCTCGCCCCACATCCCTCACTCCTCCCCCCACGGCACTGCACCTCTCACCGCAAAGCTCTCCCCCTCCCCCCCCCCTCAACAGTACTCCCTCCCCCCTCCCCTCACTGATGTCTCTTGTTATACCGTCGGCTGAGCTCAGGGTGGAACTGGGAGTTGTAGGCCCTCGAGTCCCCCTCACCCTCCCTCCGCCCCTCACCCTCTCGCTGCCCCTCCACCCCCCTCAGTAATGCCTCTGCCCGTTTTCTCTCTGCCTCCTCCCTCCGCAGCCTCTCCTCCCTCAGACTCACTACCCCTCCTCTCCCTTCCCCACCCTCACTCTTCCCTCCCCCTCCCTTCCCTCCTCCCCCAGAACCCCCTCCTCCTCCCCTCCCTTCCCCTCTCTCTCCCCGTCCACTTTGCCATCCTCCTTCCCTTCCTCCTCCTCCTCCTCCACCCCCACTCTTCCCTTCCCCTCCTCTCAGCCACTCTCTCATGTTCCTCAGTGGGTCCATTCTCTGCTTGCGCCCCTTCTCGGCCTCGGCCTCGGCCTCGGCCTCCGTTCCGTGCTCGGGCACACGTGCGTACCACGGGCCCGCCGTCTGCGATTCCCACACGCTCTGTCCCAGGTAGGTCAGGATCCCCAGTGAACGCTCACGCCTCTCCTAGAGCAGGGAGAGAGAGTGGGGAGTGGGTGGGGGAGAGAGGGGTTCAGAGAGAGAGAGAGAGAGAGGGGGTTCAGAGAGGGGGGAGAGAGAGAGGGAAGGGAGAGGGGGAGGGGAGAGGAGGGTGAAAGGATTGGGAGAGGAGGGGGAAGAGGATTGGGAGAGATGAGGAGTGGAGATTGGAGGGGGAGATTGGAGGGGGGGAGGAGGGGTAGAGAGAGGAGGGGAGAGAGAGAGGGGAGAGAGAGAGGAGGGGAGAGAGACGAGGGGAGAGAGACGAGGGGAGAGAGAGAGGAGGGGAGAGAGAGGAGGGGAGAGAGAGGAGGGGAGAGAGAGTTGGAGGGGGAGAGAGGATAATTATTTCCCAGAGAAGGCACAACCATATGAGCACCAGGGGCAGGGGAGACCACTCTGGTGCCTTGCTGGTATTAGCCCCCTTCACCCAGTCCCTCTCCCCCGTCCTCCCTCTGTCACTCGGAGCCACTGGAGTTGAGCGTGCCGGAGATTCCCCTCTCCCCCTCCCCAATGTGGAGCTGCACGAAGGGCCCTGGCACAGAGCTGTAAGGAGGACCCCAGCACAGAGCTAGAAAGTGCTTAGTGTGGGTCTGTCTAGTCTTCAGCACAGAGCAACCAACTGTGCCCTGTGCACTGCTCTAAGGCGGGCCCCTGCACGCACTGGACTGTCCCCATCATGGAACTGTCTGTTGTCCCCAGCATATTGTATGTGGGCCCCAGCGTGAGGAAGGCCCCGGCTTGGAGCTGTAAGGAGGGCCCTAACTAGCAGCGAGCAGGGACCCAGCCAAGAGCTGCGAGCAGGGCCCTGGCGCAGAGCTGAGAGGAGGACCCTGGCGCATAGCTGCAAGGGCTCCGACGCGGAGCTGCGCGAAGGGCTCTGGTACAGAACTCTAGAATGTGACGGCAGAGTGCCGCCACCCCACTCCCCCCCCCCAAATCCACTCACCTTCTCCTGCCGTTTCTCCTCCTCATACTCCTTGCTCCCTCCCATCCGCCCCTCGTCCCCCTCCCCGTCGCTGAACAGGTTGAGATTCCGAGGGAACACCTCGGCTGCAGGGACATCGGGGAGCGAGAGGCGCGCACGTTTACGGAGGAATTTTGTCCTTGCCTGGTGAACAAATAGAGGAAAACACAGAGTAAAGCTCCGTCCTCGCACACGCATGCACACACACACACACAGACACAGTGAATCTCCCTCCATCCGCACCGTCCCGTCACACACCCCTCCCGGGTGTCAGACACACAGAGTTCATGTTCATAAGATAGAGGAACACAAATAGGCTAATCAGCCCATCGAGTCTACTCTACCATCCATGGCTGATCTATCTTTTCCAATCAATCCCATTCTCCTGCCTTCTCTCCATAACCCCTGACACCTGTACTAATCAAAAATCTATCGAGTTGAGGCTCGCACCAGGATCTCTTCCGTATCTTCAGAGAACGGGGATTCCCCTCCCCACTATAGTTGAGGCTCGTACCAGGGTCTCCTCCGTACCCCGCAACACTGCCCTCTCTCCCCATCCCCCCACTCGCAACAAGGGCAGAGTCCTCCTGGTCCTCACCTTTCACCCCACCAGCCGGCACATACAACAAATAGTACTCCGCCAGTTTCGCCACCTCCAACGTGATCCCACCACTCGCCACATCTTCCCATCTCCCCCCATCTGCCTTCCGCAAAGACCGCTTCCTCCGCAACTCCCTTGTCAATTCTTCCCTTCCATAGAAACATAGAAACTAGGTGCAGGAGTAGGCCATTCAGCCCTTCGAGCCTGCACTGCCATTCAATATGATCATGGCTGATCATCCAACTCAGTATGCCTTCTCTCCAAACCCTCTGATCCCCTTAGCCACAAGGGCCACATCTAACTCCCTCTTAAATATAGCAATGAACTGGCCTCAACTACCCTCTGTGGCAGAGAGTTCCAGAGACTCGCCACTCTCTGTGTGAAAAATGTATTTCTCATCTTGGTCTTAAAGGATTTCCCCCTTATCCTTAAGCTGTGACCCCTTGTCCTGGACTTCCCCAACATCGGGAACAATCTTCCTGCATCTAGCCTGTCCAACCCCTTAAGAATTTTGTAAGTTTCTATAAGATCCCCTCTCAATCTCCTAAATTCTAGAGAGTATGAACCGAGTCTATCCAGTCTTTCTTTATAAGACAGTCCTGACATCCCAAGAATCAGTCTGGTGAACCTTCTCTGCACTCCCTCTTTGGCAATAATGTCCTTCCTCAGAGTTGGAGACCAAAACTGTATGCAATACTCCAGGTGTGGTCTCACCAAGACCCTGTACAACTGAAGTAGAACCTCTCTGCCCCTATACTCAAATCCTTTTGCTATGAAAGCTAACATACCATTCGCTTTCTTCACTGCCTGCTGCACCTGCATGCCTACTTTCAATGACTGGTGTACCATGACACCCAGATCTCACCGCATCTCTCCTTTTCCTAATCGGCCACCGATTAGGAAAAGGAGAGATAATAGTCTGCTTTCCTGTTTTTGCCACCAAAGTGGATAACCTCACATTTATCCACATTATATTGCATCTACCAAACATTTGCCCACTCACCCAGCCTATCCAAGTCACCTTGCAGTTTCCTAGCATCCTTCTCACAGCTAACACAGTCCCCAAGCTTAGTGTCATCCTCAAACTTGGAGATATTGCCTTCAATTCCCTCATCCAGATCATTAATATATATTGTAAATAGCTGGGGTCCATCACTGAGCCTTGCAGTACCCCACTAGTCACTGCCTGCCATTGTGAAAAGGACCCTTTACTCCTACTCTTTGCTTCCTGTTTGCCAGCCAGTTCTCTATCCACATCAATACTGAACCCCCAACGCCGTATGCCTTAAGTTTGTATACTAATCTCTTTTGTGGGACCTTGTCGAAAGCCTTCTGGAAGTCTAGATACACCACATCCACTGGTTCTCCCTTATCCACGCTACTAGTTACATCCTCGAAAAATTCCACAAGATTCATCAGACATGATTTACCTTTCGTAAATCCATGCTGACTTTGTCCAATGATATTTCCTCTTTCCAAATGTGCTGCTATCCCATCTTTAATAACTGACTCTAGCAGTTTCCCCACTACCGATGTTAGACTAACTGGTCTGTAATTCCCCGTTTTCTCTCTCCCTCCCTTCTTAAAAAGAGGGGTTACTTTTGCTACCCGTCAATTCTCAGGAACTACTCCAGAATCTAAAGCGTTTTGAAAGATTATCACTAATGCATCCACTATTTCCGGAGCTACTTCCTTAAGTACTCTGGGATGCAGTCTATCTGGCCCTGGGGATTTATCGGCCTTTAATCCATTCAATTTACCCAACACCACTTCCCGACTAACCTGGATTTCACTCAATTCCTCCTTTGACCCGCGGTCCCCTGCTATTTCCGGCAGATTATTTATGTCTTCCTTAGTGAAGACGGAACCAAAGTAGTTATTCAATTGGTCCGCCATATCCTTGTTCCCCATGATCAACTCACCTGTTTCTGATTGCAAAGGACCTACATTTGTTTTAACTAATCTCTTTCTCTTCGCATATCTATAAAAACTTTTGAATTCAGTTTTTATGTTCCCTGCCAGTTTTCTTTCATAATCTATTTTTACTTTCCTAATTAAGCCCTTTGTCCTCCTCTGATGGTCTCTGAATTTCTCCGTCCTCTGGTACGCTGCTTTTTCTGGCTACTTTGTACGCATCATCCTTTGCTTGACAAGTCCGACAGAGGTTCACCTGCACCTCCTCCAACCTCATCTATTGCATCCGCTGCTCTAGATGCTAGCTGATCTATATCGGTGAGACCAAGCGGAGGCTTGGCGATCGTTTCGCCGAACACCTCCGCTCGGTCCGCAATAACCAACCCGACCTCTCGGTGGCTCAGCACTTCAACTCCCCCTCCCATTCCATATCCGACCTCTCTGTCCTGGGCCTCCTCCACGGCCAGAGTGAGCAACACCGCAAATTGGAGGAACAGCACCTCATATTCCGCTTGGGGAGTCTGCATCCTCTTGGTATGAACATTGAATTCTCTCAATTCTGTTCACCCTTGCTGTTTCCTCCCCTTCCTACCTCTCCCTCAGCCCTCGGGCTCTGCCTCCTCCTTTTTCCTTTCTTCCCCCCAACCTACCCCCACCACCCATCAGTCTGCCTTAAAAATACCCAATGAGTTGTTGGCCACAGCCATCTGTGGCAATGAACTTCACAGATTCACCACTCTCTGACTAAAGAAATTTCTCCTCATCTCCTTCCAAAAGGTATGTCCATTTATTCTGAGGTTATGATCAATGGTCCTAGAATCTTCCACTCGTGGGAATATCCTCTCCACATCTACTCTAGCCAGGCCTTTATTTATTTGGTAAGTTTCCATGAGGTCCCCCCTCACCCTTCTAAATCTCCAGCGATTACAGGCCCAGTGCTGTCAAATGCTCATCATATGTTAACCCAATCATCCCTGGGAGCCTCAGACATACGTCCCTGTTTTTATAACCATATAATAACCATATAACCATATAACAATTACAGCACGGAAACAGGCCCTCTCGGCCCTTCCAGTCCGTGCCGACCATTTGTTTTCCCCTAGTCCCATCTACCTGCACTCAGACCATACCCCTCCATTCCCTTCCCATCCATATACCTATCCACTTTACTTTTAAATGTTAAAATCGAACCTGCCTCCACCACTTCTGCTGGAAGCTCATTCCACACAGCCACCACCCTCTGAGTAAGAAGTTCCCCTCACGTTACCCTAAACGTTCCGTCCCTTAATTCGCATGTCATGCCCTCTTGTTTGAATATTCCCTACCCTTAATGGGAAAAGCTTATCCACGTCAACTCTGTCTATCCCTTTCATCATTTAAAGACCTCAATCAAGTCCCCCCTTAACCTTCTGTGCTCCAAAGAATAAAGACTAACTTGTTCAACCTTTCTCTGTAACAGTAGTTGCTGGATCCCAGGCAACATTCTAAGTAAAATCTCCTCTGTACTCTCTCTATTTTGTTGACATCCTTCCTATAATTAGGCGACCAAAATTGTCTACCATACTCCAGAATTGGTCTCACCAATGCCTTGTACAATTTTAACATTACTTCCCTGCTCCTATATTCAATGCTCTGATTTATAAAGGCCAGCACACCAAAGGCTTTCTTTACCACCCCATCTACATGCGATTCCACCTTCAGGGAACTATGCACAGTTATTCCTAGATCTCTCTGTTCCACAACATTCCTCAATTCCCTACCATTTACGTCCTATTTTGATTTGTCCTGCCAAGTTGTAGCACTTCACACTTATCAGCATTAAACTCCATCTGCCATCTTTCAGCCCACTTTTCCAAATGGCCCAAATCTCTCTGTAGACTTTGCCATAGGGGGAGTGCAGAGAAGGTTCACCAGACTGATTCCTGGGATGTCAGGACTGTCTTATGAAGAAAGACTGGATAGACTCGGTTTATACTCTCTGGAATTTAGGAGATTGAGAGGGGATCTTATAGAAACTTACAAAATTCTTAAGGGGTTGGACAGGCTAGATGCAGGAAGATTGTTCCCGATGTTGGGGAAGTCCAGCACAAGGGGTCACAGCTTAAGGATAAGGGGGAAATCCTTTAAGACCGAGATGAGAAAGACTTTTTTCACACAGAGAGTGGTGAGTCTCTGGAACTCTCTGCCACAGAGGGTAGTCGAGGCCAGTTTATTGGCTATATTTAAGAGTGAGTTGGATGTGGCCCTTGTGGCTAGGGGGATCAGAGGGTATGGAGAGAAGGCAGGTACGGGATACTGAGTTGGATGATCAGCCATGATCATATTGAATGGCGGTGCAGGCTCGAAGGGCTGAATGGCCTACTCCTGCACCTAATTTCTATGTTTCTATGTTTCTATGAAAATCTACTTCATTATCCACAACACCACCTATCTTAGTATCATCTGCATACTTACTTATCCAATTTTCCACCCCATCATCCAGATCATTGATGTACATGACAAACAACAGTGGACCCAAGGGTTACACAAAATGCTGGAGAAACTCAGCGGGTGCAGCAGCATCTAAGGAGCGAAGGAGATAGGCGACGTTTCGGGTCGAGACCCTTCTTCAGACTGGTCAGGGATCAGGGGAACGAGAGATATAGACGGTGATGTGAGAGATAAAGAACAATGAATGAAAGATATGCAAAAAAGTATCGATGATAAAGGGAACGAGCCATTGTAAGCTGTTTGTGGTGTGAAAATGAGAAGCTAGTGAGACTAGGCTGGGGGAGGGAGATAGAGATAGAGGGAATGCCAGGGCCCGAGGGCTGAGGGAGAGGTGGGAGGGGGAGGAGACAGCAGGGGTTAACAGAATTGAGAAAATTCGATGTTCAAGCCCAAAGGATGCAAACTCCCCAAGCGGAATATGAGGTGCTGTTCCTCCAACTTGCGGTGTTGCTCACTCTGGCCATGGAGGAGGCCCAGGACCGAGAGGTCGGATACGGAATGGGAGGGGGAGTTGAAGTGCTGAGCGACCGGGAGGTCGGGTTGGTTTTTGGGGTCCTTCTCCCCAAAATCCACAAACCCGACTGCCCTGGCAGACCCATTGTCTCTGCCTGTTCGTGCCCCACCGAACACATTTCCACATACCTTGACGCCATCCTATCCCCCTTTGTTAAATCCCTCCCCACCTATGTTCAAGACACCTCAGACACTCTCCGTCGGTTCCGTGCATTCCATTCTCCAGGCCCCCATCCTCTCATCTTTACCATGGACGTACAGTCACTCTACACCTCCATCCCCCACCAGGACGGTCTCAAAGCCCTCCGGTTCTTCCTCGACCAGAGGAGCAACCCATACCCGTCCACTGACACCCTCCTCCGCCTAGCGGAGTTGGTCCTTACCCTCAATAACTTCTCTTTTGACTCCTCCCATTTCCTCCAAAACACAAGGCGTAGCTATGGGCACAGCATGGGCCCCAGCTACGCTTGCCTCTTTGTTGGGTACGTCGAAAACAATCCTTGTTCTCGGCGTACCAGGGCCCCATCCCCGACCTCTACCTCCGTTACATCGATGACTGCTTTGGTGTCACCTCCTGCACCCACACACAACTGACTGACTTCATTCATTTCACCACCAACTTCATCCGGCACTCAAATACACTTGGACCATTTCCGACATTTCCCTACCATTCCTTGACCTCACAATCTCTATTGCAGGTGATACACTCCTGACGACATCCACTACAAACCCACTGACTCCCACAGCTACCTGGACTACTCTTTCCTCCACCCTGCTTCCTGTAAGGACTCCATCCCCTATTCCCAATTCCTTCGTCTACACCGCATCTGCTCCAGGATGAGGCGTTTCACACCAGGTCATCACAAATGGCCTCATTCTTCAGAGCACGGGGATTCCCCTCCCCCACTATTGATGAGGCTCGCACCAGGGTCTCCTCCATACCCCGCAACACTGCCCTCTCTCCCCATTCCCCCACTCGCAAACAGGGCAGAGTCCCCCTGGTCCTCACCTTTCACCCCCACCAGCCGGCAAAAACAGATAGTCCTCCGCCAGTTTCGCCACCTCCATACGTGACCCCTCCACCCGCCACATCTTCCCATCTCCCCCCTGTCTGCCTTCCGCAAAGAACGCTCCCTCCGCGACTCCTTGTCAATTCTTCCCTCCCCTCCCGCTCTACTCCTTCCCCGGGCACTTTCCCTTGCAACCGCAAGAAATGCAACACTTGTCCCTTCACCTCCCCCCTCCACTCCTTTCAGGGGCCCCAAGCAGTCCTTCCAGGTCCGACAGAGTTCACCTGCACACTCCTCCAACCTCATCTACTGCATCCGCTGCTCCAGATGCCAGATGATCTATATCGGTGAGACCAAGCGGAGGCTTGGCGATCGTTTCGCCGAACACCTCCGCTCGGTCCGCAAAAAACCAACCCGACCTCCCGGTCGCTCAGCACTTCAACTCCCCTTCTCCCATTCCGTATCCGACCTCTCGGTCCTGGGCCTCCTCCATGGCCAGAGTGAGCAACACCGCAAGTTGGAGGAACAGCACCTCATATTCCGCTTGGGGAGTTTGCATCCTTTGGGCTTGAACATCGAATTTTCTCATTCTGTTAACCCCTGCTGTCTCTTCCCCCTCCCACCTCGCCCTCAGCCCTCGGGCCCTGGCATTCCCTCTATCTCTATCTCCCTCCCCCACCCTAGTCGCACTAGCTTCTCATTTTACACCACAAACAGCTTACAATGGCTCGTTCCCTTTATCATCGATACTTTTTTGCATATCTTTCATTCATTGTTCTTTATCTCTCACATCACCGTCTATATCTCTCGTTTCCCTGATCCCTGACCAGTCTGAAGAAGGGTCTCGACCCGAAACGTCGCCTATCTCCTTCGCTCCTTAGATGCTGCTGCACCCGCTGAGTTTCTCCAGCATTTTGTGTAACCCTCGATTCTCCAGCATCTGCAGTTTCTTCGTTAACACAGTGGACCCAACACAGATCCCTGAGGCACCCCACTGGTCACCGGCTTCCAACCTGACAAACAGCCATCCACCATTACTCTCTGACATCTCCCATTCAGCCACTGTTGAATCCATCTTGCTACTCCGCCATTAACACCCAAAGATTGAACCTTCTTAACCAACCTTCCATGGGAAACCTTGTCAAAGGCCTTACTGAAATCCATATAGACAACATCCACTGCTTTACCCTCATCAATTTCCCTAGTAACCGCTTCAAAAAATTCAAGAAGGTTTGTCAAACATGACCTTCCAGGCACAAATCCATGTTGGCTGTTCCTGATCAGATCGTTTATCCAGATGCTTATATATATTATCTCTAAGTATCCTTTCCATTAATTTACCCACCACTGACGTCAAACTAACAAGTCTATAATTGCTAGGTTTATTCTTTGAACCCTTTTTAAACAATGGAACAACATGCGCAGTACGCCAATCCTCCGGCACTATTCCAGTTTCTAATGACATTTGAAATATTTCTGTCATAGCTCCTGCTATTTCTACACTAACTTCCCTCAATGTCCTAGGGAATAGCCTGTCAGGACCTGGAGAGACTTATCCACTTTTATATTTTTCAAAAGTGTCAGTACTTCCTCCTCTTTGAATCTCATAGTTTCCATAGCTACTCTACTTTTTTCCCATACCTCACATAGTTCAATATCCTTCTCCTTGGTGAATACCGAAGAAAAGAAATTGTTCAATATCTCCCCCATCTCTTTTGGCTCTGCAGATAGCTGTCCATTCTGTCTCTCTAATGGTCCAATTTTATCCCTCGTTATCCTTTTGCTATTAATATAGCTGTAGAAACCCTTTGGATTTATTTTCACCTTTCTTGCCAAAGCAACCTCATATCTTCTTTTAGCCTTCCTAATTTATTTCTTAAGATTCTTTTTACATTCTTTATACTCCTCTAGCACCTCATTTACTCCATACCTCCTATAATTATTGTAGATATCTCTCTTTTTTCGAAACGTGTCCAATTTCCCTTGAAAACCATGGCTCTTTTCAATTTTTACTATTTCCTTTCACCCTAACAGGGACATAAAGATTCTGAACTCTTACAATTTCCCCTTTAAATGTCCTCCATTTCTCTTCTACATCCTTCCCATAAAACAGTGTCCCAATTCACTCCTTTTAAATCCTTACGCATTCCCTCAAAGTTAGCCTTTCTCCAATCAAAAATCTCCACCCTAGGTCCAGTTCTGACTCTCTCCATAATTATATTGAAACTAATGGTATTGTGATCACTGGTCCCGAAGTGCTCACCAACGCATACCTCCGTCACCTGACCTGCCTCATTTCCTAACACGAGGTCCAGCACTGCCCCTTCTCTGGTCGATACCTCTATGTACTGCTGCAGAAAACTATCCTGCACACATTTTACAAACTCCAAACCATCCAGCCCATTTACAGAATGTTTCCCAGTCTATATTATAGTAATCTAAAAAATAAATGCATTGCATTCGCCAAACCGATTCCACGTGCAAATTAACTTTTTGGGAATCCTGCACTAGCATTCGCAAGTCCCTTTGCACCTCTGATTTCTGAATTCTCTCCCCATTTATAAAATAGTCTATGCCTTTATTCCTGCTGCCAAAATGCATGACTCCACACTTTGCTACACTATATTCCAAGTGCCATTCTCCCAACCAGTCCAAGTCCTTTTGCAGAATCCGTTTTCTCTACACTACCTGCCCCTCCATCTCTCTTTGTACCATCTGCAAACTTGGCCACATAGCCTCAATCACCTCATCCAAATCATCAGTCGTGAAGAGTAGCGGCCCCAGCACCGACCCCTGCGGAACTCCGCTAGCCACTGGCAGCCAACCAGTAAAAGCTCCCTTTGTTGCCACTCTTTGCCTTCTGTCATCCAGCCAACCTGCTATCCATGCTAGTAACTGCCCTTCAATACCATGGGCTCTCATCTTCCTTAGCAGCCTCACGCGCGACACCTAATCAAAGGCTTTCTGAAAATCTAGGTGCACTCTACTGACTCTCCTTTGTCTGTACTGTAGTTTACTCCCTCAAAGAATTCCAACAGGTTTGTCAGGCAAGATCTCCATTTCACAAAACCATGCTGACTTTGGCCTCTTTTATTCAAAATTTTACCAACCACTGAAGTCAGGCTACCCGGCCTATAATTTCCTCTCTTATTCCTCATTCCCTTAGTTTAATTTAGTTTACTTTAGGGATACAGGATGGAAACAGGCCCTTCAGCCCACCGAGTCCATGCCGACCAGCAATTCCGCACATTAACACTATTCCCCACGCACTCAAGACAATTTATAGCAAAGCCAATTAACCTACATGTTTGGAGTGTGGGAGGAAAGTGGAGCACCTGGACAAACCCAAGCAATTTACAGGGAGAATTTACAAACTGCATACAGACAGCACCCGTGGTCAGGATCAAACCTGGGTCTCAGGCTGTACAGCAGCACTCTACCATTGTGCCACTGACCCTTCTTGAATAGCAGAGTCATATTTGCAATTTTCCGATCATCTGGAACCACACTCATGATTTTTGAAAGATCACCACTCATGCCTCCACAATCTCTAAAGCCACCTATTTCAGAACCCGAGAGTTCATCAGGTGAACTCAGGAGAGTTCATCTCTGTACACAAAGGACGGGTTGCACTTGAACCCGAGGGGGGCCAATATCCTGGCAGGGAGATTTGCAAAGGCTACTGGGGAGACTTTAAACTAGAAAGGCTGGCGGGAGGGACTCGGGTAGAGGGGGCTAGGGGTCAGGGTGTGGGGCAAGAGGCAGAGAAGGGAAGCACTCGGATCCAAAATGTAGGCAAGAAAGATGAAAAAGATAATAGACGGAGAATAAGGGATGGTGGGTTTCTAAAATGTGTATGTTTTAATGTAGGATCATTGTAAGTAAGGTGGATGAACTTAGAGCCTGGATTGACACCTGGAAATATGATGTTGCGGCAATCAGTGAAACATGGTTGCAGGAGGGCTGTGATTGGAAACTACATATTCCAGGATTTCGCTGCTTCAGGTGTGATAGAATTGGAGGGTCCAGAGGGGGAGGTGTTGCATTGCTTGTCAGAGAAGATATTACAGCAGTGCTTTGGCAGGATAGATTAGAGGGCTCGTCTAGGGAGGCTATTTGGGTGGAACTGAGAAGTGGGAACGGTGTAGCAACACTTTTAGGGGTGTATTATAGACCGCCAAATGGGGAGCGAGAATTGGAAGAGCAAATATGTAAGGAGATAGCAGATATTAGTAGTAAGCACAAGGTTAGTGATTGTGGGAGATTTCAATTTTCCAAGAATAGACTGGGAAACACATTCTGTAAATGGGCTGGATGGTTTGGAGTTTGTTAAATGTGTGCAGGATAGTTTTTTGCAGCAGTACATAGAGGTATCAACCAGAGAAGGGGCAGTGCTGGACCTCCTGTTAGGAAATGAGGCAGGTCAGGTGACGGAGGTATGCGTTGGTGAGCACTTCGGGACCAGTGATCACAATATCATTAGTTTCAATATAATTATGGAGAGAGTCAGAACTGGACCTAGGGTGGAGATTTTTGATTGGAGAAAGGCTAACTTTGAGAGAATGCGTAAGGATTTTAAAGGAGTGAATTGGAACACTTTGTTTCATGGGAAGGATGTAGAAGAGAAATGGAGGACATTTAAAGGGGTATTTGGAAGAGTACAGAATCTTTATGTCCCTATTAGGTTGAAAGGAAATAGTAAAAATTGGAAAGAGCCATGGTTTTCAAGGGAAATTGGACACGTTTCGAAAAAAGAGAGATATCTACAATAATTATAGGAGGCATGGAGTAAATGAGGTGCTAGAGGAGTATAAAGAATGTAAAAAGAATCTTAAGAAAGAAATTAGAAAGGCGAAAAGAAGATATGAGGTTGCTTTGGCAAGAAAGGTGAAAGTAAACCCAAAGGGTTTCTACAGCTATATTAATAGCAAAAGGATAACGAGGGATAAAATTGGACCATTAGAGAACCTGAATGGACAGCTACCTGCAGAGCCAAAAGAGATGGGGGAGATATTGAACAATTTCTTTTCTTCGGTATTCACCAAGGAGAAGGATATTGAACTCGGTGAGTTAAGGGGAAAGAGTAGAGTAGCTATGAAAACTATGAGATTCAAAGAGGAGGAAGTACTGACACTTTTGAAAAATATAAAAGTGGATAAGTCTCCAGGTCCTGACAGGATATTCCCTAGGACATTGAGGGAAGTTAGTGTAGAAATAGCAGGAGCTATGACAGAAATATTTCAAATGTCATTAGAAACGGGAATAGTGCCGGAGGATTGGCGTACTGCGCATGTTGTTCCATTGTTTAAAAAGGGTTCAAAGAATAAACCTAGCAATTATAGACCTATTAGTTTGACGTCAGTGGTGGGCAAATTAATGGAAAGGATACTTAGAGATAATATATATAAGCATCTGGATAAACAGGGTCTGATCAGGAACAGTCAACATGGATTTGTGCCTGGAAGGTCATGTTTGACAAACCTTCTTGAATTTTTTGAAGCGGTAACTAGGTAAATTGATGAGGGTAAAGCAGTGGATGTTGTCTATATGGATTTCAGTAAGGCCTTTGACAAGGTTCCCCATGGAAGGTTGGTTAAGAAGGTTCAATCTTTGGGTGTTAATGGCGGAGTAGCAAGATGGATTCAACAGTGGCTGAATGGGAGATGTCAGAGAGTAATGGTGGATGGCTGTTTGTCAGGTTGGAAGCCGGTGACCAGTGGGGTGCCTCAGGGATCTGTGTTGGGTCCACTGTTGTTTGTCATGTACATCAATGATCTGGATGATGGGGTGGAAAATTGGATAAGTAAGTATGCAGATGATACTAAGATAGGTGGTGTTGTGGATAATGAAGTAGATTTTCAAAGTCTACAGAGAGATTTGGGCCATTTGGAAAAGTGGGCTGAAAGATGGCAGATGGAGTTTAATGCTGATAAGTGTGAAGTGCTACATCTTGGCAGGACAAATCAAAATAGGACGTACATGGTAAATGGTAGGGAATTGAGGAATGCTGTGGAACAGAGGGATCTAGGAATAAACTGTGCATAGTTCCCTGAAGGTGGAATCGCATGTAGATAGGGTGGTAAAGAAAGCCTTTGGTGTGCTGGCCTTTATAAATCAGAGCATTGACTATAGGAGTAGGGAAGTAATGTTAAAATTGTACAAGGCATTGGTAAGACCAATTCTGGAGTATGGTGTACAATTTTGGTCGCCTAGTTATAGGAAGGATGTCAACAAAATAGAGAGAGTACAGAGGAGATTTACTAGAATGTTGCCAGGGTTCCAGCAACTATGTTACAGAGAAAGGTTGAACAAGTTAGGTCTTTATTCTTTGGAGCGCAGAAGGTTAAGGGGGGACTTGATTGAGGTCTTTAAAATGATGAAAGGGATAGACAGAGTTGACGTGGATACGTTTTTCCCATTGAGGGTAGGGAAGATTCAAACAAGAGGGCATGACATGAGAATTAAGGGACAGAGGTTTCGGGGTAACCATATAACCATATAACCATATAACAATTTGGTTAGTAATGTGAGGGGGAACTTCTTTACTCAGAGGGTGGTGGCTGTGTGGAATCAGCTTCCAGCAGAAGTGGTGGAGGCAGGATCGATTTTAACATTTAAGAGTAAAGTGGATAGGTATATGGACGTGAAGGGAATGGAGGGGTATGGTCTGAGTGCAGGTAGATGGAACTAGGGGAAAACAAATGGTCGGCACGGACTGGAATGGCCGAGAGGGCCTGTTTCCGTGCTGTAATTGTTATGTGGTTATATGGTTATATGTTATATAGTTATAGGAAGGATGTCAACAAAATAGAGAGAGTACAGAGGAGATTTACTAGAATGTTGCCAGGGTTCCAGCAACTATGTTACAGAGAAAGGTTGAACAAGTTAGGTCTTTATTCTTTGGAGCGCAGAAGGTTAAGGGGGGACTTGATTGAGGTCTTTAAAATGATGAAAGGGATAGACAGAGTTGACGTGGATAAGCTTTTCCCATTGTGGGCAGGGAAGATTCAAACAAGAGGGCATGACATGAGAATGAAGGGACAGAAGTTTCAGGGTAACGTGAGGGGGAACATCTTTACTCAGAGGGTGGTGGCTGTGTGGAATGTGCTTCCAGCAGAAGTGGTGGAGGCAGGATCGATTTTAACATTTAAGAGTAAAGTGGATAGGTATATGGACGTGAAGGGAATGGAGGGGTATGGTCTGAGTGCAGGTAGATGGGACTAGGGGAAAACAAATGGTCGGCACGGACTGGAAGGGCCGAGAGGGCCTGTTTCCGTGCTGTAATTGTTATATGGTTATATGGACTTATTCACCTTCCGACCTCTCAGATTCCCAAGCACCTTCTCCTTAGTAATAGCCATTCCACGAACTTCCACCCCCTGACTCTCTTGAATTTCAGGCACATTGCTGGTGCCTTCTACTGTGCACATTATTCAAAAACGTTATTCAACGCCTCTGCGATTTTTTAATTCCCCATTATCATTCCCCATACATTGGAAAGAGCCATGGTTTTCAAGGGAAATTAGACACTTGTTTCGAAAAAAGAGAGATATCTACAAGAATTATAGGAGGCATGGAGTAAATGAGGTGCTAGAGGAGTATAAAGAATGTAAAAAGAATCTTAAGAAAGAAATTAGGAAGGCTAAAAGAAGATATGAGGTTGCTTTGGCAAGAAAGGTGAAAGTAAATCCAAAGGGTTTCTACAGCTATATTAATAGCAAAAGGATAACGAGGGATAAAATTGGACCATTAGAGAACCAGAATGGACAGCTATCTGCAGAGCCAAAAGAGATGGGGGAGATATTGAACAATTTCTTTTCTTCGGTATTCACCAAGGAGAAGGATATTGAACTCTGTGAGGTAAGGGAAAAAAGTAGAGCAGCTATGGAAACTATGAGATTCAAAGAGGAGGAAGTACTGACACTTTTGAAAAATATAAAGGTGGATAAGTCTCCAGGTCCTGACAGGATATTCCCTAGGACATTGAGGGAAGTTAGTGTAGAAATAGCAGGAGCTATGACAGAAATATTTCAAATGTCATTAGAAACGGGAATAGTGCCGGAGGATTGGCGTACTGCGCATGTTGTGCCATTGTTTAAAAAGGGTTCAAAGAATAAACCTAGCAATTATAGACCTATTAGTTTGACGTCAGTGGTGGGCAAATTAATGGAAAGGATACTTAGTGATAATATATATAAGCATCTGGATAAACAGGGTCTGATCAGGAACAGTCAACATGGATTTGTGCCTGGAAGGTCATGTTTGACAAACCTTCTTGAATTTTTTGAAGCGGTAACTAGGGAAATTGATGAGGGTAAAGCAGTGGATGTTGTCTATATGGATTTCAGTAAGGCCTTTGACAAGGTTCCCCATGGAAGGTTGGTTAAGAAGGTTCAATCTTTGGGTGTTAATGGCGGAGTAGCAAGATGGATTCAACAGTGGCTGAATGGGAGATGTCAGAGAGTAATGGTGGATGGCTGTTTGTCAGGTTGGAAGCGGTGACCAGTGGGGTGCCTCAGGGATCTGTGTTGGGTCCACTGTTGTTTGTCATGTACATCAATGATCTGGATGATGGGGTGGAAAATTGGATAAGTAAGTATGCAGATGATACTAAGATAGGTGGTATTGTGGATAATGAAGTAGATTCTCAAAGTCTACAGAGAGATTTGGGCCATTTGGAAAAGTGGGCTGAAAGATGGCAGATGGAGTTTAATACTGATAAGTGTGAAGTGCTACATCTTGGCAGGACAAATCAAAATAGGACGTACATGGTAAATGGTAGGGAATTGAGGAATGCTGTGGAACAGAGGGATCTATGAATAACTGTGCATAGTTCCCTGAAGGTGGAATCGCATGTAGATAGGGTGGTAAAGAAAGCCTTTGGTGTGCTGGCCTTTATAAATCAGAGCATTGAATATAGGAGTAGGGAAGTAATGTTAAAATTGTACAAGGCATTGGTAAGACCAATTCTGGAGTATGGTGTACAATTTTGGTCGCCTACTTATAGGAAGGATGTCAACAAAATAGAGAGAGTACAGAGGAGATTTACTAGAATGTTGCCAGGGTTCCAGCAACTATGTTACAGAGAAAGGTTTGAACAAGTTAGGTCTTTATTCTTTGGAGCGCAGAAGGTTAAGGGGGGACTTGATTGAGGTCTTTAAAATGATGAAAGGGATAGACAGAGTTGACGTGGATAAGCTTTTCCCATTGAGGGTAGGGAAGATTCAAACAAGAGGGCATGACATGAGAATTAAGGGACAGAAGTTTAGGGGTAACGTGAGGGGGAACTTCTTTACTCAGAGGGTGGTGGCTGTGTGGAATGAGCTTCCAGCAGAGGTGGTGGAGGCAGGATCGATTTTAACATTTAAAAGTAAAGTGGATAGGTATATGGACGTGAAGGGAATGGAGGGGTATGGTCTGAGTGCAGGTAGATGGGACTAGGGGAAAACAAATGGTCGGCACGGACTGGAAGGGCCGAGAGGGCCTGTCTCCGTGCTGTAATTGTTATATGGTTATATGGTTAAAACAAACGGGGAATTACAGACCAGTTAGTCTGACTTCGGTGGTGGGAAAGATGCTGGAGTCAATTATTAAAGAGGTAATAATGGGGCATTTGGATAGCAGTATAAGGATTAGTCCAAGTCAACATGGATTTATAGACATAGACAGAGAAAATAGGTGCAGGAGGAGGCCATTAGGTTCGAGCCCTTCATGGCTGATCATCCCGAATCAATAACCCGTGCCTGCCTTCTCCCCATATCCCTTGATTCCACGAGACACTAGAGCTCTATCTAACTCTCTCTTAAATCCAACCAGTGATTTGGCCTCCACAAACTTATGAAAGAGAAATCATGCTCGAATAATCTTCTGGAATATTTTGAGGATGTGACAAGTAAAATGGATGACGGGGTTCCAGCGGTTGTAGTGTATCTAGACGTTTAGAAAGCCTTTGATAAGGTCCTGCACTGGAGACTGGTGACTAAAACTAGAGCACATGGTATTAGGGGTAGAGTGTCGACATGGATACAAAATTGGTTGTAAGACAGGAAGCTAATAGTAGGGGTGAAAGGGTCCTTTTCAGAATGGCAAGCAATGGCGAGTGGAGTGCCGCAAGGCTCGGTGTTGGGGCTGCAACTGTTTACCATATATATTAATGATTTGGAAGAGGGAATCAGGAGGAACACTAGCAAGTTTGCGGATGACACAAATCTATGTGGCAGTGTGAACTGTAAAGACGATGTTAGGAGGTTGCAGGGTGACCTGGACAGATTGAGTGAGTGGGCAGATGCGTGGCAGATGCAGTATAATATAGATAAACGTGAGGTTATCCACATTTGCAGCAAAAACAAGGGGGCAGATTATTATTTCAATAGGTTAGGTAAGGGGGAGGTGCAGCGAGACCTGGGTGTCCTTGTACACCAGTCACTGAAAGTTGGCGTGCAGGTACAGCAGGCTGTAAAGAAAGCTAATGGATTGCTGGCCTTCATAACAAGAGGATTTCAGTATAGGAGTAATGAGGTTCTTCTGCCGTTGTGTAGGGTTCTGGTAAGACCACGTCTGGAGTATTGTGTACAATTTTGGTCTCCTAATTTGAGGAAGGACATCTTTGTGATTGAGGCAGTGCAGTGTATTGCAAGATGCAAGATTGATCCCTGGGTTGGCGGAACTGTCATATGGGGAAAGATTGAAAAGACTCGGTGTTATTCATTGGAGTTTAGAAGGATGAGGGGGAATCATATAGAAACATAAAATTATAAAAGGACTGGACAAGCTAGATGTAGAAAAAATGTTCCCAATGTTGGGCGAGTCCAGACCCATGGGCCACAATCTTAGAATAAAGGGAAGGCCATTTAAGACTGAGGTGAGAAAAAACTTTTTCTCATGTTTCTCAAGTTGTGAATTTGTGGAATTCCCTGCCACAGAGGGCAGTGGAGGCCAAATCACTGGAAGGATTTAAGAGATAGTTAGATAGAGCTCCAGGGGTTAGTGGAAACAAAGGATATGGGAAGAAGGGAGGCATGGGTTATTGATTGGGGATGATCAGCCATGATCACAATGAATGGCGGTGCCCCCTCGAAGGGCCGAATGGCCTCCTCCTGCACCTAATTTCGGTGTTTCTATAAATTGTCTTTCCGTTGACAGGTTAGCATGCAACAATAGCTTTTCACTCTACCTCAGTACACGTGAAAATAAACTAAACTCAAATACATTTTCATGCAGTCCAACATCTACTTTTGCCTCTTTCTTACTCATTATATATACCTGAAGAAAATGGTGCCATCTTATAACTTTAATATTATTGGCTAGTTTACTTTCATATTTCATCTTTTCTCCCCGTATTGCCTTTTTAGTTATCTTCTGTTCTTTTTTTAAAGGCTTCCCAATTCTCTAATTGGGAAAATCATTCATCTTTGCAATGTTAAACACCTTCTCTTTTTTCTGAAGATCTTTCCTGGACCCAGCACAATGCTCCAATTATTAAAAAAGCACATCAACACATCTACAAGTAAGCATGCAGGTACAGCAGGCAGTGAAGAAATGGCATGATGGCCTTCATTGCGAGAGGATTTGAGTTTAGGAGCAAGGAAGTTGTACAGGGCCCTGGTGAGACGACACTTGGAGTATTGTGTGCAGTTTTGGTCTCCTAATTTGAGGAAGGACACTCTTGCTATTGAGGGAGTGTAGCGTAGGTACACCAGGTTAATTCCCATTATGGCGGCACTGACCGATGAGGAAAGAATGGGTGGACTGGCCTTGATTTCACGGGAATTTAGAAAGATGAGAGGGCATCTTATAAAAACATATAAAATTCTCAAGGGATTGGACAGGCTAGATGCAGGAAAACTGTTCCCCATGTTGGGGCAGTCCTGAAGCAGGGAGTGACAGTTTAAGAATAAGGGGTAGGCCATTTAGGATTGAGATGAGGTAACACTTTTTCTACAGCACAGATCTGTATATATGTGTGTATGAGTATGTGTAATATATACACACACTGATGTTTTTCTCGTTTATTATATTGTTTACATTGTACTATGTTTACATATTCTGTGGTGCTGCTACAAGTAATAATTTCATTGTTCTATCTGGGACATTTGACCATAAAACACTCTTGATTCTTGATTCTAGTTATAGAAACATAGAAAAACATATAAAATAGGTGCAGGAGGAGACCATTCGGCCCTTCGAGCCAGCACCACCATTCATTGTGATCATGGCTGATCGTCCCCAATCAATGGGGGTATGGAGAGAAGGCGGGTAGAGGATACTGAGTTGGATGATCAGCCATGATCATATTGAATGGCGGTGCATGCTCGAAGGGCCGAATGGCCTACTCCTGCACCTATTTTCTATGTTTCTAATAACCCATGCCTGCCTTCTCCCCTTCCCCCTTGACTCCACTAGACCCTAGAGCTCTATCTAACTCTCTCTTAAATCCATCCAGTGACTTGGCCTCCACTGCCCACTGTGGCAGCGAATTCCACAAATTCACAACTCTCTGGGTGAAAACGTTTTTTCTCACCTCAGTCTTTGACTTTCAAATGGCTTTCAACACTGCCCAGTCCATCATCGGGTCTGACCTCCCTACCATCGAGGGGATCTATCGCAGTTGTTGCCTCAAAAATGCTGGCAGCATCATCAAGGATCCACACCATCCTGGCCACACACTCATCTTCCTGTTCAGGTAGAAGGTACAGGAGCCTGAAGACTGCAATGTCCAGGTTCAGGAATAGCTACTTCCCCACAGCTATCATGCTATTAAACTCAACTCAAACAAAACTCTGAACATTAATAGTCCATTATCTGTTTATTTGCACTTTATCTGTTTTATTTATTCATGTGTGTATACATTTATATAATGTTATACGGACACACTGATCTGTTCTGTATTCATGCCTACTATATTCTGTTGTGCTGAATCAAAGCAATAATTTCATTGTCCTATCTGGGACACATGACAATAAACTCTCTTGAATCTTTCTTCTAAGACTGTGGCCCCTGGTTCTGGACTCGCCCAACATTGGGAACATTTTTCCTGCATCTAGCTTGTCCATTCCTTTTATAATTGTAAATGTTTTTATAAGATCCCCCCTCACCCTTCTAAACTCCAGTGAATACAAGTTGAATCCAGTGAATCCTCCTGAACATATTTTCTATGTTTCTATGTTTCAAAGCCCACTCTTTTCAAACGTTCCTCATATCCCGCCATCGCAGGGATCAATCTCGTAAAGCTATGCTGCACTGCCTCAATCATAAGGATGTCCTTCCTCAAATTAGGAGACCAAAACTATACACAATACTCCAGATGCCCTGTACAACTGCAGAAGAACCTCTTTACTCCTGTACTGAAATCCTCTTGTTATGACGGCCGACATTCTAGTAGCTTTCTTCACTGCCTGCTGTACCTGCACACCAACTTTCTGTGACTGGTGTACAAAGAGGCCCAGGTCTCGCTGCACTACCCCCTTACCTAACCTAACCCTATTGAGATAATAATCTGACCCCTTGTTTTTGCCGCCAAAGTGGATAACCTCACATTTATCTATATTATACTGCATCTGCCACGCATCTGCCCACTCACTCAACCTGTCCAGGTCACCCTGCAACCTCCTAACATTCTCTTCACAGTTCACACTGCCACCCAGCTTTGTGTCATCCGCAAACTTGCTAGTGTTACTCCTAATTCCCTCTTCCAAATCATTAATATATATGGTAAACAGTTGTGGCCCCAACACCGAGCCTTGTGGCACTTAACTCGCCACTGGCTGCCATTCTGAAAAGGACCCGTTCACTCCTACTTTTTGCTTCCTGTCCGCCAACCAATTTTCTATCCATGTCAACACCCTACCCCAAATACCATGTGCTCTAAATTTTAGTCACCAGTCTCCCGTGCGGGACCTTATCAAAGGCTTTCTGAAAGTCTAGATATACTACATCCACTGGCACCCCTTCATCCATTTTACTTGTAACATCCTCAAAAAATTCCAGATTAATCAAGCATGATTTCCCTTTCATAAATCCATGTTGACTTGGACTAATCCTTTTACTGCTATCCAAATGCCCCATTTTTACCTCTTTAATAATTGACTCCAGCATCTTTCCCACCACCAAAGTCAGACTAACTGGTTTTCTCTCTCGCTCCTTTCTTGAAACGTGGGATAACATTAGCTATCCTCCAATCCACAGGGACTGATCCTGAATCTATTGAACATTGGAAAATGATCATCAATGCGTCCACTATTTCTAAAGCCACCTCCCTGAGGACCCTGGGATGCAGACCATCAGGCCCAGGGGATTTATCATCCTTCAGTCCCATTAGGCTACCCAATACTATTTCTCGCCTAATGAAAATTTATTTCAGTTCCTCTACCCCCTTAGATCCTCTGTCCTCCATTACATCTGGGAGATTGTTTGTGTCTTCCTTAGTGAAGACAGATCCGAAGTACCTGTTCAAACCCTCTGGCTTCTGGCTACTCTTTGCTGTGTTGTACATCTTTTATTTTAGTTTTATTCTATCCCTAACTTCTCTTGTCAGCCACAGTTGCCTCCTACTCCCCTTAGAATCTTTCTTCCTTTACGGAATGAAATGATTCTGCGTCTTCCGGATTATGCCCAGAAAATCCTGCAGGGCTCTCACTTAACTTTTTTTCCATGATATGGCAGCGTTTTATGTTGCCAAATGACAGTTTAGGTGGTCATTTATGACGGTTTATGATGGAGCGTGCGATAATGGGCTCGGTTGAAGTGCGTAGTTACCAGTCGGAATTATGCTCAATTAAGCATTCACATATTATTTCTGCTTCAAATAAAGTCACAAACTAAACATATTCACCAATCAAGACATGATATATACCACAATGACATGCAGCAAAATTATAACACAGTATCTCAACTCTTTTTACACATTGCAATTAATGCAATTTCGATTAGTTCTTTCCACTTCCAAACAAAAATGTGGTTGGATTATTCAGCGTATGATCAATCTGTGTCAATAAATCCTGGACCATGGTAACATATATGCTTAACCATGCACACTACAGATTGATGTAAGCATGTTTTCTGTGAAGGACAGAAAATTACCATAACATGGCCATAGCATGGGTCATTATGGCTATTGGTACAGAAACACACTCGCTTCCCACATAATTTATCCATAACAAAATATACAGGTTGCAAAGAAATTCCTAAAGGCATTTTATGATAATAGCTGTTAAAACCAACTATACCCATCTGACAGGTTACACTAACATTACACTAACTGACAAGAGATGGCCAAAGGACATAACTGCAGCAAATGTTCTTTTGGTAATATTTAAAGGTGTCAAAACAGCACATTACTGGACATACAGATTAGATGTACATGTTGTGAACGGCTATGAAGATACCCAGTTTGTACGCACCAGATTTAAAAAAAAATATTGATAAACGCTGTTTCCATCATTTCCACTTTGAATTAATGTTAAAATTACAACTGAAATATCTCCTGACCAAATTTGTGATGTAGATGACCGATTGCAGAAGTAAAACCTGGATAAATCCAATGTATATTTGTGAATGTTGCTCATGAAATAACTACAGTACTGATACTCCATGTTGATTAGCTGGATGTTACAATCCCTAAGGTTTTTCACTAAAATTGACATTTGGTATTCTTGGGGATGACCACTAGGTGATGTTGCTACCAATCAGACACATCTTCAGTTGTGTACCACAACGTCAATGGGTGTTTCGGCAATTTATCAGAAGACACCCTCAGTCGAGGCAGGCCCACTGCAGGATGATCAATCCTGGGTGTGTGTCTTATGGTTAGCCTCTAGATGGCCCCGTGGCAGCCCAGATTACGTGAAGCCCGTCCCCACGCATGCGCGTCAATCTTCAAAGCAACGGTGTGAAGTCACAGATAACAGCAATTGAACTAACATAGTAAGATTAGAGATGAATAGAACTACCAGATGATCGTTAAATTACGAGGGTAGGGAGCGGAGGGCACATAATCACTCATCGTAAAACCCGTCTCACGGTGCGAGTTGGCCCACGAGTGACCCCGCGTTTTCACTCGTGGTGATCACGTACGATGAACGTAGCGGCAACATCGTGGCACCAACGGCAGGTACTCGGGAAACTTGTTAACTCGTGAAAAAAATCAAACATGTTTGATTTTTTCCACGAGTCAAATTAACTGTTCAAGTTAAAAATGGAAACATTTAAACTCGTTGCAATAACGTAATGGCCCATGCGTTTACCTTAGTGTCTCGTGAGTCTATTGTGGGAACTTTCTTATAATCTGTTCGTTCGCTCGAGTAAAGACTGAACTAAAGATAGTCACAAATAGCTGGAGTAATTACATGTGGTTAAGTTACATGTGGCTCCGGGAGGTAAAGAGGCTTGAGAAATATAAATGCTGAAATACGCACGGATCAACGCAGGGTATCCAGAGCTGAAAGTTGCAATGAAATGAGATTGAACAAGACGACTTTGACACGAAAAGCTGGAGTAACTCAGCGGGACAGGCGGCAGGAGAGAAGGAAAAATGCAAAAAAAGTGAAACTATCGCCAGGGAAAATCGAGAACTTCTTGGCTCCCTTCGCCTCAGACCTAAACCCAGCGATCCCCCCTTCTCTGTGTTATGTGTGTCAACATGCATTCATTCCTGAATTCAGAGAAAAAGGCGAATGTATTCCTCCCCTCGCCCCCCGAAAACAAACCTAATCCACGTTTCCCAAACACCAGTCCGAAGAAGGGTCTCAACCCGAAACGTCACCCATCCCTTCTCTCCAGAGATGCTGCGTGTCCCGTGAGTTACTCCAGCTTTTTGTGTCTATTTTTCCCAAACACTCGTTAGAATCAAGAAGCCATCTCTTGGGCTTTATGTATGAGAACCATCTCCACTTTCATATTTTTTCTGGAGGGATTAAAACTAATTAAATGTGTGGAACAAACTAAAAATGCAAAACTGGAAATAAAATTAAGTTTGTCTAAATATCAAACGCGTATGCACTGCAATTTGCAGCGGAGACACTGGATGGAAAGTATTCAGTAGCGTGCACACCACACACACAAATGTCCTACTTCCCGCTGTTAAGTTACTATTTGCTTTCAGTGTTTTTGTTTTCTCTTCCTATATTCCAGCTGGAGCTGTATATTCACCGACTCGCCACCCCCCCCCTCGCTCCACAAACTCGAGAACTTGGAATTCGCGAGGACTATCTTGTTTTGGTCTTTAAAAAAAGAACAACATTTTTAGTTAATCGGTCGAAGGCTGTGGATTGGCGAGAGATTTAGATTTGAAATGCAGGGGGATGATATTTTGCGGAGTTACTCAGCAGTAGGCAACCCAGGAACCACGCAAAGTATATATACAGCACATGGACATGTGTGTGTGTGTGTGTGTGTGTGTGTGTGTGTGTGTGTGTGTGTGTGTGTGTGTGTGTGTGTGTGTGTGTGTGTGTGTGTGTGTGTGTGTGTGTGTGTGTGTGTGTGTGTGTGTGTATATATACACACATACACATGTCCATGTTCTGTATATATACTTTGTGTGGTTCCTGGGTTGCCTACTGCTGGGTAACTCCGCGAAATATATATATAGAGAAATATATATATAGAAACTTAGAAACATAGAAAATAGGTGCAGGGGTAGGCCATTCGGCCCTTCGAGCCTGCACCGCCATTCAATATGATCATCGCTGATCATCCAACTCAGTATCCTGTACCTGCCTTCTCTCCATACCCCCTGATCCCTTTAGCCACAAGGACCACATCTAACTCTCTCTTAAATATAACCAAGGAACTGGCTTCAACTACCTTCTGTGGCAGAATTCCACAGATTCACCACTCTCACAATTGCAGCATATATAATATATATATGTATTTGTAGTATAATATGTATATACATATTATATATATATTATATATATTGCAATTCCAACTCCGAAGCAATTGAAAGGCGATTTCTTGGGGCCATGTAATTTAACGTGTGTCTTTGCTTTTAAAAGTGAAGCTGTTTAATTGTTTATGCTGCGCCGTGTTTCGTGTTGGGGAGAGTGCTGCTGTTACAATGCTTTCGATTCTATTCTGCCGTCCCCCTTCCACAAAAAAATGCCTAAATTTGTCTTTGTGCCCGCTCTCCTGGGAGCAATCCAAACCAGGGGAACAATGAACCCTCAGAGGCTTCGCGTTCCTTGCTCCTATATATGGACCTCGCTCGCTCGCAACTGTATCAACGCTCGACCAACCAGACATCAGCCAACACGGAGGCCTGATTACTGAAAATAAAGTAAACTTGTACCAGACCTCATCATCTTCCTTCCGCCCACCCGTAAACCACGGTACCACACTTTCAACAGAAACCTTAATATTTAAAGAATATATTATGGGACATGGGATTGTCTGAAGCAGGGTCCCGAGCAGAAACGCCACATGTGTATGTATCTGTGTGTGTGTGTGTGTGTGTGTGTGTGTGTGTGTGTGTGTGTGTGTGTGTGTGCGTGTGCGTGTGTGTATATGTGTGTGTGTGTGTGTGTGTGTGTGTGTCTCTCTCTCTGTCTGTCTGTGTGTATCTGTGTGTGTGTGTGTGTCTGCTGTCGGGTCCCGGCGGCCACTCAAAGTCAGTCACCCGAGCTGCTTCCTTTCTCTGAAGTGGCGGCCAGTTCTGCTGTCCGTGCCCGGAGCGCTGCGGCAGCCACCCGAGCTAATTGACTCCCCGGCCACAATAAAACCATATAGCAATGACAGCACGGAAACAGGCCATCTCGGCCCTTTTACTCCATGCCGAACACTACTCACCTAGTCCCATCTACCTGCACTCAGACCGGAGCGTGGCAAGTGGGTTACTGACCCCAATCCCCTCCTTCACAACGCCAGATTCCCCAAATACTATGAACTGAGCTCTCCCCCCACCCCGGGAAATACAGTATTTAAAAGCATAAAGCTCCAAGAAATGCACTTACCACATTATTGGTTACTGGAGGGTGCATTTTCCCTTTGTAGGTCATATCAATAGATGCGGCCGTGCTGAAATAACTCAAAGCCACAGGATGGAGATGTCTTCTTTAACATTGTTGCTTTATTAAAACATACCTTCATTCACGGTTGGCTCAAGAGTAACGGGAGAGGAACTTGGTAACTCGGGAGAGGAAATTGGAGCATCGCAGCAATGACATACCCGTGGGAACTCGGTTAAACACTTGATCATAAACTTGAAGTCTCGTACACAACCACGAGTCTTTCACTCGGGGTACCTCGTGGGTCAACTCGCACCGTGAGACAGGGCCATAACTCCTCATAAAATAACGATCAAACTTCGAACTGGTAAGTTCTCATTTAATCTTACTATTTTACTTCGGAGTCACGTGAGTGACTACATGAAGACTTTGAAGGTCTGTGATTTCATGCCGAGGAACGAGTCCACGCGTCACAGCTGCATCAATTGACAAGGACGAGTGAGAAAATTAATGCATTCAAACATAACATGTTTTAACAATAGTAACGGTTTAATAACAGAAAAGAAAAACAGTGACCCCTCTCACCCAGGGGGAAACTGTGAAACAGAACTTAAAACGGAGTCAGCAAAACCACCGGATCTGGCGACAGGCTTTTTATAAAACCTCTGGTACGTCCTCTCATTCGACCATCCCGCAGCCGCTAGAATTTGGTCAAGAGGAACGTCCATGTCCCTTGCTGCTGACGTTGACGCAGCCCTGGTGGAATGAGGTTTAAAAATGTCAGTGTCCACACCTGCTTACGCTAGAACCTGTTTGATCCATCTAGAGATGGTCTGCACCGTAACCTGTTTGTGAGGTTTAGTGTGACTGACCAAAATGGAGAGTTCCGAGCCTCTCAGGCTCCTGATGACCTTAATGCAATGGGTTATATTGTGATAATGTGGTGAAACTCCAGTACATCAGTAATTGTAACTGTGTGGTATGAAATGTGAGAGCAGGAACAGTACATCTCCCATTTTATTTTTGTGAGAAATATATTGTTTCTGAGTGCTCTTCCCCCAGGCCGCAGTGATGACATCAATGGTACGCTCTGAAAGTCCGAGCCCCTGGAACGGTCTCCTCAGAATCTGCAAACCAACAGAATAATACGGTCATGAAGAGGGTGGCTATCCCCTGTCACTAGGTGTACCAGCAGATTTCTGCTCTTTGGCACTACCATAACGGACTGTGTGATTAAAGCTAGCACCAGAGGGAACCAATGCTGAGTAGGCCAGTCTGGCACTACCAGAATACCAGTGGCGGAATCTTGCTGGATCTTAGCCACACATCGGGTAATGAGGCAGAATGGGGGAAAGACATACACAAATTTTCCACCCCAATGTAGCGAGAATGCTAGTACCACAGCAGCACTGAATATTGGCTATCCACCATTGTAACTCAGTTAGAGCATCTGAGGTTTAAGTGCCTGTTCCTTTACACGCTGTAAATTTTGGTAGTGCAAAGGCCCGAATTGAGCAGCTGGGAATGCTGCCACCAATTTCCCAATTACCAGAGCCACATGTCTAATAGACGGGTGATTATCAACAATGAGTTTCCTGCAGGCTTCAATTAAGTCTAATTGGTTGCCCTGAGGCAGAGTCACTGACATGTGTACTGAGTTAATGGTGAACCCCCAAATAGTCAATTATCTTAGATGGACCAGGTGGGACCAGTACAAATAGGGCAGTCTGCACCTGGGCTTGAAGGGAACCAATGTCCTTGGGGGAGTGTTTGCTAGTGCTGTCAGGGAGGATGTAAAATGAGGGTAGAAGCAATAGGTAGCAAGATGAAAAGAAAAAGTGGCAGGCAGAAAAATCCAGAGCAAAAATCAAAAAGGGCCACTTTTCAACATAATTGTATAAGGGCTAAGAGTGTTGTAAAAACAAGCCTGAATGCTTTGTGTCTCAATGCAAGGAGCATTCATAATAAGGTGGATGAGTTGAATGTGCAGATAGTTATTAATTAATATGATATAGTTGGGATCACGGAGAATTGGCTCCAGGGTGACCAAGACCTGGGAGCTGAACATCCAGGGATATTCAATATTCAGGAGCGATAGACAGAAAGGAAAAGGAGGTGGAGTAGCGTTGCTGGTTAGAGAGGAGATTAACGCAATAGAAAGGAAGGACATTAGCTTGGAGGATGTGGAATTGCTATGGGTAGAGCTGCGAAACACTAAGGGGCAGAAAACGCTAGTGGGAGGCCACCTAACACTAGTAGTGCAGTTGGGGATGGCATCAAACATGAAATTAGAAATGTGTGCAACAAGTGTAAAACAGTTATAATGGTTGACTTCAATCTACATATAGATTGGGTGAATCAAATTGGCAGGGGTGCTGAGGAAGAGGATTTCTTGGAATGTATGCGGGATAGCTTTCTAAACCAACATGTAGAGGAACCAACAAGAGAGCAGGCTATTCTAGACTGGGTACTGAGTAATGAGGAAGGGTTAGCTAGCAGTCTTGTGCTTGGCCCCTTGGGCAAGAGTGACCATAATATGTTAAAGAAGGGAGGAGGTTTAAGGACCAACTCCGCTAGGCGGAGGAGGGTGTCAGTGGATGGGTACGGGTTGCTCCTCTGGTCGAGGAAGAACCGGAGGGCTTTGAGACCGTCCTGGTGGGGGATGGAGGTGTGGAGTGACTGGACGTCCCTGGTAAAGATGAGAGGATGGGGGCCTGGAGAATGGAATACGCGGAGCCGACGGAGAGTGTCTGAGGTGTCTTGAACATAGGTGGGGAGGGATTTAACAAAGGGGGATAGGATGGCGTCAAGGTATGTGGAAATGTGTTCGGTGGGGCACTTTTAAGGTCCAACTCCGCTAGACGGAGGATGGTGTCAGTGGACGGGTATGGGTTGCTCCTCTGGTCGGGAAGGACCGGAGGGCTTTGAGACCGTCCTGCTGGGGGATGGAGGTGTAGAGTGACTGGACATCCATGGTAAAGATGAGAGGATGGGGGCCTGGAGAATGGAATGCGCGGAACTGACGGAGAGTGTCTGAGGTGTCTTGAACATAGGTGGGGAGGGATTTAACAAAGGGGGATAGGATGGCGTCAAGGTATGTGGAAATGTGTTCGGTGGGGCACTTTTATCCCTCAATAACTTCTCTTTTGACTCCTCCCATTTCCTCCAAACACAAGGCGTAGCTATGGGCACACGCATGGGCCCCAGCTACGCTTGCCTCTTTGTTGGGTAAGTCAAACAATCTTTGTTCTCGGCGTACCAGGGCCCCATCCCCGACCTCTACCTCCGTTACATCGACGACTGCTTTGGTGTCACCTCCTATACCCACACACAACTGACTGACTTCATCCCTCTCACCACCAACTTCCATCCGGCACACAAATACACTTGGACCATTTCCGACATTTCCCTACCATTCCTCGAACTCACCATCTCTATTGCAGGTGATACACTCCTGACCGACATCCACTACAAACCAACTGACTCCCACAACTAATCTGGACTACTCTTCCTCCCACCCTGCTTCCTGTAAGGACTCCATCCCCTATTTCCAATTCCTCCTTCTACGTCGCATCTGCTCCCAGGATGAGGTGTTCCACACCAGGTCATCACAAATGGCCTCATTCTTCAGAGAACGGGGATTCCCCTCCCCCACTATTGATGAGGCTCGCACCAGGGTCTCCTCCATACCCGGCAACACTGCCCTCTCTCCCCATTCCCCCACTCGCAAACAGGGCAGAGTCCCCCTGGTCCTCACCTTTCACCCCACCAGCCGGCAAACACAACACATAGTCCTCCGCCAGTTTCGCCACCTCCAACGTGACCCCTCCACACGCCACATCTTCCCATCTCCACCCCCCCCCCCCCCCGTCTGCCTTCCGCAAAGACCGCTCCCTCCGCAACTCCCTTGTCAATTCTTCCCTTCCCTCCCGCTCTACCCCTTCCCCGGGCACTTTCCCTTGCAACCGCAAGAAATGCTGCACTTGTCCCTTCACCTTCCCCCTCCACTCCTTTCAGGGACCCAAGCAGTCCTACCAGGTCCGACAGAGGTTCACCTGCACCTCCTCCAACCTCATCTACTGCATCCGCTGCTCCAGATGCCAATGATCTATATTGGTGAGACCAAGCGGAGGCTTGGCGATCGTTTCGCCGAACACTTCCGCTCGGTCCGCAATAATCAAGCCGACCTCCCGGTGGCTCAGCACTATAACTCCTCCTCCCATCCCGTATCTGACCTCTCAGTCCTGGGCCTCCTCCACGGCCAGAGTGAGCAACATCGCAAGTTGGTGGAACAGCACCTCATATTCCGCTTGGGGAGTCTGCATCCTCTGGGCTTGAACATTGAATTTTCTCAATTCTGTTAACCCTTGCTGTCTCCTCCACTTCCCACCTCTCCCTCAGCCCTCGGGCCCTGGCATTCCCTCTCTCTCTATCTCCCTCCCACACCCTACTTGCACTAGCTTCTCATTTTCACACCACAAACAGCTTACAAAGGCTTGTTCCCATTATCATCGATACTTTTTTGCATATCTTTCATTCATTGTTCTGTATCTCTCCACATCACCGTCTATATCTCTCGTTTCCCTGATCCCTGACCAGTCTGAAGAAGGGTTTCGACCCGAAACGTCGCCTATCTCCTTCGCTCCTTAGATGCTGCTGCACCCGCTGAGTTTCTCCACCATTTTGTGTGCCCAGTGACCATAATATGGTTTCTTCATTAGGATGGAGAGTGACATTGTTAATTCAGAAACAAGGGTTCTGTACTTAAAGAAAGGTAACTTTGAGGGTATAAGACGTGAATTCTCCAAGATAAACTAGCAAGTGATTCTTAAAGGGTTGACGGTGGATATGCAATGGAAGGCATTTAAGGACTGCATGGATGAACTACAACAATTGTCTGAAGAAGGGTCTCGACCCGAAACGTCGCCTATCTCCTTCGCTCCTTAGATGCTGCTGCACCCGCTGAGTTTCTCCAGCTTTTTGTGTACCTACAACAATTGTTCATCCCAGTTTGGCAAAAGAATAAATCAGGGAAAGTAGTGCATCCGTGGATACAAGGGAAATCAGGGATAGTATCAAAACTAAAGATGAAGCATACAAATTAGTCAGAAAAAACAGCCTACCAGAGGACTGGGAGAAATTCAGAGTCTAGCAGAGGAGGACAAAGTGCTTAATTAGGAAAGGGAAAATAGATTATGAAAGAAAATTGGCACGGAACGTAAAAACGGACTGCAAAAGTTTTTATAGATATGTGAAGAGAAAAAGGTTAGTTAAAACAAATGTAGGTCCCTTGCAGACAGAAACTGGTGAATTGATCATGGGGAACAAGGACATGGCAGACCAATTGAATAACTACTTTGGTTCTGTCTTCACAAAGGAAGACATAAATAATCTGCCGGAAATAGCAGGGGACCGGGGGTCAAATGAGATGGAGGAACTGAGTGAAATCCAGGTTAGCCGGGAAGTGGTGTTATGTAAATGGAATGGATTATAGGCCGATAAATCCCCAGGGCCAGATAGGCAGCATCCCAGAGTACTTAAGGAAGTAGCCCCAGAAATAGTGGATGCATTAGTGATAATTTTTCAAAACTCTTTAGATTCTGGAATAGTTCCTGAGGGTTGGTGGGTAGCTAATGTAACCCCAGTTTTTAAAAAGGGAGGGAGAGAAAACGGGGATTTACAGACCAATTAGTCTAACATCGGTAGTGGGGAAAATGCTAGAATCAGTTATTAAAGATGGGATAACAGCACATTTGCAAAGCGGTGAAATCATTGGGCAAAGTCAGCATGGATTTATGAAAGGTAAATCATGTCTGACAAATCTTATAGAATTGTTTGAGGATGTAACTAGTAGAGAGGATAAGGGAGAACCTGTGGATGTGTTATATCTGGACTTTCAGAAGGCTTTCGACAAGGTCCCACATAAGAGATTAGCATACAAACTTAAAACACACGGTATTGGGGGTTCAGTATTGATGTGGATAGAGAACTGGCTGGCAGACAGGAAGCAAAGAGTAAGAGTAAACGGGTCATTTTCAGAATGGCAGGCAGTGACTAGTGGGGTACCTCAAGGCTCAGTGCTGGGACCCCAGCTATTTACAATATATATTAATGATCTGGATGAGGGAATTGAATGCAACATCTCCAAGTTTGCGGATGACACGAAGCTGGGGGGCAGTGTTAGCTGTGAGGAGGATGCTAGGAGGCTACAAGGTGACTTGGATAGGTTGGGTGTGTGGACAAATGCATGGCAGATGCAGTATAATGTGGAGACCTGGGTGTCATGGTACACCAGTCATTGAAAGTAGGCATGCAGTTGCAGCAGGCTGTGAAGAAAGTGAATGGTATGTTGGCATTCATAGCAAAAGGATTTGAATACAAGAGCAGGGAGGTTCTATTGCAGTTGTGCAGGATCTTGGTGAGGCCACACCTGGAGTATTGCGTACAGTTTTGGTCTCCTAATCTGAGGAAAGACATTCTTGCCATAGAGGGAGTACAGAGAACGTTCACCGGACTGATTCCTGGGATGGCAGGACTTCCATATGAAGAAAGACTAGATAGACTTGGCTAGTACTCGCTGGAATTTAGGAGATTGAGGGGGGTTCTTATAGAGGCTTACAAAATTCTTAAGGGGTTGGGCACACTAGATGCAGGAAGATTGTTCCTGATGTTGGGGAACTCCAGAACAAGCGGTCACAGTTTAAGGATAAGGGGGATGTCTTTTAGGACCGAGATGAGAAGACAGAGAGTGGTGAGTCTGTGGACTTCTCTGCCACAGAAGGTAGTTACGGCCAGTTCAGTGGCTATATTTAAGAGGGAGTTAGATGTGGCCCTTGTGGCTACAGGGATCAGGGGGTATGGAGTGAAGGCAGGTACAGGATACTGAGTTGGATGATCAGCCATGATCATATTGAATGGCGGTGCAGGCTCGAAGGGCCGAATGGCCTACTCCTGCACCTATTTTCTATTCTATGATTCTCTGGCACCAATTTAGATTAAATGGATGAATAATGAATCCAATCTTTTCAAAAATGATTTTTGTAGCTGCCACAGATGATTCAGCTAATTCAAAAGTCCTTCCAAATACTAAAATGTCGTCCAAATATGCCTTGACAATATGATGTTGTGCTCTGAGTAACCCCAGGACTGGTTTGAGCAATGTTGTGAATAGTCTGGGAGCTGAAGTTAATCCGTTAGGCAAAGCTTTAAACTGCCAGAACTGACCCATCCAGTTAAACTTAAAAAAATATCTGTGCTGCTCATGAATGGCCATTGAATAGTAAGCATCTTTGAGATCAATGCTTGCCATATAACATCCCCTGGAAAGCAGTTGCTTAGCTGTAACAACATTTCAATTTTGAAATGTTTATACTGCACAAAAGTGTTAAGCTCTGTCAAATCTAAAACAAATTCTACATCCTCCATCCTTTTTTAGACTCATAAAGATGTTGGACACAAATTGATAAGACTCACGCCTTGCCCTTTCAATTACACCTTTTTTAAACAAAGACTCTAGCTCTTTTTGTGCACTAACACACTCCTGTTGTGAGAACACAAACTTATGGCCAGGTGTGTGCTGAGTAGGTGGAGGCAAGTCAGAAATGAACTCAATTTGAAAACCTTGAATACTATGCAGTATAAACGGGTTAGATGTTATCCACTGCCATTCATGTAAGAAAAATTGCAATCTCTCCCCAACTTGTAATTTATCCATTGCAGTTGCAATAACCTTAGGATTTACCGGCGGTAACGTCACTGCTTCTGCCCCCGAGGTCTGGGGGCTAGGACTGCTGGAGGGCGCCGCATCTTGAACTCGAGGGCCCGAGCCGCATCCCGACTCGGCCCCTGCCCTAAAAAAGGCCTCTGTGTAGTTTGCTCCACACTTCGTCCACCATACCCAGTGAACCGCTTTGCAGGCCCCTGAGGGTAGGGATACAGTCTGTGAAAAGACGACCCCTTTGGAGGCACCTTAATGAGCCCCACAGTCTAACTCTTCGTCCAAATCTTTCACCTGTTTACTCAGGTTTTCTCCAAATAGGAGGTCTGGGGGTTAAACTGTCCCCTATTTGCAAAGTTAGGATTGATGGTAGGACGGATGGCATTTTTACGGATACAATTAATTTCAAAATGTGCATTGCACATTAATGCCAACGCGTCCTCCTGAGTCTCTGAGAGAGGCGCCCCCTCCACTGACCTTGCAAAGGCCGTGTTGCCCGAGGCGAGTACCTTCTGTAATTTAAACTCCTGGGCTCCGATGCCCCCTCCAATGTGCCCCCATATAGATTGGTTTACTATGGGGACACTCAGTGAGGCACAGTTCTGTGGAGTAGTGTACCTGGCAGCGGTCTCCTCCATTGTCTGTTCTTGCAGAGGATGGGAAGCCATATAATTAATATTCTCGGCGAGCTCTGTGTCCAATGACTCGCCGGTGAGGGCTAGGACCGTAAATCCGGATGCTATGGCCAATACACCCAATGGTCCCTCTAGCCCAAGTATGCCTCCGTTCTCTGGGTCAGCATAGCTCTGACCTCATACGCTCCCTTCATCAGACAGGAGATATCAAGCAGCCCTGTCACAGGCGCTGCTGCCTCGGGTACAATAAACACCCCGGGCTTCGATAGCTCCTTCCTCTGGAGCATATATCGTGCTGGAGTAACCGCTCCACAAGGCTCTCCAGCTGGGCCAGCCTGCCAGTAACACTGCCCTAAGGAGGGAACTCATCCACCTCCTCCTGGCCCGACTCCTCAGAGTCCAGGGCCCTTACAGTAGCAATGTTACAAAATTTTGAGATTTTTTAAATCAAGTCTGTAATTTATCCCATCAGATAAAGCATACAAAGAAGTTTAATTTGACACCTAATTCACTTTCATATCTTCAGTATTAAAAAAGTTATGGCCATTTTCATACTCGGAAATTCGCATCTTGTTCCCCATTGCCTTTCCATTGACCAACACAAAAGTTGTGATCGAGGACAGTCAAAAGCCCATAACTTTCTTAAAAATTAAGAGAACTGAAAGAATTTTTCAGTTATTATAGAATGAAGCATTCTGAAACTGATATGAAACAATCTTACTTGGATGACCTGAAATTAAAGCATATAATTAGTTAGTTAACTAATTGTAGCTAAAGAAAATATTAACTTTTCTTTTAAAGCCTAAGTGTCCAAATAACATTCACACAAGAATTCACAATATAACATGATTTTAAATCTAATTGTCATTAATTTATAGGCCAAATTGAAGGAATTTTGTGTTTAATGCTTGTAAATGAATGGGCATTTTAAACATCTTGCGAGTCGGATTTTCTGGAACTCGATGGATTAGAACGTTGCGGTTGCGGTGAATTTAAACCCCATGTCGGCAGGAAAAATTCTGCCGGTTCATATGGGGACTAAATCACCGTTTTGCAACATGAAATATTGATTAAAGTCCCCTAAACAAGCAAGTGTATATGTTAAAATAAACAGCTTTCACTTTACCTGTCCCCTACGTAAAAGTCCTTTCCCTTCTGTCCCTTCTGTAAACTGTCCCTTCCCCGTTGTTGGCGTTCACGGCATTAAGAGCTAATTTTTATTTTACTGCAGCACAGAAAGAGTCGGGCAATTAAAAAAAAAAAAATTAACTAACCGGCAGTCGGAACGAATCTCCAGAAAAAGATCACACTCCGACAAAATATTATTCCGGATGGCAAGGGAAAAACTGCATTTTAACCCCTCCCCCCCTTAAAGGCTCCAAAGTTGCGCACACGGCCAGCGACAGAACTGCAGCACCGCTGAAGGTAAGTTTTGTAACATACCTACTTACAGACTTCCTAGTGGCTTTCCTCCCCCGTGGAGCAGCCAAGGTGCCTTCCCGACGTCTGTGGCTGCTGGCTGCTCTACCAGCAACTCTTTAGGTAAATTCGGCAGTCTCATGCTGCCCGTAGGCCCATGCTCTTCCGCCGCCGTTTTGGTCGCGGCTCGCCTCTTCACCTTCGACATATTTGTAGAAAAACACAATACAAAATTTTCCTCCAACAAATGTACTCCAAACCTGAAGCAAGGATTTCAGCAAAGTTGTTTGAAAAAACAGGTAGCTGGACCTTTTAAACTTACCCACCTGCCAGTCGGTCGTTGCGCAATGCGTCAGACGTAATGGCGCGCATGCGTGGGGACGGCCTTCTTCACGTAGTTACTCACGTGACTCCGAAGTAAAATGGGAGGTTTCAGTACAGGATGAATTGGGGGGGGGGGGTCACTACAGTGTGGATCGGAGGATCTGTGTAGGATGAATGGAGATCACTACAGGATGAATGAGGGGATCAGTACAGGATGAATGGGTAGGAATCAGTACAGGATGAATGGAGGAGATCAGTACAGGATGAATAGGGGGGTTCAGTACAGGATGAATGGGGGGAATCAGTACAGGATGAATGGGAATAGACAAAAGTGCTGGATAAACTCAGCGGGTGAGACAGCATCTATGGAGCGAAGGAAATAGGCACCGTTTCGGGTTGAGATCCTTCTTCAGACTGTTCCTCCCATTCTTCTTGTGTGGGAGTGCAGAGAAGGTTCACCAGACTGATTCCTGGGATGTCAGGACTGTCTTATGAAGAAAGACTGGATAGACTCAGTTTATACTCTCTAGAATTTAGGAGATTGAGAGGGGATCTTATAGAAACTTACAAAATTCTTAAGGGGTTGGACAGGCTAGATGCAGGAAGATTGTTCCCGATGTTGGGGAAGTCCAGGACAAGGGGTCACAGCTTAAGGATAAGGGGGAAATCCTTTAAGACCGAGATGAGAAAGACTTTTTTCACACAGAGAGTGGTGAGTCTCTGGAACTCTCTGCCACAGAGGGTAGTTGAGGCCAGTTCATTGGCTATATTTAAGAGGGAGTTAGATGTGGCCCTTGTGGCTAAGGGGATCAGAGGGTATGGAGAGAAGGCAGGTACGGGATACTGAGTTGGATGATCAGCCATGATCATATTGAATGGCGGTGCAGGCTCGAAGGGCCGAATGGCCTACTCCTGCACCTAATTTCTATGTTTCTATGTTTCTTGAATGGGGGATGCAGTACAGGGGGGGGGGGGGGGGTGGATCAGCGCAGGATGAATGGGTGGTTTAGTACAGGACGAATGGGGGGCGGTCAGTGCAGTGTAGATCGGAGGGTCTGTGCAGGATGTATGGGGGATCAGTACAGGATGAATGAGGGGATCAGTACAGGATGAATGAAGGGATCATACAGGATCAATGGGGGTTCAGTAATAGATGAATGGGGAGATCACTACAGGATGGATGGGAAGGATCGGTGCAGGGTAAATGGAGGGTGGGTCAGTACGGGATGAATGGGGGGGGGGGTCAGTGCAGGATGAATGGGCAAGGGGTAAGTACAGGTTGAATTGGGGGACCAGTGTAGGATGAATGGGGAGTGGCAAGAGAATCAACATGAGGTGGATAGGGTGATCAGCGCAGGATGAATAGATGGGGTGGGGAAGTGGCGTATATGGGGAGGGGGGCACAGGGAATGTCAGTGAGGATTGAATAGAGGCGGGAATGGGGATCAGTGCAGGATGGAGAGGAGGGGTCTCAGGATAAGGGGGGATGGAGGGGGCATACAAGAGAGAGAGCGAGGAGAGGGGAGGTGGGGAGGAAGGTCAGCGCTCCTCGGACATCATCGCGCCGCTGCCTTGGCCGCCGCTGTCCACCGCCAAGTGCCGCCGCCAAAGGGGGAGGCGGTTGGGATCTCCTCGCCACCACCTCCACTCCTCCACCAGCCAACAGGAAGGTGCGGGGCTGGGTGATGCAGCTCAAAGATCCTATAGCTATAGAATCTTTGGTGCAGCTGCTTCAGACGGTGGAAGGACGACTCCCCGCCCTCCCTCCGCTTCCCGGCCTCAGCGTGCGAGAGGGTTTGTTTTGAAAGCGCCGTTGGGGGAGTGGCAGGCAGCGGCTGCTATCAGGGCGGGCGGGGTGCGGGAGAATGTGGAGATGGAGCCAGTATCGCGGCCGCTGCTGCCGCTGTGCGGGGCCCGTCATTCACTCCGACCCTTCGTCACCACGCACCTAGTATCTTTGCCCCGCAATACAGCCGTCGTCGCCGACACGAAAAGTCACGTTCCTTTTCTCCAGGGATGCTGCCTGACCTGCTGAGTTACTCCAGTTTTTTGTGTCTATCTTTGGTATAAACCAGCATCTGCAGTGCTAAGCTGGGCAAAATAACTCGGCAGTTAGGTTGCCCGGCGGCACTTTGGGTGGCCATTGGCACCCGGGCAACTGTTAATTTCGAGCCCTGTGACCTGCCATTGCTGTTCCACAGTCATTCCTGCTAGGATCCCTTTCCAGTCTTCCTTGGCCAGCTCCTCTCTTGCCTTCATAGTCCCCTTTGTTCAACTGCATCACTGATACTTCCGATTTAACCTTCTCAAATTGCAGGTTAAAACAAATCATGTTATGATCACTACCTCCAGCGGTTCTTTTACCTCGAGTTCTCTTATCAAATCTGGTTCATTGGAGAACACTTAATCCAGAATTGCCTTTTCTCTGGTCGGCTCCATTACAAACTGCTCGAATAATCCATCTCGGTGGCACTCTACAAACTCTCTTTCTTGGGGTCCTGAACCAACTTGATTTTCAAAATCTACCTGCATATTGAAATCCCCCATCACCACAGTGGCATTACCTTTGTTACATTCCAGTTTTAACTCCTGCTGCAACTTACACCCAACATCCAGGCTACTATTTAGGGGTCTGTAGAGAACACCAATTAGTGTCTTCTCCCCCACCCCAACCCTGCATCAGTCTGAAGGGTTTAGGCCCAAAATGTTGTCTATTTCCTTCGCTCCATAGATGTTGCCACACCTGAGTTTCTCCAGTAATTTTGATTTTCCAGCATCTGCAGTTCCGTCTTGAACCAATTAGCGCCTTCTTGCCTTTACAATTCCTCAACTCAATCCACAGTGACTCTATCTTGTCTGCCCCTGTCTGAAGAAGGGTCTCGACCCGAAACGTCGCCTATCTCCTTCGCTCCTTAGATGCTGCTGCACCTGCTGAGTTTCTCCAGCTTTTTGTGTACCCTTGTCTGCCCCTATGTCTTTCCTCGCAACGGACTACTTTCCATCCCTCACCAGCAGAGCTACCCCCTCCCCTCTGCCCACCTGCCTGTCCTTTCTATAGAATGTATAACCCTGAATATTAAGTTCCTAGGCCCAATCCTCCTGCAGCCACATCTCAGTAATCCCCACAATGTCATATCTACCAACCTCTAACTGAGCCTCAAGCTCATCTACTTTACTTCTTATACGCATTCATATACAATACCTTTAATTCCTTACGCATCTCACCTTTCACATCGATCCCTATTACACTTGGCCATACTCTCCTATCCCTTTGTGAGCTTTCTTTCCCGTTAATTCTGGGGTCATTAACTATCCCTTTGCTCTCTTTCCCTTTAACTCAATCCTTGACTATCCCATTTGACACCCCCCCCCACCCACCTTATTCAGTTTAAAACCATCCGTGTAGCAGTGGCAAACCTGCCTGCCAGAATGCTGGTCCCCCACCTGTTAAGGTGTAATCCGTCCCTTTTGTACAGTTCCCCGTACTCCAAAACAGATCTCAGTGATCTAAGAATCTAAATCCCTGCCCCCTGCACCAGTTCTTCAGCCACACATTCAGGTCCTGTATCTCCCTGTTCCTGCTCTCACCAGCACGAGGAACTGGAAGCAAACCGGAGACCCTAGAGGTCCTGCTTTTCAGCATTTTTCTGAGCTTTCTAAAGTCACGCTGCAGAATATTAATTCCCTTCTTTCCGACATTGTTTGTGCCGACATGCACTACCACTTCCAGCTGTTCACCTTCGCCCTTGAGGATTTTCTGCACTCTGTCCGTGACATCCTGGAACCAGGGAGGCAGCACACCATCCTCGAATCCCGTCTATTGGAGCAGAAAGCCCTGTCCGTAACTCTCACAATGCAGTCTCCAACTACCACGGCGTTGCCTGACGTCGGCCTCTTTGGTTTTGGCTCAATAGCACTTTTTGCATCGCAAGTCAGTGCGCCGCTCAGTGCATTAACGTCTTCTGTCCCGACAGCTTCTAAGTGGGTGAACCTGTTCTCAAGAGGTACAACACTCGGGAACCTATGCATTCCATGTTTCCCTCCCTTTCTCACCATCGCCCACCTTCTCTCTTCCAGTACCTTAGGTGTAACAATCTTACTGTAGGACTTGTCGTGGAATGACTCAGTTTCTCGGATGAACCTGAGGTCATCCACTTGCTTCTCCAGTTCCCCAACACGGTCCTTCAAGAGCTGTACCTGGATGCACTTCTCACATTTGTAGCAGCCAGAGGCACCAGCAGTATCCTTGACCTCCCACATCCTGCAAGCATCGCACTGAATCAGTTTGCTTGACATCTCCTTCTTTCGTCTCTCCCTCTCCAGCGTTTGGCGTGGCTCCCTCCATCAGCCTCCTCGCCGAAGACGCGCAGCCAAAGACTCGCACTTTTCTCACAGGGCACTTCCCTCGACAGGGCCGTACCCAGACCGTCTTTGACTTTCCCTGTCAGCCACGGTCACCTCATTCTCCCCAGAGAATATTTCTTCCACTTTGGAATGAAAAGATCCTGTGTCTTATGAATTAGTCCCAGAAATTCTTCCTATTGCTGTCCCACCATCATTCCTGCCAGGGAATCAATCAACTTTAGCCAGCTCCTGTACCTTTGCTCAACAGTAAATCCGACGTAGCCGATTTCACCTCCTTCTTAAAATGTGGGTTGAATATTCCCTGGTAGGCTCCACTACAAAATGGTAGGGAGGAACTACAGATGCTGCTTTAAACCAAAGATACAGTGGCTTGCAAAAGTATTCATACCCCTTGAACTTTTCCACATTTTGTCACGTTACAACCACAAACGTAAATGTATTTTATTGGGATTTTATGTGATAGACCAACACAAACTGGTGCATAACTGTGAAGTGGAAGGAAAATGATACATGGTTTTCAAATTTTTTTACAAATAAAAAACTGAAAAGTGTGGCGTGCAAAAGTATTCAGCCCCCTTTACTCTGATACCCCTAAATAAAATCCAGTGCAACCAATTGCCTACAGAAGTCACCTAATTAGTAAATAGAGTCCACTTGTGTGTAATCTAATCTCAGTATAAATGCAGCTGTTCTGTGAAGACCTCAGAGGTTTGTTAGAGAACATTAGTGAACAAACCATGTTCCTTGGGCATCATGAAGCCCAAGAAACACACCAGACAGGTCAGGGATAAAGTTGTGGAGAGGTTTAAAGCAGGGTTCGTTATAAAAAAATATCCCAAGCTTTGAACATCTCACGGATCACTGTTCAATCCATCATCTGAAAATGGAAAGAGTATGGCACAACTGCAAACCTACCAAGACATGGCCGTCCACCTAAACTGACAGGCCGGGCAAGGAGAGCATTGATCAGAGAAGCAGCCAAGAGGCCCATGGTAACTCTGGAGGAGCTGCAGAGATCCACAGCTCAGGTGGTAGAATCTGTCCACAGGACAACTATTAGTCGTGCACTCCACAAATCACCCTTTATGGAAGAGTGGCAAGAAGAAAGCCATTGTTGAAACAAAGCCATAAGAAGTCTCGTTTGCAGTTTGCCACAAGGCATGTGGGGGACACAGTAAACGTGTGGAGGAAGGTGCTCTGGTCTGATGAGACCAAAATTGAAGTTTTTGGCCTAAATGCAAAGCGCTATGAGGTGGAAAACTAACACTGCACATCACCCTGAACACACCATCCCCACTGTGAAACATGGTGGTTGCAGCATCATGCTGTGGGGGTGCTTTTCTTCAGCAGTGACAGGGAAGCTGGTCAGAGTTCATGGGAAGATGGATGGAGCCAAATATAGGGCAATCTTGGAAGAAAACCTGTTAAAGTCTGCAAAAGACTTGAGACTGGGGCAGAGGTTCACCTTCCAGCAGGCCAACGACCCTAAACATACAGCCAGACCTACAATGGAATGGTTTAGATCAAAGCATATTCATGTGTTAGAATGGCCCAGTCAAAGTCCAGACCTAAATCCAATTGAGAATCTCTGGCAAGACTTGAAAATTGCTGTTCTTGAAAATTGCTGTTCACAGACGCTCTCCATCGAATCTGACTGAGCTTGAGCTATTTTGCAAAGAAGAAAGGGCAAACATTTCAGTCTCTAGATGTGCAAAGCTGGTAGACACATACCTCAAAAGACCTGTAGCTGTAATTGCAGCGAAAGGTGGTTCTACAAAGTATTGACCCAGGGGGGCTGAATACTTTTGCACGCTACACTTTTCAGTTTTTTATTTGTAATTTGTAATTGAAACCATGTATCATTTTCCTTCCACTTCACAATTATGCACCACTTTGTGTTGGTCTATCACATAAAATCCCAATAAAATACATTTACGTTTGTGGTTGTAACGTGACAAAATGTGGAAAAGTTCAAGGGGTATAAATACTTTTGCAATCCATTGTAAACACATAAAACTCAGCGGGTTTGCCAGCAGCTCTGGGGAAAAAGAATGGGTGACATTTCGGAGAAAATGGTCTTGACTCAGAACATTCCTTCTCTCCAGAGATGCTGCCTGCCTGACCCACTGAATTACTCCAGCTTTCCCCACAAGGATTATACATCTCCTGATCCTACATCTCACCTTGCCAAGGGCCGAATTTCGTTCCTTACTGGCAGAGCTCCCCTACCCAGGTGAAGCTCCCTCCACACTGTCCCAACACACACCTCCTGGGGGTCAGATGCACAGAGTGAAGCCTGCCCGGGGGTCACACTCCTCCCCGGGGGGTCACAGAGTGAAGCTCCCTCCGCATTGTCCCATCACACACACCGAAGATCTTTCCTGCACCCAGCACACCGATGCAATTATAAAGATTATAATAATTATTATATCAGCAACTCTACTTCCTGAGAAGATTACGGAGATTCGGCATGTCATAGAAACATAGAAAATAGGTGCAGGAGGAGGCTATTCGGCCCTACGAGCCAGCACCGAAATACGTTCTGATCATGGCTGATCGTCCCTTATCAATAACCAGTGCCTGCCTTCTCCCCATATCACTTGACTCCACTAACCGCTAGAGCTCTATCTAACTCTCACTTAAATCCATCCAGTTACTTGGCCTCTACTGCCCTCTGTGGCAGGGAATTCCATAAATTCACAACTCCCTGGGTGAAAAAGTTTTTTTCTAACCTCAGTCTTAAATGGCCTACCCTGTATTCTAAGACAGTGGCCCCTAATTCTGGACTCGCCCAACATTGGGAACATTTATCCTGCATTTACCTGGTCCAGTCCTTTTATAATTGTATATGTTTCTATGAGATCTCCCCTCATCCTTCTAAACTCCAGTGAATACAAGCCTAGTCTTTTCAATCTTTCCTCATATGACAGTCCCGCCATCCCAGGGATCAATCTCGTGAACCTACGCTTCACTGCCTCAATCACAAGGATGTCCTTACTCAAATTAGGAGACCAAAACTGTACACAATACTCTAGATGTACCAGATCCCTATACAACTGCAGAAGAACCTCTTTACTCCTTTACTGAACTCCTCTTGTTATGAAGGCCAACATTCCATTCACTGCCTGCCGTACCTGTAAGCCAACTTTCAGTGACCGGTGTACAAGGAAGCACAGGGCTCGCTGCACCTCCTCCTTACCTAACCTAACCCCATTGAGATAATAATCTTCCCCCATGTTTTTGCCGCCAAAGTGGATAACCTCACATTTATCTGTATTATACTGCATCTGCCACGCATCTGCCCACTCACTTAACCTGTCCAGGTCACCTTGCAACCTCCTAACATCCACTTCACAGTTCACACTGCCACCCAGCTTTGTGTCATCCGCAAACTTGCTAGTGTTGCTCCTAATTCCCTCTTCCAAATCATTAATATATATGGTAAACAGTTGCGGCCCCAACACCGAACCTTGCGGCAATCCATTCGCCACTGCCTGCCATTCTGAAAAGGACCCGTTCATTCCTACTCTTTGCACCAATTTTCTATCCATGTCAACACCCTACCCCCAATAATATGCGCTCTAATGTTTTATTTTATTTTATTTTATTTAACCTTTATTTAACCAGGAGAAGTCTCATTGAGATTACAAATCTCTTTTACAAGAGAGTCCCGGCCAAGACAGGCAGCAGCACAATTTCCCAGTTACAGACAATAATTTAAAAACAACAGAGAACATATCAATAGAGTCACAGTCATAACATCATCAAACAAAGCATGTACAGACAGAAGAGCCCGCTTCAACATCATGAAGAAGAGATTTAAATCTGTTTATAGAAATCAGCTTCTTGAGTTTTAGTTCATTGTGCAGCTGGTTCCATGCGAAGGGAGCTGCATAACTAAATGCCCTTTTCCCCAGTTCAGTACGGACATTAGGTACAGTTAGTAAGAACAAGTCCTCAGAGTGGAGCTGATAAGTTACTGTGTTTTTTCGAATTACATACTCTGCAGGTATGAAGGAAGAATACCGAGGATAGTCTTATAAATAAGGATGTGCCAATGATGGAGTCTGCGGGTGGACAGGGCAAACTATCCAACTTGAGCATACAAAGAGCAGTGGTGCGTGAGGGTTTTAAAATTAGTAACAAATCTCAGTGCTCCGTGGTAGACTGTGTCCAAAGACTGTAGGCATTTTGAAGATGCATTCATATATAAAACATCTCCATAGTCCAACACAGGCATAAACGTTGCAGCAACAAGTCTTTTTTTGGCTTCAAAAGAAAAACAAGATTTGTTTCTAAAGTAAAAACCTAATTTTATCTTTAGTTTTTTCAAAAGCTGCTGGATATGAGATTTAAAAGAGAGAGAATCATCAATTATAATTCCCAGATATTTATATTGAGACACAGATTCAACCACAGAGCCCTGCAAAGTGGTGATAGAAGGTAGGTCCGAGGGCTTTGATTTAGCTTTAGTGAACAGCATGAGCTTTGTCTTGTCAGCATTTAAAACAAGTTTTAAATCATACAGGTTACGTTGCACAGTGTTAAAAGCAGTTTGGAGTTGACAGAGAGCCTGATTTGGGGTAGACGCAGAGCAATATATCACTGTGCCGTCAGCATAAAAGTGAAAATTTGCGTTCACTGCTTTATGATTTAGACTAGACTAGATTTTAGTCACCAGTCTCCCGTGCGGGACCTTATCAAAGGCTTTCTGAAAATCTAGATACACTACATCCACTGGCACCCCTTCATCCATTTTACTTGTCACATCCTCAAAACATTCCAGAAGATTAGTCAAGCATGATTTCCCTTTCATAAATCCATGTTGCCTTCGACCAATCCTTTTACTGCTATCCAAATGCCCCATTATTACCTCTTTAATAATTGACTCCAGCATCTTTCCCACCACCAAAGTCAGGCTAACTGGTCTATAATTCTCCATTTTCTCTCTCGCTTCTTTCTTGAAAAGTGGGATGACATTAGCTATCCTCCAATCCACAGGAACTGATCCTGAAACTATTGAACATTGGAAATTGATCACCAATGCGTCCACTATTTCTAGAGCCACCTCCCAGAGGACCCTAGGATGCAGAACATCAATCCAGGGGATTTATCATCCTTCAGTCCCATTAGCCTACCCAGTACTATTTCTCGCCTAAAGAACATTTATCTCAGTTCCTCTACCCCCTTAGATCCTCTGTCCTCCAGTACATCTGGGAGATTGTTTCTGTCTTACTTAGTGAAGACAGATCCGAAGTACCTATTCAACTCTTCTGCCATTTCCTTGTTGCCCACAATAATTTTACCCGTGTCTGCCGTCAAGGGAGCCACATTTGACTTTGCTACTCTTTTTACATTAACATATCTAAAGAAGCTTTGACTGTCCTTCTTTATTTTCCTGGCCAGCTTCCCTTTGTACTTCATCGTTTCAGCCCGTATTGCCCGTTTTGTTTCCTTGTGTTGTCCTATGAAAGTTTGCCTGGCTTCCGGCTACTCTTTGCTGTGCTATACATCTGTTCTTTTAGTTTTATTCTATCCCTAACTTCTCTTGTCAGCCACGATTGTCGCCTACGCCCCTTAGAATCTTTCTTCCTTTTTGGAATGAAATGATCCTGCGTCTTCCGGATTATGTCCGGAAGACGCAGAGAGTACAGAGGAGATTTACTAGAATGTTGCCAGGGTTCCAGCAACTGTGTTACAGAGAAAGGTTGAACAAGTTAGGTCTTTATTCTTTGGAGCGCAGAAGGTTAAGGGGGGACTTGATTGAGGTCTTTAAAATGATGAAAGGGATAGACAGAGTTGACGTGGATAAGCTTTTCCCATTGAGGGTAGGGAAGATTCAAACAAGAGGGCATGACATGAGAATTAAGGGACAGAAGTTTAGGGGTAACGTGAGGGGGAACTTCTTTACTCAGAGGGTGGTGGCTGTGTGGAATCAGCTTCCAGCAGAGGTGGTGGAGGCAGGATCGATTTTAACATTTAAAAGTAAAGTGGATAGGTATATGGACGTGAAGGGAATGGAGGGGTATGGTCTGAGTGCAGGTAGATGGGACTAGGGGAAAACAAATGGTCGGCACGGACTGGAAGGGCCGAGAGGGCCTGTCTCCGTGCTGTAATTGCTATTCCTGCTAGGGTCCCTTTACAGTCTACCTTGGCCAGCTCCCCTCTCATGCCTTCATAGTCCCCCTCATTCAACTGCATCATTGACACTTCTGATTTAACCTTCTCCTTCTCAAATTGCAGATTAAAACTAATGATATTATGATCACTACCTACAAGCGGTTGACGAAGAGGATTCTCCTAAACTTCTACAGGTGCACAGTAGAGAGCATTCTGACTGGTTGCATCGTGGCCTGTTTCGGCAACATGAACGCCAAAGAGTGAAAAAGACTACAAAAAGTTGTGACCACTGCCCAATCCATCACCGGCTTTGACCTCCCTACCGTCAGAGGGATCTATCATAGTCACTGCCTCAAAATGGCATCTAACATCATCAATGACCCACACCATCCTGGCCACACATTTGTTTCACAATTGCCATCAGGAAGAAGGTACAGGAGACAGAAAAGTGTAACGTCCAATTTCAGGAACAGCTTCTTCCCTACAGCCATTAGGCTGTTAATCACAACAACAAATAAGCTCTGAACTCTGAAATGCATCCGGTATATGTTATTAATGCAAGAAACACGTACTTTCCTACCTGTTAAAAACCGCCACAATGTTGAATTTTTGCGCTGTAAAAAATTGTGGAAATCGGGGTAAACATTAGAGACATGTACCCAACTTCAGAATTCCAAAAGTGAAGTGAAATGGAGGTAAAGAGAAGCAAGAGCTGTAGGGACAGCAACAGCTAAAGTGCTTGGTGAACATTGGCCGTGCAGATATCGGAATTGAAAATATTGGGAATTATCGTGTTTGCTCACTGCATTTCATCAACAGCAAGGCAATATTTGTGGTTTTTCTTGATTCCTTTGGTATCTAAAAAGTCTCAGAAGTGATAAATCTGGCTGTAAATTTTGCTTCAGAGGGGTTTTCCTTTTGTATGTAAAAACCCACTTGAGAACCATGGGCGATTTTAAAATTTTACAGGGTACACAAAAGGCTGGAGAAACTCAGCGGGTGCAGCAGCATCTAAGGTGCGAAGGAGATAGGCAACGTTTCGGGCCGAACCCCTTTAAAATTTTACACCCAGATTTACCACCTGAAACTTTTTAGATGCCAAAGGAATCAAGAAAAAACACAAATCATGCCTTAGTTGATGAAATGCAGTGAGCAAACAGCCAATGTTCGTCAAGCACTCTGGTTGTTGTTGTCCCTTCAGCTCTCGCTTCTATCTACCGTCATTTCTCCTCACGTTTGGAATTCAGAAGTAGGCTAAATGTCTCTCACGCTTATCCCGATTTCCATAATTATTTACAGCGCAAAAATTGACAATTTTGGCGGGTTTTAACGGGCCAGCTACGCTGGAAACAATGGTAAGTGCTTACCTGCGGTTCATCGCGTGTACTCTACTTGGCGTAGCGTAGCAACAGTACGGGTCATGGGTCGTGACCCGACTGCCGTGAAACCTCCCTATAAAACACTCTTGACTCTTCTTCGGAGTCAGATACAGAGTGAAGCCTCCCTCAAAGGGCTCGAAATTAGCGGTTGCCCGGGTACCATTGACCACAGAAAATGCCGCCGGGCAACCTAAACGCCGACTCATTTTTCCCGGCTTGGCACGCAAATACTGGTTTATACCGGGAAACGCAAACTGTAGTAACTCCGCGGGTCAGGCAGCATCTCTGCCGAATAGGAACTGACGTTTCGTGTCGGCGGCGGCTGTATTCCTCTAGTATCTTTGATTGCGAGGCAAAGAACCAGGTGCGGGGTGACGAAGAGTCGGAGCGAATGATGGGCCCCCAACAGCGGCAACAGAGGCAGCAGCGGCTCCACCGTCTCCTCCTCCCGCACCCCGCCCGGTGGAAGGAGGACTCCCTCCCTCCTCCTCCTGGCCTCGGCATGCGAGACAGGTTGCTCTGAAAGCGACTTTTGCGGATTTGCCGTGAGCGGTCGCTATTGCCCGGATTACGGTCGCTGCTTGCGCTTTCAACACAACCCTTCTCGCACACCGAGGCCGGGAGGAGCGAGGGAGGGAGGCGGAGGCTGAGGCGGAGGTCTCCTTCCGCCGTCTGAAGCAGCTGCACCTATATAGCTATAGGATCTTTGAGCTGCACCGCTCGGCCCCGCATCTCTTATCCTGCGACCCCTCCTCTCCATCCCGCACTGATCCCCATCCCCTCCTCTATTCAGTCCTCACTGACATCCCCTGTGCTCCCCTCCCCATCTACACCCCCCTCCCAATCTATTCATCATCCTACCCACCTCGCATTGATTCTCCTGCCAACCCCCCCCATTCATCCTACACTGGTCCCCCAACTCATCCTGTACTGACCCCCTTCCCATCCATCCTGCACTTCTCCACCCATTCATGCTGCACTGAGCCACCCATTCATCCCGTACTGACCCACCCTCCATTTATCCTGCACCAATCCCCCCCATTCCATCCTGTAGTGATCTCTCCATTCATCTTTTACTGATCCCCCATTCACCCTGTACTGATCCCCTCATGCATCCTGCACTGATCCCCTCATGCATAATGTACTGTACCCCCCATTCACCCATACTGAACCCCCATTCATCCTATACTGATCTCCTCATTCATCCTGTAGTGATCACCATTCATCCTGCATAGACTCTCCGATCCACACTGTCCTGACCCCCCCCATTCATCCTGTACTGATTCCCCCCCATTCATCATGTGCTGACCCCCCCCCCCCCCATCCATCCTGTACTGATCCTCCTATTCAAGAAGAATGGGGGGTAACAGTCTGAGGAAGGGTCTCGACCCGAAACATTGCCTATTTCCTTAGCTCCATAGATGCTGCCTCACCCGCTGAATTTCCCCGGCATTTGTGCCTACCCCCATTCATCCTGTACTGAACCCCATCCATCCTATACTGACCACCCAATCCATCCCGTACTGATCCCCCCCATTCAACACCACTGACATCCCCCGTGCTCTCCCCTCACAATTTTACATACTCCAACCAACATGTACTAATTCACCTGCCTCAATCCATCCATTCCACACCAATTGCCTTCTCACCTCCCCCCCCCCCCCCCCCCCGCCATCTATCCACACCGCACTGATTCAAACACCCCCTGACCTTACTGTGCTTCATGGTCTTCAGAGCGAACATTGATTATGTTTGTTAACGGAATGTAATCAAATGTGTTTTAATTCCCAATGTTATTTTTTTTTGACACCTTTAAACATATTACCAAAAGAACATTTGTTGCAGTTATGTCCTTTGGCAATCTCTTGTCAGTTAGTGTAATGTTTAACCTGTCAGATGGGTATAGTCGGTTTTAACAGCTATTATCAAAAAATGCTTTTAGAAATTTCCTTTCCATATATTTTGTTATGGATAAATTATGTGGGAAGCCAGAGTGTTTCTGTGCCAATAGCAATAACGACCCATGCTATGGCCATGTCATGGTAATTTTCTGTCCTTCACAGAAAACACGCTTATATCAATCTGTAGTGTCTATGGTTAAGCATATATGTTACCATGGTCCAGGATTTATTGACACAGGTTGATCATATGCTGAATAATCCAACCACAGTTTTGTTTGGAAATGGAAAGAACTAATCGAAATTGCATTCATTACAATGTGTAAAAAGAGTTGAGATATTGTATTATAATTTTGCTGCATGTCTGTGGATGATATGTGTATACACCTTTAATTGATAGTAACAATGTCCATGCTAACCACTCCCCCACCAGTTAGTATAATTATAACCCACACGCCCCTAGCTCTCTCTCTAGTGATCGTGACAGACCACGTACAGCCAGGGCTATATATAATGTATGCTTAATAAAATAGTGAAGACTTTAAGATGTCTGTGTACCTTCTCTACATGGCGTCAGAAGTGCTTCTTTCTGCGTTTCCAGTCTATCGCGTTTTATTTTCTTAGTCCCAGTATCCCGCTCCGACATCTATCTGGCCCTGCTGAACCTCTGCAACATCTCCCGCGACCATGCCCTGGGCTCCCCGGCTCAGCGACTCATGTCCCGAGTCACGAGGCCCACGGTCCCGGTGTCTCAGCAGTCCCTGTCCCACTCCGTCTTTAAACCTGCCTTGGTCCGGAAACAGTATCCAGAAGCGTTCCCACGACAGGTCCTGCCGCGTCCTCCGCCCTCTTCTCCCCGGCCAGGTCGTCCGTATGAGGTCCTCTTCTGGCCGTTCCAAGCTGGCCGTGGTCGTCGGTTCTGCCGGTTCCCCTCGTTCGTACCTCGTCAACCACGATGGAAGGGTGTACCGCCGGTCCCGCCAGAATCTCCGGCTCGTGAACGAGCCTCTCCCTCCCCCGACGGCTCCATATGCCCCCCCCCCCCCCCCCGCTGCCACTGTCGCGGCCCTGTGCTTTGCCCATTCCTCTGGGGCCAACCTCCCCTCGTCCTCCTCCTGAACGCCTCCCGGCTGCGGTCCCGCTTTCTCCGGCTTCCTCGCACTTCTCTTCACCGTCCCCCCCAATGCCTTCGTCGCCAAGGGGTTCTCCTGTCCGTAGCCCCCACCATGCCCCGGCATCGCCGCTTGTTCCCGTCGGGGAAGGAGGTGATGGCGAGGTGTGGACCCAGTCTGGTCGCCTGGTCAAGCCGCCGGTCCGTTACGGCGATTACGTGTGATCCTGTATTCCTGTGCTTTACTGTTTGCATTCACCCTAGCGCATGAGACGTGGTCGCCTTGTCACTGATTGTTTGTTTTGGTAGAGGAAGGATGTAGATATGTGTATACACCTTTAATTGATAGTAACGATGTCCATGCTAACCACTCTCCCATCAGTTAGTATAATTGTAACCCACACGCCCCTAGCTCTCTCTCTCGTGATCGTGACAGACCACGTACAGCCAGGGCTATATATAATGTATGCTTAATAAAGTAGTGATGACTTTAAGGTGTCTGTGCACCTTCTCTACAATGTCATTGTGGTATATATCATGTCTTGATTGGTGAATATGTTTAGTTTGTGAGTTATTTGCTGCAGAAATAATATGTGAATGTAGACAAAAGTGCTGGAGAAACTCAGCGGATGCGGCAGCATCTATGGAGCGAAGAAAATAGGCAACGTTTCAGGCCGAAATCCTTCAAAACTGATGGGTTTGGGCTTGAAACGTTGCATAATTTCCTTTGCTCCATAGATGCTGCTGCACCCGCTGAGTTTCTCCAGCAATTTTGTCTACCTTTGATTTTCCAGCATCTGCAGTTCCTTCTTGAACATAATATGCGAATGCTTCATTGAGCATAATTCCTACTGGTATCTACGCACTTCGTCCGAGCACATTATCGCACGCGTCATGCAAACCGTCTTCAATGACCACCTAAACTGTCATTTGGCAACCTAAAAAGCTGTCAAGATTGCCCGGCTGGCAACAGGGGAATATAGTTAAGTGAGAGCCCTGCCTCACCCCAAGATGCTCCCTCGCCCGGAGACGCTCCCACGGCCCCAGAGACTCTCCCTCGCACCCTGACGCTCCCTCACAGCCTGAGATGCCCCCTCACCCCCAGAGACGCTCCCTCACCGCCTGAGATGCTCCCTCACCCCCTGAGATGCTCCCTCACCCCCTGAGATGCTCCCTCACCGCCTGAGAAGCTCCCTCACCCCCTAAGATGCTCCCTCACTCCCTGAGATGCTCCCTCACCCCCTGAGATGCTCCCTCACCGCCTGAGACGCTCCCTCACCGCCTGAGATGCTCCCTCACCCCCTGAGATGCTCTCCACCCCCTGAGATGCTTCCTCACCGCCTGAGACGCTCCCTCACCGCCTGAGATGCTGCCTCACCCCCTGAGATGCTCCCTCACTCCTTGAGACGCTCCCTCACCTCCCTGGAGGCCTGCGACGCTCCCTCCTCGGCCGCCCGCGCCTCTTCGGACGCTCCCGCCTCGTCGCGCCGGACCCGGGACACGTTGTGCTTGTTGCGGACATGCCAGCTCTTCTTGGGCAGGATGTTCATTGCGAAGGGCCTCGGAGGACCGTCTGGATGTGAGGGAGCGCCTCCGAGGGAGAAGGCGCTGCTGGGAGGACCAGCGACAGCGCCACCGCCGGCGGGGAGGTCCAGTGGGGGAGCGGTGGGCGGACCAGCGACAGCGCCACCCCCGGCGGGGAGGTCCAGTGGAAGAGCGGTGGGCGGGCCAGCGACAGCGCCACCCCCGACGGGGAGGTCCAATGGGGGAACGCCGGGAGTACCGGAGACAGCGCCACCCCCGACGGGGAGCTCCAGTGGGGGGACGCCCGGAGGACCGGAGACAGCGCCACCCTCGGCGGGGAGGTTCAGTGGGGGAGTGGTGGGAAGACCGGAGACAGCGCCACCCCCGGTGGGGAAGGTTCAGTGGAGGAGTGGTGGGATGACCGGAGACAGCGCTACCCCCGGTGGGTAGGTCCAGTGGGGGAACGCCGGGAGGACCGGAGACAGCGCCACCCCCGGCGGGGAGGTTCAGTGGGGGAGTGGTGGGAAGACCGGAGACAGCGCCACCCCCGGTGGGGAGGTTCAGTGGAGGAGTGTGGGATGACCGGAGACAGCGCCACCCCCGGTGGGTAGGTCCAGTGGGGGAACGCCAGGAGGACCGGAGACAGCGCCACCCGCGGCGGGGAGGTTCAGTGGAGGAGTGGTGGGATGACCGGAGATAGCGCCACCCCCGACGGGGAGGTCCAGTGGGGGAACGCCGGGAGGTCCGGAGACCGCGCCATCCCCGGCGGGGAGGTTCAGTGGGGGAACGCCGGGAGGACCTGAGATAGCGCCACCGCCGACGGGGAGGTCCAGTGGGGGAACGGTGGGGACCGGAGACAGCGCCACCCCCGGCGGGGAGGGTCCAGTGGAAGAGCGGTGGGCGGGCCAGCGACAGCGCCACGACGGGGAGAATGGGGGGCCGGGAGTAACCGGGAGACAGCGCCACCCCCGACGAGCTCCAGTGGGGGGACGCCCGGAGGACCGGAACAGCGCCACCCTCGGCGGGGAGGTTCAGTGGGGGAGTGGTGGGTGAGGAGTGGTGGGATGACCTGTGTAGTGGCGCAGCCCACCCCGGAGGGTTCCAGTGGGGAACGCTAGCGCTCGCCACCCCCGGCGGGGAGGTTCAGTGGGGGGGCTGTCGGTGGCGCAGCGGGAGAGTTGCTGCCTCGCAGCGTCCGGGATCCGGTGGGGTTGCAGCCTGATCACGGCTGCTGTCTGCATGGCGTTTCCATCTCTTCCCTGTGGCTTACGTGGGTTTTCTCCGAGATCTCGTTTCCTCCCACACTCCTAATGTGTACAGGTTTATAGGTTAATTGGCTTGGTATAAGTGTAGGAAGGAATTGCAGATGCTGGTTTAAACTGAAGGCAGACACAAAATGCTGGAGAAACTCAGCGGGACCGGCAGCATCTCTGCAGAGAAGGAATGTTTCGGATCGAGACCCTTCTTCAGACTATAGACCGGTTAGTCTGACTTCAGTGGTTCGTAATGTGAGGAATAAAGTGATTAAACCCTATTAAAGAAAGGAGTTTTAAAGAGAATTCAAACAGAGAGGGGCTGGAGAGAGAATTCTGACAGCAGTGTCTGAAGGTTGCCAGTTGCCAGACCCATCCTTGAGGCCTTGTGTTAGGAGAGATTCATTGTGTAGCTAGAGAAGGGGGTGGTGTAGAGAGATCCCTATCAGTGGAAAGGAGTGATAGATGGGACCCCTGTCACTATAGCTTAGCTTTAGTGCTGATATAGGAAAACTGAGAGGGTTCACTAGGAGGTGAGTAAAACTGGGCCAGGTCATGAGCAATTGAGCATGCTTAATAGAAAAAATGAATATTACAACACACCCCTGGTCAAGAAATTGCTCATTACCATGAACATGCGATGTATGATATGGGAGGTGCGAGGGGATGAACGGTGGGTTGTACCTACAGATTGTGCACCTCCGACTCTGATTGGAGAAAGGTCCGGAGGGGAGATTGAATGTAAGATTTTGTGTATAAAGGGGGATGATCTCGCTGGCTTCGGTGTGTCTCGAGTTGGTGAGGCACCCGGTCTGCAGACTCGTAAAATAAAGAAATCTCTTGCTTCCAAGATTTAGTCTTTGAGTATTAATTGTGAGCATAAAGGGTATCTCACAAATTGGGGGCTCGTCCGCGATCGCCACTCCGGCTGCTTGGTGGAGGCAAAGAAGGAGGGGAAGGTGCACCCTGCTGATTTCAGCAGTCTCTGATCTCCTTGCTTGCCATCAGCAGTTTGAGCGAGTGATATCCGGTGAAAAAGACTCGGGAAGCAAGAGGGGGTGTAAGGTAAATACGTACGGGACGGTCGAGTGATTCTTGTGCACAGGACCCAGGTAAGAAAAACGACTATTAAGTATTGCCTGGGCGACCGGGGTTTGTCGGACGGGAATAGTCCGACAAGGTAATGGGAAACCGGAATGGGAGGAGTAAGGGTCCGGGGAACCGGGATGAGGCTCATACTGATATGGAGCCTAACATTCCGCTCGATAGTCCGTTGGGGCGAATGTTGGATGGGGTGAAGGGAACACCCGGGGTAAGAGTAAGGAAACTATGTGCCTCTCACCAGTATAGGGGTGAGGAACTTTAAAAAGGAGATGAAAAGTTTATTGGAAGACCCCTTGGGACTGGCTGAACAAATAGATCAGTTCCTAAGGCCAAAAATGTTTTTTATGAAAAATATTGAGTTGTTTCAAACAATCTCATTGAAGTAAGAATGGAACTAATGTAATGTGTGTAAAAACCGGTTTTGTATCAATGAGGAAGTTTGTATATGTGATAGGTTTGTTTGCTGTGGGCCACATGGTGTAAGGATTGTGTGTGTGTGTTCCTTTAAGGAATTGTAAGCAATGGGGGAGGTTATTGTAAGGTAACGGACAATGCTTTGAATCATCGCAACTTAAAAAGGGGAAGTTGGAAAATGTAGGTTGCTTGGCTTCTATAGATTTCTTTTCAGTAAAGTTAATTGGGAAATTGTTAGTCGTATGTATTTGTAGGGGGAATGGTTTGAACAAAATTAGAAATAAGTTAATTGCTGAACAACAAGCAGCTTTTATGGTTTGTTTAGATAAACATTCTGGTTGGAGAAGGGTAATAAATTAATGGGGCCCAGAGAAAAAAAAAGGAGTTGGCAGACAATGATGTCGATACTGGGAAGTTTGTTTACTTCAGAAGAAAGACAGATGGTCAGACAGGCAGGAGAAGGGGGTTACAGGATTAAAGCGGGAGCAGTAAAATATCCCACTTGTTACGGCACGAATTGGAGTAACCAAACAGAAGAAGTGTGAGAGATCTCAGGGAGATAATAATAAAGGGAATCAGAGAAGCCGTTCCCAAGGGACAGAATTTCGAACGGGCTTTTGAAAATCAGCAGAACAAGGACGAACCTCCAACAGTGTTCTTACAAAGATTAAGGAGGAACATCCAGCAGTATTCGGGGATAGACCCTGATACGACCGCAGGTCAGCAGTTGTTGAAGGTTAATTTTGTAACAAAATCATGGCCAGATATTAGAAAGAAATTGGAAAAATTGAAAGATTGGAATGAAAAACCATTGAATCCAGTTGTTAACAGAGGCTCAAAAGGTATATGTAAGACGGATGAGGAGAAACAGAAGGGAAAGGCAAATATGATGTTGCAAGCAGTACAGCAAGTAGCACAGAAGGGGGAATTGAAGGTGATAGAAAGCCGGGTGTTCGTGGAGACCGGGGAAGGGGAAAGCGGTATATTTAGAGGACGAGGAAGAGGTGAACGGAGGGACCGAAGTTGGGGTCCCCGGGAAAACAAGGAACAAGGATCAGAAGGATGGTATACGGGGCCACCCCCGGTGTTATTATTGTAAAGAGCGGGTCATTTCAAAAGGGAATGTCCTAAGCTACGACGGGAGGTGCAGTCATACGCACTCATGGAGGAAGAATAGGGGAGTCAGGGGTTCCGCTCCCTGGGGTGTATGGGATACACACGGAACCTCTGGTAAACTTGAGATTAGGACCCCCAGGAGAGGATATGATATTTATGGTAGATTCGGAGCAGAGAGATCAAGTGTAACTAAGGTACCAGAAGGAATGAGATTGGGTAAAAAACAAGTTAGAATCTCAGGGGTAAAAGGGAAAGTGATGACATTACCCGAGGTAGAAGGGGGTGTGGTGAAATATGAGAAGCGGGAAACTATGGAAGATTTAATCTTGGTACCCCAGGCAGGGATAAATTTGATGGGAAGAGACTTACAAATTCAATTAGGAATGGGAACAGCCCCCGTAGGGGGACAGATAATAGTCCAATTGTATCAATTGACCACGGAGGACGAGGGAAGAATAGTCCAGCAGGTGTGGGCCAAGGAAGGAAACCGGGGTGGGCTGCAGATCCCACCCTTGAAAATAGCTCTGAAAAAAGAAAGTGACATAGTACGGGTAAGGCAATGTCCAATTTCTATGGAAGGAAGGAGAGGACATCAGCCAATTATAGAGAACTTACAGCTGTATCTCATCAGTCCCGAGGACTGATGAGATACAGCTGTTGCAGTATGTGGACGATATATTACTATCTGAGAAGTAAGACATTGAGTTTAGAATGAGAAAGAAGGCAGATCAGAAAGGATTAAAGTGGGAAGCAGAGGGATGAATTGATGAGACTGCTTTAGAAAGAAAGAGCGTGAAAAAGGAAAGACAATGTTGTCAGTAACAACAGACCTGGTTGAAAAAGTCTGAAATAAGTGATGCACCGACACACAGTGAGTCCTATGACAGAGCCAAACAGGGGCCAGAGATTCCATGCCAATAATAAATGTATTTGGGAGAGTGTTTTCTCAAATGCCCTATTGGGAGTGAAATAAATCTGGATCTAAGCCCAGACAAGGCTAGTAAGGAGATAGGTAATGGATAAGGTGTGTTGGGGATGTGAACAGGTACGATAATCAGGAAATAATAATAATAATAATAATAATAATAATGATCTTAATAATAATATTAAGATAATGGTGAACATAGTCTATGGGTAAGAACATTAAGAAGAGGTATTAAATACACCTAGGCTAGGATGCGGCAGCGTTTTAAATACTAGCGCCGTGTTTTTAATCAGATGTTGTAGGCAGATTTGGAAGGTGTTGATATAGTATGTGAATGATTTGTTGGTTTGTTCCACAAGTGAGGAGCAACGTGAGAAAGAGACATTGTAATTATCTTGGAAAAGATGGCACAGGAGGTCATGATGTATCAAGGAAGAAGTTTTTGTTTTGTCAGCAGCAGGTAGAATATTTTGGACGAGTAATATCTAAAGAAGTAAAAGCTATAGCGCAGGATCAAATTGGAAGCTTGCCTGCAATCTTGCTTAACTCAATGGGCAGAAATTAAGGCTTTAAGAGCAGCATATGTACATGGAGTGTGGCATATGTTTGGAGCAGTAGGGAAACATAAAGGCTTTGAGAAAAGCAACGGAGACCACATGCAAAGTTAGCAGTGTCCCCCTATGGAATGTTGTTTGGGTTACCTTATTTGGGAAAGATAGTAGGAATACCCACCATAGAGGGCAGTGATGTATTCTGAAGGAACTATTTACTGGCTGTATCTCGTTCGCTTACAGAATTAAAAGCGAAAGGATTATTGGCTCAAAGCCCGCCACTTGACTTTCCGATACATGCTGTAAAGGCCGGCGACTGGGTACTGGTCAAAAATTGGAAAGAGGAGAAACTCCAGCCCAGGTGGACCGGCCCATACCTAGTATTACTGACAACCGAGACAGCAATACGAATAAAAGAAAAAAGGGTGGACCCACGCGATCCGGGTTAAAGGACCCGTCGATCCACCCGTTCCTGAGGAGGAGGAACAGTGGACGGTGAAGCCGGGAAGTAAACCCCTAACAGTAATTTTAAAAAGAAAAGCATTGAATGTATAACTGACAGTATGAAAGGAGCATCGTGGTATTGTTTGCTTTGTATGTAATTGTTGTAAAAGGTATTAATAATTGTGATAAATGTTATCATCCTATTCAATACAGAGGGGTAATAACCAGATAATTTACCTATCATTCCCGTGTGAATAAAGCATGCCATGACCGAAAGAATAGTAATCATTTGTAAAGAGGGGGGAAAGGAGTATTTGATGGCAGGCAATAGGGGGTATATAGGGAAGTTTGGGGCCGTTACCTGCCCAAGGGGAGAGAGATGGGTTTGTGTACAGTTAGTTTTCCCTTCTCAGATCGTAAAAGGGGCAATAGATAAGACGAAGGAGGAAGTAATAAAAGAGGTTACTAAGGTAGTAAGTCACTAAGCCTCCCCCTCCCCACATACTCAGCCTCAAGTGCACCAGACACTGTACGAAGAAATCAAGAAGCAGATCGAAATCCCTGAAGGAGAAAAAAACCTGTTTGTGGACTTGGCCACCCGGATAGCTGGGACCCTGAATGTGACTAACTGTTGGTCTGCGGAGGACCGCTGATGAATTCACGCTGGCCATGGAGAGGATCCATTGTTTGAAATATGGGACCTGATGGGGTGGAACCTGACAATTGGACAAGACCGAGATCCCCAGGTATGGGTCCTGACAGATGCTCCGGTCGGGACTGAGTGTATCGCTAGGCCCTGGGCAAAGGATGCCGTCCTAGTAGGGCAGCAGCCCCTGCCAGCGCATCGTCACCCAGTGGCCAAATCAGTCCCGAGTGTGTGGTGGCCAGAGGAGCCTAAATGGTATCTAACTAAGAAATATGGGAAAAACTGCGCTATCCGGATGGAGATTGATGGAGTGGAATCAGCCGGACTATGGAACTGCACCGGGAATAACCCTTATCAGGGGATCCCAGTATTGCGAGATATAAGGAACAAGGTTGCCTCTAGTGGACCGGCCCCTGAAGGATTGTTATGGATATGCGGATACAAGGCATACTCGGTGTTACCGATGAATTGGAGTGGGACTTGTTTTATTGGACTGGTACAACCTGGATTCTTCCTGTTAAACCCCAAAGAAGGCCGGTCGTTAGGAACACCTGTATTTGATGACCTATATCGGAAAAAGAGGAAAATAGACATTGGAGAATGGGAAGATGCTGAGTGGCCACCAGCAAGAATCATCTCATACTACGGACCAGCCACTTGGGCACAGGATGGATCCTGGGGCTACCGAACACCAGTATACATGTTAAACCGGATCATAAGGCTACAGGCAGTACTGAGGTAATTACCAACCAAACTGCGGGGGCGCTGGAGATGCTGGCAAAGCAGCAGACGCAGATGAGAGCAGCGATATACCAGAACAGGTTAGCCCTAGATTACCTCCTGGCAGAAGAAGGAGGGGTATGCGGGAAATTCAACCTCTCTAATTGCTGTTTGAACATCATGATGAATGGAACAGGCAGTGATGGACATATCAGAAGGGATCCGGAAGGTTGGCGCATGTTCCAATACAAAAGTGGAAATTCGATTATGGGAACCCAATGGTGGGATTCTATCCTCGGAGGAACATGGTGGAGAACGGTCGGACTTGTGTTTCTATGTGCAGTGGCTGGACTGATCTTTATCCCTGTTGTATCCCTTGTTTTAGGGAACTTATTACCAGAAGTATAAGTCAGATGCAGGCTGTAGTCATGCCTATGGAGAGAAAGGGGAAATACAGAAAATAATGATAATGCGACCAGGGGAAGTTTATGATTTACAGGAGGAGAAGGTTAGGACGATGTTATGTCAGTTCGAATTGAAGGAACTTAAAATGAGGGTTTAATCAGTGTATGCGTAGCAAAAGAAAAAGGGAGGATTGTGAGGAATGAAGTGATTAAACCCTATTAAAGAAAGGAGTTTTTTAAAGAGAATTCAAACAGAGAGGGGCTGGAGAGAGAATTCTGACAGCAGTGTCTGAAGGTTGCCAGTTTGCCAGACCCATCTTGAGGCCTTGAGTTAGGAGAGATTCATTGTGTAGCTAGAGAAGGGGGTGGTGTAGAGAGACCCCTATCAGTGGAAAGGAGTAATAGATGGGACCCCTGTCACTATAGCTTAGCTTTAGTGCTGATATAGGAAAACTGAGAGGGTTCACTAGAGGTGAGTAAAACTGGGCCAGGTCATGAGCAATTGAGCATGCTTAATAGAAAAAATGAATATTACAAACACACCCCTGGTCAAGAAATTGCTCATTACCATGACATGTTTGAACATGCGATGTATGATATGGGAGGTGCGAGGGGATGAACGGTGGGTTGTACCTACAGATTGTGCACCTCCGACTCTGATTGGAGAAAGGTCCGGAGGGGAGATTGAATGTAAGATTTTGTGTATAAACGGGGATGATCTCGCTGGCTTCGGTGTGTCTCGAGTTGGAGAGGCACCCGGTCTGCAGACTCGTAAAATAAAGAAATCTCTTGCTTCCAAGATTTAGTCTTTGAGTATTAATTGTGAGCATAAAGGGTATCTCACAGTAACATTTTAGAGTCCATTATAAAGGATGAGGTTAGGGAGTTGTCAAGATTGCCCGGCTGGCAACAGCGGAATATAGTTAAGCGAGAGCCCTGCCTCACCCCGAGACGCTCCCTCGGCACCAGAGACCTCCCTCGGCCCCATGACGCTCCCTCAACCCTGACGCGTATGTTCATGGATAAAATAACTATCGTCAGCATGGATTTTTGTATTATTGCCTGACAAAACAAATCTGCTGGAATTTTTGAAGAAGTAAATAGCAGGTTAGACACAGTGTATGTTGTTTACCTATCTCAGAAAGCTCAAAAGTAAAAGCAGTAGAATTAGGCCATTTCTGATGGCTGATTTCTGGCATGCCTTCTTCCCTTAACCCTTGACACCTGTTCTAATCGAGAATTTGTCTATCATATCTATATCTAGATCTTGGATGTGGAGTGTGTGTGTTTAACCCTTCACAAAAAAACAACGTGGTAATGGTAAAAAAAATCATATTCCGGTAGAAAGTTTTCCCATATAGTCCAATTCGCCTTATCTGAAATTTTCAGGCTTTATTTCTCGAGTTATTACTGAAAATGTTAAAAAATCTGAAAAAACTTTGAATTTAAAAAACCACTGTCTTTCGTTGAAGATCTCACAGTGGGTCTGCTCCATGTGCTCTTCTTCCATGTGAAAGGATCCATCTTAGAATAAAGGGGAGGTCATTTAAGACTGTGGTGTGAAAAAACTTTTTCACCCAGAGAGTTGTGAATTTATGGAATTCCCTGCCTCAGAGGGAAATGGAGGTCAAATCACTGGATGGATTAAGAGTGAGTTAGATAGAGCTCTAGGGGCTAGCGGAGTCAAGGGATATGGGGAGAAGGCAGGCATGGGTTATTGATATGGGGACGATCAGCCATGATCACAATGAATGGCGGTGCTGCCTCGAAGGGCCGAATTTCCTCCTCCTGCACCTATTTTCTATGTTTCTATATTTAGCCTGGGACTGGAGGTCAACTATCCCGATAGGCTTTGGGAGGAATGAAACTGACAGAGCGAAATCCTGAACACAGAACTGCAAGTATCTCGGCAGCATAGCCTTGAAAAGAACAGTGAGCTCTCTAGTCTGATAAGGGACAAAACTTGGATGAGTGACAACTCGAAAGAACATGAAGATCTATCTAATCTGATAACGGACAAAGTTGGATGAGTGGCAACATCCAATAAACCCAAGCTCACTCTTGAGTTTATTGGTTGTTGTCACTCATCCAATTTTCATTGGATGTTGTCGCTCATCCAATTCTGTCCCTTATCAGGCTAGATAGATCTTCATGTTCTTTCGAGTTGGCACTCATCCTAGAATAATTTGAGGGAGCTTTGGGTTTAGCACAAATACTTCCCTTCGAACATTAATAGAAAACTAATACAAAAACCGGGCAACATACATCAGGTACACCAGGTATACATCAGGTATTCTAAGACTGTGGCCCCTGGTTCTGGACTCGCTCAATGTTGGGAACATTTTTCCTGCATCCAGCTTGTCCAGTCCTTTTATAATTTTATATGTTTCTATAAGATCTCACCCTCATCCTTCTAAACTCCAGTGAATACAAGCCTAGTCTTTTCAATCTTTCCTCATATGACAGTCCAGCCATCCCAGGCATCAATCTCGTGAACCTACGGTGCACTGCCTCAATCACAAGGATGTCCTTCAAATTAGGAGACCAAAGCTGTACGCAATACTCCAGATGTGGTCTTACCAGAGCCCTATACAACTGCAGAAGAACCTCTCTTCTCCTATACTGAAATCCTCTTGTTATGAAGGCCAACATTCCATTAGCTTTCTTCACTGCCTGCTGTACCTGCACGCCAATTTTCAGTGACCGGTGTACAAGGACACCCAGGTCTCACGGTACCTCCCCCTTAGCTAACCTCACCCCATTGAGATAATAATCTGTCCCCTTGTTTTTGCAACTGAAGTGTATAACCTCACTTTTATCTATGTTATAAAGCATCTGCCATGCATCTGCCCACTCATTCAACCTGTCCAGGTCATCTGCAACCTCCTAACATCCTCTTCACAGTTCACACTGCCACCCATGCGGGACCTTATCAAAGGCTTTCTGAAAGTTTAGATACACTACATCCACTGGCTCCCCTCTACATACACTGGCTATATTTATATATTCATATATATGCCTCTTTTGATAAAATAGTCCATGTCAGATGAAATAGGATGTCATTGAATGAGCTTGCAATCTATGAAAAATAATTGTTTATTGTTTGTTTTCTCTTAACATTAAGTTTGCTTTCTTCCTATTTCTTACCTTTTGAATTGAGTTCAAATAGAGACCAGAATTCCAGAATTCCATGATGGCCACGTGGCATTCAGGTAGATGTGTTAGATGAGATTGGAGATGCCTTTATCTCAGAACAAAATCTGTTAATTTAAAATTGTAAATTTGAGGAGAGAGATTCGAACAATTGGGACTATTTTTATATTGTTTTTATTTTAATAATAATCTATTTTTAAATGGTTTGCCTTGTAGGTGGTTAAAGAGTCACATCCCCCACCACACGTAGAATTCTGGATTAGTGGAGGGAATGAATAGGACACTAAAGAGTGTGGAGGTTAGTTATGACCTACAGGCCCACAGCAATGAATTAATTACATACGCACAGCAAATAAGCAGAACCTTGTCAGTCTTGCATTCACAGAGGTTGAAAACGCAGAAGCCACTGCCAGTTGAACACAGACACAGTCCATACTACTGGGAGACTACGTACTGATAAGATCTCAGCCACGTGTACAGAGTGTTTTAACAGCAGAGTATCGAGGAGTAGTCGGTGCTGTATGGGGGTGTCCACTCGGCCACAGTTACATCCTGGACATGCATTCAAGTCGCAGCATTGTTTTGAATGAGAGACAGTTCCCATCCAGTAGAAATAAGGATTCAATGGAGGAAGTTCTGGATGGTTCAATAACCCTTTCACCTTGGAAAGGAACAAGACTGAAAACGGCGAGGGTGATAATGTTGCGAAGCATCAACCTGTCCCATTGTTAGCACTTTCAGCCATGTATATACAGTGGAGCCACTTTGCAGTCAGTGGATGTGGAGAACTCAGAATTCCCATTGAAGAAGGATATGTTCTTACGCTCAGATCCTGAATATACAGAGTGCTCTTGGGAAAAGGTTCAGATACAAGATGCAACTCAACCATTAAATGTGAAAAAAAACAGTTAACTGCAATGAAGCATCTTGTTTTATAAGAAATGATATTGTGGATGGATTGGAGTCCAGTGATCTTTCTGAAAAGTATTTATCAAGTGAAGATAACAGAGAAATAAAAGTTAAGAATGGCTCTTTAGATGAGTCTTTTCAACCATATTGGAAGAAGAAGAGTAAGTTACCAGTTAAGAAGTGCAATAAGGATGTGAAGAAACAATCTGGATAAAAACGTGGCCGGAAACCAAAGTCAAACTTGGAAAGGGAAGATTTCCCCACCATGTATCGATGTCAGTATAAAAGTTGCTGTGCTGATAACAGAGGAGTTGATGGACTTAAGAAACACATAAACAAGCGGCATGAAGAGGTGCGTGAAAGACCTTGCCCCCACCCAGGAGGTAACAAGGTGTTTCTGATTGATTGTTACCTGCAGTGCCGTGTAAAGCTGATCCATACAGAAGAAAGAACATCTTTACAGATCAGGAGGAAGTGCAAAGCCTTTGGTGACAACTTCGGAAAGACAAAGCACATTTGATCAACAATCTTGAAGCATTTTGAGCTCTATCGTATGACCAAGGGTCTAGAGAGAGAGAGAGAAGCTGAACATTTTGAAACAGATGGACCTCTTGAAAGAGATTATGCATAACCCTATCCAGGAAGACAATGACTCAGACCTGGTGGGTAATCAGTGTGATGGAATCAAGACATTGATGAGGATGGCAATGATGGTGTTTCTGATGAGAAGAACAATTGCCGTTTTGTTCCCAACTCTGACCAGATCAATGCGATGGAGACTGCAGAGGAGACACCTGCAAGGACGACTTTGACAACAGCATCCCAGATATCTATGACATGTGCCCCGAGAACAGTGCCATCAGTGAGACTGACCTGAGGAAGTTCCAAACGGGATGATGCAGATCGATCCTAACTGGGTAGTACGCAACAAGGGCAGGGAGTTACTGCAGGCCGCTAACTCTGACCCTGGCCTGTCGGATTTGAGGAGTTCAACGCCATCAACCTCAGTGGCACCTTCTACGTCAACACAGACTGCAATCTACAGTGGCTTTGTCTTTGGCTTCCAGTCCAGCAGCCGCTTCTACGTGGTGATGTGGAAACAGGCCACTTAAAACCTACTGGGAAAAGCTGTCCAAACCCATGGACACGCTGGCGTCTCGCTCAAGGTGGTGAACCCCACCACAGGCCGAGAGGGGGGGAGCACCTGTGCAACGCTTTCCTAGTACACAGGCAACACCCTCGGACAGGTGCAAACTTTATGGCACAACCTCAATATCGGCTGAAAGAATTTCACCGCCTACCTGATCCATTGACCCTAAACAAGCTTCATCAGGATGGTTGTCAATGAAGAGAGTGAGAACTGGTTGCCATACCATTGGTTTGATGGACTTTTGGGTACTATTGAACTGGTAGCCATACCTTTGGTTTGGTGGACTTTGGGATACTGTGATACATTATGGCTCTATCATTCTGTTGATCATTGCTCTAATGATTGGGACCATTGTGTGTACCTACCGAGGACTGAGAATGTTATCATGTTTGATAAAAAGGAGGGAATGAAAGAGCTAAAGTCAAATCTAAAATGGAGTCGTTCTTCTGCAAAAGCATGGTCTAGTAGAACAAAATAATGGCTCGGTGCCAAGTCTGAATGACTTTGCAAATTAAATGGAACACAATATGGAGGAAAGGTTGTCTTTTTAATAAAGACATTAAGATGGAATCCGGCATAATAACATGTGCTTCTTTCAAGGCCATAAAGAAGCCAAGATTGAAAAAAATAGCTGCCGCTCCAGAGATATGTAATAGCTTGTCACGCAAGAGCGGAACTCACTATCAAAACATGGAGGGGACGGGGGACACAAATTTTTTGGCAAATCACCCACACGTGCGCATGGGCACACTCACCCACATCATGTCCCGTCCCCATTGCCTGCTGACCGACGTCTCTCTCGTCCAATTGGCGACCTCGATCAGCAGTCCCATCTCCTCCTCCCCCTCCCCTCCCCCTCCCCCCCTCCCCCTTCTCTATCCCTCCCCGCTCCCCCTCCCCCTCCCATCCCCCCCCCTCCCCCTCCCCCAGACCCTCCCCCCCCCTCCCCCTCCCCCTCCCCCCCCCCTCCCCATCACTCCCCCCCCCCCCTCCCCTCCCCCTCCCCCCCCCCCTCCCCCTCCCCTCCCCCTCCCCTCCCCCTCCCCCTCCCCTGCCCCCTCCCCCTCCCCCTCCCCCTTCCCTCTCCCTCTCCCTCTCTCTCTCTCTCTCTCTCTCTCTCTCTCTCTCTCTCTCTCTCTCTCTCTCCCTCTCTCTCTCTCTCTCTCTCTCTCTCTATCTCTCTCTCTCTCTCTCTCTCTCTCTCTCTCTCTCTGCTCTCTCTCTCTCTCTCTTCTCGTCAACATATAAACCTATAACAATTACAGGCATGGAAAACAGGCCCTCTCGGCCCTTCCAGTCCAGTTGCCGACATTTGTTTTCCCCTAGTCTCATCTAGCTGCACTCAGACCATACCCCTCCATTCCCTTCACGTCCATATACCTATCCACTTTACTTTTAAATGTTAAAATCGATCCTGCCTCCACCACTTCTGCTGGAAGCTCATTCCACACAGCCACCACCCTCTGAATAAAGAAGTTTCCCCTCATGTTACCCCTAAACTTCTGTCCTTTAATTCTCATATCATGCCCTCTTGTTTGAATCTTCCCTACCCTCAATGGGAAAAACGTATCCACGTCAAAATACTTTATACTTTTCAAAGTAAAGGCCCACAGGAGCCGTTGGAAGAGGAGGAGGGGGAGGAGCGACACCCGACCGGTAAGCTTCAAAATCTAGCGCGGGGCTTGTTTTCTTTCACAGGCCCACAGGAGCCGTTGGAAGAGGAGGAGGGGAGGAGCGACACCCGACCGGTAAGCTTCAAAATCTAGCGCGGGGCTTGTTTTCTTTCAGAGGCCCACAGGAGCCGTTGGAAGAGGAGGAGGGGGAGGAGCGACACCCGACCGGTAAGCTTCAAAATCAAGCGCGGGGCTTGTTTTCTTTCAGAGCTTACCCAATCCATAACATTCCATTTGGAGAAGTGGGTTCGCTGATTGGTGGGAAGTGGACCAGGGTAAGCAGCTGATTGGCAGTCAGGATTCCAGCAGTTTGTTGTGTACTTTGTTATTGTGTTGCTGTTGTTTCCTGTGTTAGGGGGGGCAGTATGAAGGCCAGGGCAGTGTACTGTTCTGGATGTCAGATGTGGGAGGTCAGGGAATCTGATAGCCTTCCAGACTCCACATCTGTGCCAGGTGTGTGTGAGATGGGGCTCCTAAAGGACTGTGTTAGTAACCTGGAGCAGCCAGTGGCTCGATGACCTCCGTCTCCTCAGGGAGAGTGAGGAGGTATAGAGAGGAGCTACAGGGAGGTAGTCACATCCCAGACCCACAGGAGGCAGACAAGTGGGTCACGGTTAGGAAGGGCAAGGGGCAGAGGCAGGGGCTAGAGAGTACCCCTGTGACCGTACACCTGGAAAATAGGTACTCGGGTTTTGAGTACGATTGGAGGGGACAGCCTAGCTGGGGCACCAACAGCGGCCGGGCCTCCGGCACAGAGACTGGCCCTGATGCTCAGAAAGGTAGCAAAAAGAGGAGGGAAATTGTAATAGGGGACTCTATAGTTAGGGGGCGGGGAGTCGGATAGGCGATTCTGAGGAGACGCAGTCAAGAGACCGGATGGTGTTTGCCTCCCTGGTGCCAGGGTCTCGCATGTGTCAGAACGTGTACAAAATTCTGATAAGGGAGGGGAGGAGCCTGATGTTGTGGTACACATAGGTACCAATGACATAGGCAGAAAAAGTGACGAGGCCCTGAAGGGAGAATTTAGGGAGTTGGGGGGAAAGTTAAGGAGAAGGACCAAAAGGGTAACGATTTCAGGATTACTGACTGTGCCGCGTGACAGTGAGAGTAGGAATGAAATTAGGTGGAAGATAAATGCGTGGCTGAGGGACTGGTGCAGTGGGCAGGGATTCAAGTTTCTTGATCACAGGACCTCTTTTGGGGAAGGCATGATCTGTACAAATAGGACAAAAGGACGGGTTGCACTTGAACCCGAGGGGGGACCAATATCCTGGCAGGGAGATTTGCAAAGGCTACAATAGACCGCCAAATTGGGAGCGAGAATTGGAAGAGCAAATATGTAAGGAGATAGCAGATATTAGTAGTAAGCACAAGGTAGTGATTGTGGGAGATTTCAATTTTCCAAAAATAGACTGGGAAACACATTCTGTAAATGGGCTGGATGGTTTGGAGTTTGTAAAATTGTGTGCAGGATAGTTTTTTGCAGCAGTACATAGAGGTATCAACCAGAGAAGGGGCAGTGCTGGACCTCCTGTTAGGAAATGAGGCAGGTCAGGTGACGGAGGTATGCGTTGGTGAGCACTTCGGGACCAGTGATCACAATACCATTAATTTCAATATAATTATGGAGAGAGTCAGAACTGGACCTAGGGTGGAGATTTTTGATTGGCGAAAGGCTAACTTTGAGGAAATGCGTACGGATTTTAAAGGAGTGAATTGGGACACTTTGTTTCATGGGAAGGATGTAGAAGTTAATGGAGGACATTTAAAGGGGAAATTGTAAGAGTACAGAATCTTTATGTCCCTGTTAGGTTGAAAGGAAATAGTAAAAAAAAAAAATTGGAAAAGAGCCATGGTTTTCAAGGGAAATTGGACACTTGTTTCGAAAAAAAAAAAAGAAGAGATATCTACAATAATTATAGGAGGCATGGAGTAAATAAGGTGCTAGAGGAGTATAAAGAATGTAAAAAGAATCTTAAGAAAAGAAATTAGGAAGTCTAAAAGAAGATATGAGATTGCTTTGGCAAGAAAGGTGAATGTAAATCCAATGGTTTCTATAGCTATATTAATAGCAAAAGGATAACGAGGGATAAAATTGGACCATTAGAGAACCAGAATGGACAGCTATCTGCAAGCCAAAAGAAATGGGGGAGATATTGAACAAATTTCTTTTCTTCGGTATTCACCAAGGAGAAGGATATTGAACTCTGTGAGGTAAGGAAAAATAGAGTAGCTATGGAAACTATGAGATTCAAAGAGGAGGAAGTACTGACACTTTTGAAAAAATATAAAAGTGGATAAGTCTCCAGGTCCTGACAGGATATTCCCATAGGACACTGAGGGAAGTTAGTGTAGAATAGCAGGAGCTATGACAGAATTATTTCAAATGTCATTAGGAAACGGGAATAGTGCCCGGAGGATTGGCGTTACTGCGCATGTTATTCATTGTTTTAAAAAGGGATTCAAAAGATTAAACCTAGCAATTATAGACCTATTTGTTTGACATCAGTGGTGGGCAGATTAATTGGAAAGGATACTTAGAGACTAATATATATAAGCATCTGGATAAACAGGGTCTGATCAGGAAACAGTCCAACATGGATTTGTGCCTGGAAAGTCATGTTTGACAACCTTCTTGAATTTTTTGAGGCGGTGGTAAACTAGGGAAATTGATGAGGGTAAAGCAGTGGATGTTGTCTATATGGATTTCAGGTAAGGCCTTTGACAAGGTTCCCCATGGAAGGTTGGTTTAAGAAGGTTCAATTCTTTGGGTGTTAATGGCGGAAAGTAGCAAGATGGATTCAACAGTGGCTGAATGGGAGATGTCAGAGAGTAATGGTGGATGGCTGTTTGTCAGGTTGGAAGCCGGTGCGCGCTGACCAGTGGGGTGCCTCAGGGATCTGTGTTGGGTCCGCTGTTGTTTGTCATGTACATCACTGATCTGGATGATGGGGTGGTGAAAATTGGATAAGTAAGTATGCAGATGATACTAAGATAGGTGGTGTTGTGGATAACACTGAAGTAGATTTTCAAAGTCTACAAAGAGATTTGGGCCATTTGGAAAAGTGGGCGAAAGATGGCAGATGGAGTTTAATGCTGTTAAGTATGAAGTGCTACATCTTGGGCAGGACAAATCAAAATAGGACGTACATGGTAAATGGTAGGGAATTGAGGAATGCTGTGGAAACAGAGGGATCTAAGAATAACTGTGCATAGTTCCCTGAAGGTGGAATCACATGCAGATATGGTGGTAAAAAGCCTTTGGTTGTGCTGGCCTTTATAAATCAGAGCATTGAATATAGGAGTAGGGAAGTAATGTTAAAATTGTACAAGGCATTGGTAAGACCAATTCTGTAGTATGGTGTACAATTTTGGTCGCCTAATTATAGGAAGGATGTCAACAAAATAGAGTACAGAGGAGATTTACTAGAATGTTGCCAGGGGATCCAGCAACTATGTTACAGAGAAAGGTTTGAACAAGTTTAGGTCTTTATTCTTTGGAGCGCAGAAGGTTAAGGGGGGACTTGATTGAGGTCTTTAAAATGATGAAAGGGATAGACAGAGTTAACGTGGATACGTTTTTCCCATTGAAGGTAGGGAAGATTCAAACAAGAGGGCATGACATGAGAAATTAAGGGACAGAAGTTTAGGGGTAACGTGAGGGGGAACTTCTTTACTCAGAGGGTGGTGGCTGTGTGGAATCAGCTTCCAGCAGAAGTGGTGGAGGCAGGATCGATTTTAACATTTAAAAGTAAAGTGGATAGGTATATGGACGTGAAGGGAATGGAGGGGTATGGTCTGAGTGCAGGTAGCTGGGACTAGGGGAAAACAAATGGTCGGCACGGACTGGAAGGGCCGAGAGGGCCTGTTTCCGTGCTGTAATTGTTATATGGTTATATGGTTATATGGTTATAATAGATTCATTTAATGTTTCTGGTAATTTCTGTTGTGCATAAATATATTCATAAAGTGTCTTCAAACGTGATGCTATCAGATCATAGAATGTTTTATAAAATGCCGAACCAATACCATCCGGTCCTGGAGTTTTACCATTTTTTAATGGCCTAATAGATTCTTTGATTTCTTTAGTAGTTATTTCAGCGTTTAGTAATTCTCTATTTTCTAAATCCAGTCCTTTTAGATTACAATTTTTTTTCAATGTTTCTATTCCTGTCCGTTTTTCTGTCGTTTTGGCTGAATATAAATTTTTATAATATTGCAAAAATCTCTCATTTATATCTTTAGTTTGCACTAGTAATTCACCTTTGTCTGATTTTATCAAAGCAAAGGATGATGCGTACAAAGTAGCCAGAAAAAGCAGCATACCAGAGGACTGGGTGAAATTCAGAGACCAGCAGAGGAGGACAAAGGGCTTAATTAGGAAAGGAAAAATAGATTATGAAAGAAAACTGGCAGGGAACATAAAAACTGACTGCAAAAGTTTTTATAGATATGTGAAGAGAAAGAGGTTAGTTAAAACAAATGTAGGTCCCTTGCAGTCTAGAACAGGTGAGTTGATCATGGGGAAACAAGGATATGGCGGACCAATTGAATAAACTACTTTGGTTCCGGTCTTCATAGGAAGACATAAATAATCTGCCGGAAAATAGCAGGGGACTGTGGGTCAAAGGAGGAATTGAGTGAAATCCAGGTCAGTCGGGAAGTGGTGTTGGGTAAATTGAATAGATTAAAGGCCGATAACTCCCCAGGGCCAGATAGGCTGCATCCCAGAGTACTTAAGGAAGTAGCTCAGGAAATAGTGGATGCATTAGTGATAATCTTTCAAAACTCTTTAGATTCTGTGGAGTAGTTCCTGAGGATTGGCGGGTAGCAATGTAACCCTCTTTTTAAGAAGGGAGGGAGGAGAGAAAACGGGGAATTACAGACCAGTTAGTCTAAACATCGGTAGTGGGGAAACTGCTAGAGTCAGTTATTAAAGATGGTGGATAGCAGCACATTTGGAAAGTGGTGATATCATTGGACAAAGTCAGCATGGATTTACAAAAGGTAAATCATGTCTGACGAATCTTGTGGAATTTTTCGAGGATGTAACTAGTAGCGTGGATAAGGGAGAACCAGTGGATGTGGTATATCTGGACTTCCAGAAGGCTTTCGACAAGGTCCCACATAAGAGATTAGTATACAAACTTAAAGCATACTGTACTCAAAAGGATTTGAGTACAGGAACAGGGAGGTTCTACTTCAGTTGTACAGGGTCTTGGTGAGACCACACCTGGAGTATTGCGTACAGTTTTGGTCTCCAAATCTGAAAGGGACATTATTGCCATAGAGGGAGTGCAGAGAAGGTTTCACCAGACTGATTCCTGGGATGTCAGGACTGTCTTATGAAGAAAGACTGGATAGACTCGGTTTATACTCTCTGGAATTTTTAGGAGATTGAGAGGGGATCTTATAGAAACTTACAAAATTCTTAAGGGGGTTGGACAGGCTAGATGCAGGAAGATTGTTCCCGAGTTGGGGAAGTCCAGGGACAAGGGGTCACTGCTTAAGGATAAGGGGGAAAATCCTTTCAAGACCGAAGATGAGAAAGTTCCACTTCTCAGTTACCACCCAAATGCCTCCCTAGACGAGCCCTCTAATCTATCCTGCCAAAGCACTGCTGTAATAGATCTTCTACTGACAAGCAATGCAACACCTCCCCCTCTGGTCCCTCAAATTCTATCACACCTGAAGCAACGAAATCAAGGTTATATTTAGTTTCCATATCACAGCCCTCCTGCAACCATGTTTCACTGATTGCCACAACATTCATTTTCCAGGTGTCAATCCAGGCTCTAAGTTCATCCACCTTACTTACAATGCTCCTAGCATTAAAATATACACATTTTAGAAATCCACCATCCCTTATTCTCTGTCTATTATCTTTTTCATCTTTCTCGCCTACATTTTGGGTCCGAGTGCTTCCCTTCTCTGCCTCTTGCCCCACACCCTGACCCCTAGCCCCCTCTACCCGAGTCACTCCCCCCAGCCTTTCTAGTTTAAAGTCTCCCCAGTATAGGAGTAGGGAAGTAATGTTAAAATTGTACAAGGCATTGGTAAGACCAATTCTGGAGTATCGTGTACAATTTTGGTCGCCTAGTTCTAGGAAGGATGTCAACAAAATAGAGAGAGTACAGAGGAGATTTACTAGAATGTTGCCAGGGTTCCAGCAACTATGTTACAGAGAAAGGTTGAACAAGTTAGGTCTTTATTCTTTGGAGCGCAGAAGGTTAAGGGGGGACTTGATTGAGGTCTTTAAAATGATGAATGGATAGACAGAGTTGACGTGGATAAGTTTTTCCCATTGAGGGTAGGGAAGATTCAAACAAGAGGGGGCATGGGACATGAGAATTAAGGGACAGAGGTTTCGGGGGTAACGTGATGGGGGAACTTCTTTACTCAGAGGGTGGTGGCTGTGTGGAATCGACCTTCCAGCAGAAGAGGTGGAGGCAGGATAGATTTTAAAATTTAAGAGTAAAATGGATAGGTATATGGACGTGAAGGGAATGGAGGGGTATGGTCTGAGTGCAGGTAGATGGGACTAGGGTAAAACAAATGGTCGGCACGGACTGGAAGGCCGAGAGGGCCTGTTTCCGTGCTGTAATTGTTATATGGTTATATGGTTATATTCAAATGCTCTGATTTATAAAGGCCAGCACAAAACCAAAGGCTTTCTTTACCACCCTATCTACATGCGATTCCACCTTCAGGGAACTATGCACAGTTATTCCTAGATCCCTCTGTTCCACAGCATTCCTCAATTCCCTACCATTTACCATGTACGTCCTTTTTGATTTGTCCTGCCAACGATGTAGCAACTTCACACTTATCAGCATTAAACTCCATCTGCCATCTTTCAGCCCACTTTTCCAAATGGCCCAAATCTCTCTGTAGACTTTGAAAATCTACTTCATTATCCACAACACCACATATCTTAGTATCATCTGCATACTTACTTATCCAATTTTCCACCCCATCATCTAGATCATTGATGCACATGACAAACAAAGTGGACCCAACACAGATCCCTGAGGCACCCCACTGGTCACCGGCTTCCAACCTGACAAACAGCCATCCACCATTACTCTCTGACCATCTTCCATTCAGCCAATGTTGAATCCATCTTGCTACTCCGCCATTAACACCAAAGATTGAACCTTCTTAACCAACCCACCCTTCCATTGGGGACCTTGTCAAAGGCCCTTACTGAAAATCCATATAGACAACATCCACTGCTTTACCCTCATCAATTTCCCTAGTTACGCTTCAAAAAAATTCAAGAAGGTTTGTCAAACATGACCTTCCAGGCACAAATCCATGTTGACTGTTCCTGATCAGACCTGTTTATCCAGATGCTTATATATATATTATCTCTAAGTATCCATTCCATTAAATTTTGCCCACCACTGACGTCAAACTAAAAGGTCTATAATTTGCTAGGTTTATTCTTTGAACCCTTTTTAAACAATGGAACAACCTGCGCACATACGCCAATCCTCCGGCACTATTCCCGTTTCTAATGACATTTGAATATTTCTGTCATAGCTCCTGCTATTTCTACACTAACTTCCCCTCAATGTCTTGGGAATATCCTGTCAGGACCTGCAGACTTATTCCACTTTCATATTTTTCAAAAGTGTCAGTACTTCCTCCTCTTTGAAATCTCATAGTTTCCATAGCTACTCTACTTTTTCCCCTTAACTCACAGAGTTCATATCCTTCTCCTTGTGATAACCGAAGAAAATAAAATTGTTTCAATATCTCCCCCATCTCTTTTGGCTCTGCAGATAGCTGTGTCCATTCTGGTTCTCTAATGGTCCAATTTTATCCCTCGTTATCCTTTTGCTTATTAATATAGCGTAGAAATAGAAACCCTTTGGGTTTACTTTCACCTTCTTGCCAAAGCAACCTCATATCTTCTTTTAGCCTTCCTAATTTCTTTCTTAAGATTCTTTTTACATTCTTTATACTCCTCTAGGGGAAATAACACCTCATTTACTCCATGCTCCTATAATTATTGTAGATATCTCTTTTTTTTTTCGAAACGAATGTCTTAGTGTCCAATTACCCTGAAAACCATGGCTCTTTCCAATTTTTACTATTTCCTTAAAACCTAACAGGGACATAAAAGATTTGAAAGGGAAGAATACTTTACAATTTCCCCTTTAAATGTCCTCCATTTCTCTTCTACATACCTTCCTATGAAACAAAGTGTCCAATTCACTCCTTTAAAATCCTTACGCATTCCTCAAAGTTAGCCTTTCTCCAATCAAAAAAATCTCCACCCTAGGTCCAGTTCTGACTCTCTCCGTAATTATATTGAAACTAATGGTTATTGTGGTCACTGGTCCCGAAGTGCCTACACCAACGCATACCTCCGTCACCTGACCTGCCTCATTTCCTAACAGGAGGTCCAGCACTGGCCCCTTCTCTGGTCGATACCTCTATGTACTGCTGCAAAAAACTATCCTGCACACAATTAACAAACTCCAAACCATCCAGCCCATTTACAGAATGTGTTTCCCAGTCTATTTTTGGAAAAATTGAAATCTCCCACAATCACTACCTTGTGCTTACTACTAATATCTGCTATCTCCTTACAATATTTTGCTCTTTCCAATTCTCGTTCCCCATTTGGCGGTCTAAAAATACACCCCTAAAAGTGTTGTACACCGTTCCCCACTTCTCAGTTCCACCCAAATAGCCTCCCTAGACGAGCCCTCTAAATCTATCCTGCCAAAGCACTGCTGTAATATCTTCTCTGACAAGCAATGCAACACCTCCCCCCTCTGGACCCTCCAATTCTATCACACCTGAAGCAACGAAAATCCAGGTATATTTAGTTTCCAATCAACAGCCCTCCTGCAACCATGTTTCACTGATTGCCACAACATCATATTTTCCAGGTGTCAATCCAGGCTCTAAGTTCATCCACCTTACTTACAATGCTCCTAGCATTAAAATATACACATTTTAGAAATCCACCATCCCTTATTCTCTGTCTATTATCTTTTTCATCTTTCTCGCCTACATTTTGGGTCCGAGTGCTTCCCTTCTCTGCCTCTTGCCCCCACACCCTGACCCTAGCCCCTCTACCCGAGTCACTCCCCCAGCCTTTCTAGTTTAAAGTCTCCCCAGTATCAGTATAGAGTAGGGAAGTAATGTTTTTAAAATTGTTACAAGGCATTGGTAAGACCAATTCTGGAGTATCGTGTACAATTTTTGGTCGCCTAGTTCTAGGAAGGATTGTCAACAAAATAGAGAGAGTACAGAGGAGATTTACTAGAATGTTTGCCAGGGTTCCAGCAACTATGTTACAGAGAAAGGTTGAACAAGTTAGGTCTTTATTCTTTGGAGCGCAGAAGGTTAAGGGGGGACTTGATTGAGGTCTTTAAAATGATGAAAGGGATAGACCGAGTTGACCGTGGATAAGTTTTTCCCATTGAGGGTAGGGAAGATTCAAACAAGAGGGCATGACATGAGAAATTAAGGGACAGAGGTTTCGGGGTAAACGTGGAGGGGGAACTTCTTTACTCAGAGGGTGGTGGCTGTGTGGAATGACCTTCCAGCAGAAGAGGTGGAGGCAGGATCGATTTTAACATTTAAGTGTAAAATGGATAGGTATATGGACGTGAAGGGAATGGAGGGGTATGGTCTGAGTGCAGGTAGATGGGACTAGGGGGAAAACAAATTGGTCGGCACGGACTGGAAGGGCCGAGAGGGCCTGTTTCCGTGCTGTAATTGTTATATGGTTATATGGTTATATTCAATGCTCTGATTTATAAAGGCCAGCACACCAAAGGCTTTCTTTACCACTACCTATCTACATGCGATTCCACCTTCAGGGAACTATGCACAGTTATTCCTAGATCCCTCTGTTCCACAGCATTCCTCAATTCCCTACCATTTACCATGTACGTACCTATTTTGATTTGTCCTGCCAAGATGTAGCACTCACACTTATCAGCATTAAACTCCATCTGCCATCTTTCAGCCCACTTTCCAAATGGCCCAAATCTCTCTGTAGACTTTGAAAATCTACTTGCAATTCATTATCCACAACACCACCTATCTTAGTATCATCTGCATACTTACTTATCCAATTTTCCACCCCATCATCCAGATCATTGATGCACATGACAAACAACAGTGGACCCAACACAGATCCCTGAGGCACCCCACTGGTCACCGGCTTCCAACCTGACAAACAGCCATCCACCATTTACTCTCTGACATCTCCCATTCAGCCACTGTTGAATCCATCTTGCTACTCCGCCATTAACACCCAAAGATTGAACCTTCTTAACCAACCTTCCATGGGGAACCTTGTCAAGGCCTTACTGAAATCCATATAGACAACATCCACTGCTTTACCCTCATCAATTTCCTAGTTACCGCTTCAAAAAAATTCAAGAAGGTTTGTCAAACATGACCTTCCAGGCACAAATCCATGTTGACTGTTTCCTGATCAGACCCTTTTATCCAGATGCTTATATATATTATCTCTAAGTATCCATTCCATTAATTTGCCCACCACTGACGTCAAACTAATAGGTCTATAATTGCTAGGTTTATTCTTTGAACCTTTTTAAAACAATGGAACAACCTGCGCACTACGCAATCCTCCGGCACTATTCCCGTTTCTAATGACATTTGAATTTATTTCTGTCATAGCTCCTGCTATTTCTACACTAACTTCCCTCAATGTCCTAGGGAATATCCTGTCAGGACTGCAGACTTATCCACTTTCATATTTTTCAAAAGTGTCAGTACTTCATCCTCTTTGAATCTCATAGTTTCCATAGCGACTCTACTTTTTCCCCTTAACTCACAGAGTTCAATATCCGTTCTCCTTGGTGAATACCGAAGAAAACTAAATTGTTCAATATCTCCCCCATCTCTTTTGGGCTCTGCAGATAGCTGTCCATTCTGGTTCTCTAATGGTCCAATTTTATCCCTCGAGTTATCCTTTTGCTATTAATATAGCTGTAGAAACCCTTTGGGTTTACTTTCACCTTTTCTTGCCAAAGCAACCTCATATCTTCTTTTAGCCTTCCTAATTTCTTTCTTAAGATTCTTTTTACATTCTTTATACTCCTCTAGCACCTCATTTACTCCATGCCTCCTATAATTATTGTAGATATCTCTCTTTTTTCGAAACAAGTGTCCAATTACCCTTGAAAACCATGGCTCTTTCCAATTTTTACTATTTCCTTAAAACCTAACAGGGACATAAAGATTCTGTACTCTTACAATTTCCCCTTTAAATGTCCCTCCATTTCTCTTCTACATCCTTCCTATGAAACAAAGTGTCCAATTTGTCCCAATTCACTCCTTTAAAATCCTTACGCATTCCCTCAAAAGTTAGCCTTTCTCCAATCAAAAATCTCCACCCTAGGTCAGTTCTGACTCTCTCCCGTAATTATATTGAAAAACTAATGGTATTGTGATCACGGTCCCGAAGTGCTCACCAACGCATACCTCCGTCACCTGACCTGCCTCATTTCCTAACAGGAGGTCCAGCACTGCCCCTTCTCTGGTCGATACCTCTATGTACTGCTGCAAAAACTATCCGCACACAATTAACAAACTCAAACCATCCAGCCCATTTACAGAATGTGTTTCCCAGTCTATTTTTGGAAAATTGAAATCTCCACAATCACTACCTTGTGCTTACTATATCTAATATCTGCTATCTCCTTACATATTTGCTCTTCCAATTCTCGTTCCCCATTTGGCGGTCTAAAATACACCCCTAAAAGTGTTGCTACACCGTTCCCACTTCTCAGTTCCACCCAAATAGCCTCCCTAGACGAGCCCTCTAATTCTATCCCTGCCAAAGCACTGCTGTACATATCTTCTCTGACAAGCAATGCAACACCTCCACCCTCTGGACCCTCCAATTCTATCACACCTGAAGCAACGAAATCCAGGTATATTTAGTTTCCAATCACAGCCCTCCTGCAACCATGTTTCACTGATTGCCAAACATCATATTTCCAGGTGTCAATCCAGGCTCTAAGTTCATTCCACCTTACTTACAATGCTCCTAGCATTAAAATATACACATTTTAGAAATCCACCATCCCTTATTCTCTGTCTATTATCTTTTTCATCTTTCTCGCCTACATTTTGGGTCCGAGTGCTTCCCTTCTCTGCCTCTTGCCCCACACCCTGACCCCTAGCCCCCTCTACCCGAGTCACTCCCCCCAGCCTTTCTAGTTTAAAGTCTCCCCAGTATAGGAGTAGGGAAGTAATGTTTAAAAATTGTACAAGGCATTATTTGGTAAGACCAATTCTGGAGTATCGTTGTACAATTTTGGTCGCTAGTTCTAGGAAGGATGTCAACAAAATAGAGAAAGTACAGAGGAGATTTACTAGAATGTTGCCAGGGTTGGGGGGTCCAGCAACTATGTTACAGAGAAAGGTTGAACAAGTTAAGGTCTTTATTCTTTGGAGCGCAGAAGGTTAAGGGGGGGACTGATTGAGGTCTTTTAAAATGATGAAAGGGATATAGACAGAGTTGACGTGGATAAGTTTTTCCCCATTGAGGGTAGGGAAGATTCAAACAAGAGGGCATGACATGAGAATTAAGGGGGACAGAGGTTTCGGGTAACAATGAGGGGGAACTTCCTTTACTCAGAGGGTGGTGGCTGTGTGGAATGACCTTCCAGCAGAAGAGGTGGAGGCAGGATCGATTTTAACATTTAAGAGTAAAATGGATAGGTGTATATGGGACGTGAAGGGAATGGAGGGGGTATGGTCTGAGTGCAGGTACAGATGGGACTAGGGGAAAACAAATGGTCGGCACGGACTGGAAGGGCCGAGAGGGCCTGTTTCCGTGCTGTAATTGTTATATGGTTATATGGTTATATTCATGCTCCTGATTTATAAAGGCCAGCACACCCCACCAAAGGCTTTCTTTACCACCCTATCTACATGCGATTCCACCTTCAGGGACTATGCACAGTTATTCCTAGATCCCTCTGTTCCACAGCATTCCTCAATTCCCTACCATTTACCATGTACGTCCTATTTTGATTTGTCCTGCCTGCCAAGATGTAGCACTTCACACTTATCAGCATTAAACTCCATCTGCCATCTTTCAGCCCACTTTTCCAAATGGCCCAAATCTCTCTGTAGACTTTGAAATCTACTTCATTATCCACAACACCTATCTTAGTATCATCTGCATACTTACTTATCCAATTTTCCACCCCATCATCCAGATCATTGATGCACAGACAAACAAACAGTGGACCCAACACAGATCCCTGAGGCACCCCACTGGTGTCACCGGGCTTCCAACCTGACAAACAGCCATCCACCATTACTCTCTGACATTCCCATTCAGCCAACTGTTGAATCCATCTTGCTACTCCGCCATTAACACCCAAAGATTGAACCTTCTTAACCAACCTTCCATGGGGAACCTTGTCCCAAAGGCCTTACTGAAATCCATATAGACAAACATCCACTGCTTTACCCTCATCAATTTCCCTAGTTACCGCTTCAAAAAATTCAAGAAGTTGTCAAACATGACCTTCCAGGCACAAATCCATGGTTGACTGTTCCTGATCAGACCTGTTTATCCCAGTGCTTATATATATTTTATCTCTAAGTATCCATTCCATTAATTTGCCCACCACTGACGTCAAACTAATAGGTCTATAATTGCTAGGTTTATTCTTTGAACCCTTTTTTAAACAATGGAACAACCTGCGCACTACGCCAATCCTCCGGCACTAATTCCCGTTTCTAATGACATTTGAAATATTTCTGTCATAGCTCCTGCTATTTCTACACTAACTTCCCTCAATGTCCTAGGGAATATCCTGTCAGGACCTGCAGACTTATCCACTTTCATATTTTTCAAAAGTGTCAGTACTTCCTCCTCTTTGAATCTCATAGTTTCCATAGCTACTCTATCTTTTTCCCCTTAACTCACAGAGTTCAATATCCTTCTCTTTGGTGAATACCGGGGGAAGAAACTAAATTGTTCAATATCTCCCCCAACTCTTTTGGCTCTGCAGATAGCTGTCCATTCTGGTTCTCTAATGGTCCAATTTTATCCCTCGTTATCCTTTTGCTATTAATATAGCTGTTTAGGAAACCTTTGGGTTTACTTTCACCTTTCTTGCCCGAAAGCAACCTCATATCTTCTTTTAGCCTTCCTAATTTCTTTCTTAAGATTCTTTTTACATTCTTTTACTCCTCTAGCACCTCATTTACTCCATGCCTCCTATAATTATTGTAGATATCTCTCTTTTTTCGAAACAAGTGTCCAATTACCCTTGAAAACCATGGCTCTTTCACAATTTTTACTATTTCCTTAAAAACTAACAGGACATAAAGATTCTGTACTCTTACAATTGTTCCCCTTTAAATGTCTCCATTTCTCTTCTACATCCTTCCTAGAAACAAAGTGTCCCAATTCACTCCTTTAAAATCCTTACGCATTCCCTCAAAGTTAGCCTTTCTCCAATCAAAATCTCCACACCTAGGTCCAGTTCTGACTCTCTCTCCGTAATTATATTGAAACTAATGTATTGTGATCACACTGTTCCCGAAGTGCTCACCAACGCATACCTCCGTCACCTGACCTGCCCTCATTCCTAACAGGAGGTCCAGCACTTGCCCTTCTCTGGTCCGATACCTCTATGTACTGCTGCAAAAAAACTATCCTGCACACAATTAACAAACTCCAAACATCCAGCCCATTTACAGAATGTGTTTCCCAGTCTATTTTTGGAAAATTGAAATCTCCCACAATCACTACCTTGTGCTTACTACTAATAACTGCTATCTCCTTACATATTTGCTCTTCCAATTCTCGTTCCCCATTTGGCGGTCTAAAATACACCCTAAAAGTGTTGCTACACCGTTCCCACTTCTCAGTTCCACCCAAATAGCCTCCCTAGACGAGCACTCTAATCTATCCTCCAAAGCACTGCTGTAAATATCTTCTCTGACAAGCAATGCAACAAAACACCTCCCCCTCTGGACCCTCCAATTCTATCACACCTGAAGCAACGAAATCCTGGAATATTTAGTTTCCAATCACAGCCCTCCTGCAACCATGTTTCACTGATTGCCAAACATATTCATATTTCCAGGTGTCTATCCAGGCTCTAAGTTTCATCACCTTACTTACAATGCTCCTAGCATTAAAATATACACATTTTAGAAACCCACCCACATCCCTTATTTTCTGTCTATTATCTTTTTCATCTTTCTCGCCTACATTTTGGGATCCGAGTGCTTCCTTCTCTGCCTCTTGCCCCACACCCTGACCCCTTGCCCCCTCTACCCGAGTCCCTCCCCCCTGCCTTTCTAGTTTAAAAGTCTCCCAGTAGCTTTGCAAATCTCCCTGCCAGGATATTGGTCCCCCCCTCGGGTTCAAGTGCAACCCGTCCTTTGTGTACAGATCATGCCTTCCCCAAAAGAGGTCCCAGTGATCAAGAAACTTTAATCCCTGCCCACCGCGCCAGTCTCTCAGCCACGCATTTATCCTCCACCTCATTTCATTCCTACTATCACTGTCACACGGCACAGGCAGTAATCCTGAAATCGTTACCCTTTTGGTCCTTCTCCTTAACTTTCCCCCCAACTCCCTAAATTCTCCCTTCAGGACCTCGTCACTTTTTCTGCCTATGTCATTGGTACCACAACATCAGGCTCCTCTCCCTCCCTTATCAGAATCTTTTGGACACGTTCTGACACATGCGAGACCCTGGCACCAGGGAGGCAAACTACCCTCCGGGTCTCCCGACTGGCGTCTACAGAATCGCCTATACGACCCCCTAATATAGAGTCCCCTATTACAATTGCCCTCCTCTTTTTGCTACCCTTCTGAGCATCAGGGCCGGTCTCTGTGCCGGAGGACCGGCCGCTGTTGCTGCCCCCAGCTAGGCTGTCCCCTCCAATCGTACTCAAACCGAGAGTACCTATTTTCCTCCAGTGTGTACGGTCCACAGGGGTACTCTCTAGCCCATGCATCTGCCCCTTGCCCTTCCAAACCGTGTCTGCCTCATGTGGTCTGGGAGTGACTACCTCCCTGTAGCTCCTCTCTATTACCTCCTCACTCTCCCTGAGGAGACGGAGGTCATCGAGCTGCTGCTCCAGATTCCTAACACAGTCCTTTAGGAGCCCCATCTCGACACACCTGGCACAGATGTGGACGTCTCGAGGGCTATCAGATTCCCTGACCTCCCACATCTGACATCCAGAACAGTACACTGCCCTTGCCTTCATACTCCCCCCTTACACAGGATACAATATCAACACAATACAAAGTACACAACAAACTGCTGGAATCTGACTGCCAATCAGCTGCTTTCCCTAGTCCACTTCCCACAAATCAGCTGCTTACCCTAGTCCACTTCCCACCTCAAAAAAAAACCAAACAAAACCCACTTCTCCAAATGGAATGTTATGGATTTCGGTAAGGATTTAGGTAGAGCCTTGAAAAATCAAGCCCCGCGCTGGATTTTTAACCTTACCGGTCGGGTGTCGCTCCTCCCCCTCCTCCTCTTCCAAAGGCTCCTGTGGGCCTCTGGAAAAACAAGCCCCGCGCTTGATTTTAAACCTTACCGGTCGGGTGTCGCTCCTCCCCCTCCCCCTCTTCTTCCAACGGCTCCTGTGGGCCTCTGGAAAAAAAAACAAGGCCCGCGCTTGAGTTTAAACCTTACCGGTCGGGTGTCGCTCCTCCCCCTCCTTCTCTTCCAACGGCTCCTGTGGGCCTGTGAAAAAACAATCCCCGCGCTTGATTTTAAACCTTACCGGTCGGGTGTCGCTCCTCCTCCTCCTTCTCTTCCAACGGCTCCTATGGGCCTCTGAAAAAACAAGCCCCGCGCTTGATTTTAAACCTTACTGGTCGGGTGTCGCTCCTCCCCCTCCTTCTCTTCCAACGGCTCCTGTGGGCCTCTTTGATAGATTAAATCTACCAAAAAATAATCTATTCTTGAATAAGTTTTATGCACAGGTGAGTAAAATGAATATTCTCGTCCAGCGGGGTTTTGCATTCTCCAAACATCTTTAATATTACTGGTATCTGTATATGCATTTATTAGATCACTGGAATGCGATTTAATTTTCCGTTGTCTTGATGATCTGTCTAAATAAGGATCTAGTGTACAATTTAAATCTCCTCCAATTATTAGGTTGTGTTGTGGTAATTCTGGGATAGTATTAAATATTTTCTTAAAAAACAGTGGGCTGTCAAAATTTGGGCCGTATACATTGACAAAAATCATTTTTTGTGTGTATAATTCTCCTATTACAATAATATATCTACCATCACTATCAGTTATAGTTGAAGTGTGTTTAAATGAAATGCCTTTACAAATTAATATTGCTACACCTCTAGATTTGTGTGTAAAAGAAGAATGATACGCTTTGTCAATCCATTTAGCCTTTAATCTATGCTCTTGGATAAATGCCACATCTACTTTAAGTGCTTTTAAATGTGCTAATACTTTACCTCTCTTAATTGGTTCGTTAATACCTTTAACATTCCATTCCATTCCCCGTATTCGTTTTTAAGTCGTGCATCTTTTATCTAAGGAGGTATGTAATAGAGCAAATGGTTCAGCTCGACATACCCGACTTTACACCCGAACTCCGAATAGACGAATTTCAAGACCCTTGGGTATCTCTCACGTGTATATCTCCTTTGTATTGATTTATAACTCCATTCAAATCTAAAACAATAATAACAATGAATAATATAAAAAAGGATAGATTAAGAGATTAATAGGGTGCACAAAGAGACAAAAAACTACATCTAATATTCGTGTAGTTAGTGTTAGCCATACTAACATGGCTAGCAATCTACCGACTTCCGTAGTCGCTGTTACAAACTTATAATCTCCATGGTTCCTTAAAATTGTTATTCCATTAAAATATTTAACCGGGAATATTAAACTCTGATGTGTACAAGTTCCATCGGTCAAGTTTATGATAATATCTATACTTAATACATATTAAAAGATATTAAAAAAAAAGGAAAAAAAAGGGAGGAAAATAAAAATTTAAAAATAAAAGTGCCAGGGAGGATAAATGAAGTCAAGCTTTATATTCTGTGTGATTATATTTACTGTTTACCTAATTCTAAGTAAATCAGCTATAATTAGTTGTTAATCATTAATTGGTAGTGATCAGCTTTAATTAATAATAATACCGCTGTATGAATTTTAGTATTTGTTAATTATTAATATTAGTAGTGTTATTATTCTAATTGTCAGTATCCATAGGAGAGTCTCCAATCCGTATCTCCAATCCGAGTCTCCAATCAGCATCCTTTTCCATCTTCTTTAGGTGCCACATGTCCATAGTCCACTCCAATCCTGAAAATACAATTTATTTGTTGGTATAGTTCATCTTTGAAGATTTCATTCAGTCTTCCTCTCGTTCCTTAATCCCCTGGGCAAAGTTCATTGCATCCACTGGGTTTTTGAAATAATGTTCTTCCTGGTTGTAGGTGACTCTCGGGATGGCTGGGTACCTCAGACTGTACTTCAAATTCTTCACTTCCCTCAAAATTATTTTGGTCTCCTTGAACACATTTTGTTTATTGGGGACCTCTGCTGGGTAGTCTCGATAAATGCTGATCGAATCTTCTTCGTATGTAAGATTTCTACTTCTGACAATTTAGTTCATCATCTCCTCCAGGACATGATCATACTGGACTTTTACTATCATTTGGCTTGGAGGGGCATCTTGCTTTGTATAACGTCTCATTACTCTGTGTGCTCGGGGTAGTAAAGGCTTTTGTTCCAGAGATAAAAACTTTTGCAATAAGTTTGCAGTAAACTCTCGGGTATCTTGATTCTCTTCTCGAATACCCACGATCCTTAGGTTCTGTCTTCTCTGGCGTCCTTCCAACTCGGTACATTTATCAGTTATTTTGCCCAGTAAATCAGATAGACGTTGATTTTCTTTGAGAAATGTTTTCATAGTCTGAGCACTTGTTTCGTCTAGATCATCAACGTTCTTTATGGCTGTCGACTGCTCCTTGAGTTCTTCCTCCACAGGTTCCAGTTCTGTTTCCATCTTATTTTGGATTTTATCATTCATCTCTACTACTGTATTCTCTGACATTCTCTTCAGTTCTGAACAGCTAGTACTTCTACTTGTAGAAAGATGAACAGCAGATGAAGACACATAATGCTGGAGTAGCTCAACGGGTCAGGCAGCATCACTGGAGAACATGGATAGATGACGTTTCACAGAGTGCTGGAGTAACTCAGCAGGTCAGGCAGCATCTCTGGAGAACATGGATAGATGATGTTTCACAGACTGCTGGAGTAACTCAGCGGGTCAGGCAGCATCTCTGGAGAACATGGATAGATGACGTTTCACAGAGTGCTGGAGTAGCTCTGCAGGTCAGGCAGCATCTCTGAAGCATATGGACAGGTGATGTTTCAGACAGACCATGCTGGAGAAGCTCAGGCAGAATCTCGCAAGAACATGGATAGGTGAAGTTTCAGGTCAGGACCCTTCTTCAGCTTTGCTTCCATTTCCCTGCACATTCACACTGAAAGGAGAAAAATGAGCACAGTTGTTGCCTTGTCACACCAGAGACCCGGGTTCAATCCTGACTACGGGGGCACAATGGCGCAGCAGTAGAATTGCTGCCTTACAGCGCTTGCAGCCCCGGAGGTCCTGACTACTAGTCCAATCCTGACTATGGTGCTGTCAGTACGGAGTTTTACATTCACCCTGTGACCGCATGGGTTTTGTAGGAGATCATCGGTTCCTCTGAGATCATGGTGCCTTCTTGCTGCTACATCTGTGGAAAGTGTGTCCAGGTTCAGCTCCTGAAGGACCATGTTGGGGCACTGGAGAACCTCAGGATCATCTGGGAAAACGAGTTTCCTGGACAGGTCCTACAGTGAGATTGTTACACTGAAGATACTGGAAGATAGAAGGTGGGTGACAATGAGGAAGGGAAGGAAGCTTGGAGTACTGGAGACCCCGAGGGATGTACCTCTTGAAAACAGGTTCACCCTCTTGGAAGCTGTTGGGACAGAAGACACTGCCAGCCTGAGCAGCGGACAGGTGTGCGAGTCAAAATGTAGTGCTGAAGTAAAGCTGAAGAGGCAGATGTCGGGCAGATTCATGGTAGTCGGGGACCACATCATGAGAGGTACAGACAGGGGTTTCTGTGGCAACGGGTGGGATTCAAGGATGGTGTGTTGCCTTGCTAATGCCAGGATCCATGGACCGATTGCAGGGCATCCTCAAGGGTGAAGGTGAGCAGCCAGATGTAGTAGTGCATGCCAGCGCAAATGACGTCGGGAAGAAGTGGAAAGACATTCTGCAGCGTGACTTTAGAGCGCTTGGAAGAAGGCTGAAAAGCAGGACCTCCAGCTTGGTTATCTCCGGTTTGCTTCCAGTTCCTTGTGCTGGTGTAGGCAGGAACAGCGAGATAGGGGATCTGAATGCATGGCTGAGGAACTGGTGCAGGGAGCAGGGATTTAGATTCTTAGACTACTGGGATCTATTTTGGGAGAGGGTGAATGGTACAAATTAATTTGAGGAAGGACATTCTTGCTATTGAGGGAGTGCAGCATAGGTTTACAAGGTTAATTCCCGGAATGGCAGGACTGCCATATGCAGAGAGAATGGATCAACTGGGCTTGTACACTCTGGAGTTTAGAAGGATGAGAGGGAATCACATTGAAACATAAAAGATTGTTAAGGGTTTGAACACGTTAGAGGCAGGAAACATGATCCGGGTGTTGGCGGAGTCCAGAACCAGGGGCCACTGTTTAAGAATTAGGAGTAAGCTATTTAGAACGGAGACAAGGAAACACTTTTTCTCACAGAGAGTGGTGAGTCTGTGGAATTCTCTGCCTCAGAAGGTGATGTTTTCAAGAGAGAGCTAGATAAGGCTCTTAAAAATAGTGGAGTCAGGGGAAATGGGGAGATGGCAGAAACGGGGTACTGATTGGGGATGATCAGCCATGATCACATTGAATGGTGCTGGCTCGAAGGGCTGAAAGGCCTACTCCTGCACCTATTGTCTATTGTCTAAAAAGGATAGGTAGCACCTTAACAGGTGGGGGAACAGCATTCTGGCAGGCATGTTTGCCACTGCTACACGGGTGGTTTAAACTAAATAGTGGGGGGGGGAGACAAACTGGAGCTTTCAGGATGGAGTTAAAGGGAAAGAGAATATAAGAAAAGTTAAGGTATAGGAGAGCATGGCCAAGTGAAATAGGAATCGATGTGAAAGGTGAGGGGAGTAATGGATTAAACGTATTATGTATGAATGCACAAAGTATAAGAAAGAGCTGGATGAGCTTGAGGTTCGGTTAGAAATTCGCAAGTATGATGTTGTGGAAATTACAGAGACATGGCTGAAAGAGGACCAGGGCTGGGAACTGAATATTCAGGGGTATATGTCCTACCAAAAAGACAGACAGGTGGGCAGAGGGGGTGGGGTAGCTCTGTTGGTGAGGAATGAAATTAAGTCCCTTGCGAGGGGTGACATTGAAACTGGAGATGTAGAGTCAGTATGGATAGAACTGAGGAATTGTAAGGGTAAAAATACCCTAATGGGAGTTATCTACAGGCCCCCAAACAGTAGTATAGGGTGCAAGTTGAATCAAGAGTTAAAATTGGCATGTATCAAAGGTGGTTATGGAAGATTTCAACATGCAGGTAGACTGGTAAAATCAGGTTGGTACTGGACTCCAAGAAAGGGAGTTTGTGGAGTGCCTCCAAGATGAATTCTTAGAGCGGCTTGTACTGGAGCCTACCAGATTGAGTGGTGGTACCATTGAGTGTGGCAGCCACGCCTGCAGCTATTCATTCTTCATCCTTTTTTTAATTTTTAATTTGTTAAAAAGTTTTGTTCTGGAGGCCTTTTAGTCTTTTTATGTGGGGGGTGGGGGAAACCGTTTTCTCCAGTCCCTTGGACCTGGCCGAGGATGCGTCCTTCCTCTGAGCCGCATCTTCGCCCCCTCCTACCACCTGGATTGACGCGGCCTTTCCTGCCGGAGACCGACCAGAGCTTCGAGCTGCAGCTTCAGCAGTGGTGCAGCACTGAGGTACCAACGCGGAGCGGGCGATGCCTTACCCGGGTCGCCGTGTTGGAGCTCCGGAGTGGTGGGACTGCCGACTTCAACATCATGGAGCTGTGGTCTGCGGAGCGTCCAGCCGCAGGCTGACTTTAAACACCACAGAGCCTGGGATCTTTCGCCAAGATCGCCATTGTTGGAGTTCCGCCCAGTGCGGCCTGTGGACTTCTGGAGCCGTGGTCTCCGGTAGCAAGCGGCCATTTCGAAACTCCAAGCCGCTGAGAGTATTCTGCCGATGCCGGAGTTCTATCATCCCGGCGAGGCGGCCTGAAACATCGTGCCGCCGTAGCGGCGAATGTGCAGGCCTCAAATAGGCTCTGACCATGTGTGAACAAGAGGAAGAGGACTGAACTCTGCTGTCTTCCCTCACAGTGGGAAACGTTGACCCACTGCGGGGGGATGTTTCTTATGTTTAATGTTAAATTCTATAAAGTCGTGTTTATTTTATTGGTGTGCTGCAATGGCAACTCAAACTTCACTGATCCAGTTGGTGTATGTGACATAAATGTCTTTTGTCCTTTGCTTTTGTCCTTTAGAAGGCAATTCTGGATTTAGTGTTGTGTAATGAACTGGATTTGATAAGAGAACTCGAGGTAAAGGAGCCATTAGGAGGTAGTGACCATAATATGATAAGTTTTAATCTACAATTTGAGAGGGAGAAGGGAAATTGAGTAGTATCAGTATTACAGTTGAGCAAAGGGGACTATGGAGCCATGACACAAAGCTGGGTGGCAGTGTGAACTGTGAAGAGGATGTTAGGAGGTTGCAGGGTGACCTGGACAGGTTCAGTGAGTGGGCAGATGCTTAGCAGATGCAGTATAATATAGATAAATGTGAGGTTATCCATTTTGCCGGCAAAAACAAGGGGGCAGATTATTATCTCAATAGGGTTAGGTTAGGTAAGGGGGAGGTACAGCGAGACCTGGGTGTCCTTGTACACTGGTCACTGAAAGTTGGCTTATGGGTACAGCAGGCAGTGAAGAAAGCTAAAGGAATGTTGGCCATAACAAGAGGATTTCAGTATAGGAGCAAAGAGGTTCTTCTGCAGCTGTATTGGGCTCTGGTGAGACCACATCTGGAATATTGTGTACAGTTTTGGTCTCCTAATTTGAAGAAGGACATCCTTGTGATTGAGCCAGTGCAGCGTAGGTTCACGAGATTCATCCCTGGGATGGCGGGACTGTCATATGAGGAAACATTGAAAAGACTAGGCTTGTATTCACTGGAGTTTAGAAGGATGAGGGAGTATCTTACAGAAACTTATAAAAGAACTGGACAAGCTAGATGCAGAAAAAAATGTTCCCAATGTTGGGCGAGTCCAGAACCCTCTGAGTGGGCGAGCGGTCCTGACGTTGCAGCGGCCCCTACAGCCTGTCTGTCTTTTTTTTTTGTTTTTTGTCTAGTTAAATGTAGTTGTTTGTGTTTTTTTTGTATTGTTTTCTAACTGTGTATATGTGGGGGGTGGTGGGCGGAAAGGGGGAAACATTTTTAATCTCTTCCCTGCACGGGAGACCTGACTTTTTCCCTGTCAGGTCTCCGTTATCGTTGGGGCCTGGTGCCGTGGAGCGGCCTCCGACTGGGACGACCTGGGGGCTCCAGTCGCGGAGCTGAGAGCTTACCGTCGTGGGGCTGGCCGGCCTCGGAGCGTGGGGAGCAGTGGTGGGTGGCCGCTGCGGCCCGACTCCGAGCTCCAGTTCCGGCTGCTGCCCGACTCCGGGGCTCCAGCCCCGGCTCCAGCTCCGGCCCGACTCCGGGGCTCCAGCTCCAGCTCCGGCTCCAGCTCCGGCTCCGGCTCCAGTTCCGGCTGCGGCCCGACTCCGGGGCTCCAGCTCCGGCTCCAGCTCCGGCCCGACTCCGGAGCTCCAGCTCCAGCTCCGGCTCCGGCTCCGGCCTGACTCCGGGGCTCCGGCTCCGGCTCCAGCTGCAGATTGCTGACGGTGGACTGTTGGGGTGTCGGGAGCTCGCGGGTCCGGGTGGGAGACCGCTCTCCGGAGCTCCGCAACTCAACTTCTCCAGCCCGTGTCGCGGGGTTGGAACGACCCGGAGCGGGGCCGAGCATCGCCCGGCGCGGCTTTAATAGCTGCGGGACATTCCAGCGCCCGCCGGGGGCTCCAACTTTGTGACTTTGGGCCTGGAGCGGGGCCGTACAACACCCGGCGCGGCCTCAATGGACATGGGACTTAACACCGCCCGCCTGGGGCTTCGACATCGGGAGAGAGATGGTGCGGGGGAGAGAGAAGAACTTTGCCTTCCATCACAGTGAGGAGGGATCCACTGTGATGGATGTCTGTGTGAATTTAATTGTTTGCATGTTTTTCTATGAATTGTTCCGTTTGTTTGTTTGTATGGCTTGTAGAAACGGAGTTTCGTTCGAGCCTCTCTGAGGTTCGAATGACAAGCAATAAAATCAAATCAAATCAAATCAAACCAGGGGCCACAGTCTTAGAATAAAGGGGAGGTCATTTAAGACTGAGGTGAGAAAAAACATTTTCACCCAGAGAGTTGTGAATTTATGGAATTCCCTGCCACAGAGGGCAGTGGAGGCCAAGTCACTGGATGCATTTAAGAGAGTTAGATAGAGCTCTAGGGGCTAGTGGAGTCAAGGGATATGGGGAGAAGGCAGAAACGGGTTATTGATAGGGGACGATCAGCGATGATCACAATGAATGGTGGTGCTGGATCGAAGGGCCGAATGGCCTCCTCCCGCACCTATTTTCTATGTTTCTATCTATGTTTCTATGAGGGAGGAGCTGGCCAAAGTTGACTGGAAAGTGACCCTAGCAGGGATGACAGTGGAACAACAATGGCAGGTATTTCTGGGGATAATACAGAAGGTGCAGGATCAGTTCATTCCAAAGAGGAAGAAAGATTCTAAGGGGAGTAAGAGGCAACTGTGGCTGACAAGGAAAATCAAGGAAAGTATAAAAATAAAAGAGAAGAAGTATAACATAGCAAAGATGAGCAGGAAGCCAGAGGATTGGGGAACTTTGGCAGATAATTACCATATAATCATATAACAATTACAGCACGGAAACAGGCCCTCTCGGCCCTTCCAGTCCGTGCCGATCATTTGTTTTCCCCTAGTCCCAAATTCCACAAATTCATAACTATTTGGGTTAAAATGTTTTTCCTCATCTCATTTCTAAATGGCCTGCCCCTTATTCTTAAACAGTGGCCCCTGGTTCTGAACTCCCCCAACAAAGAAACATAGAAACATAGAAAATAGGTGCAGGAGTAGGCCATTCGGCCCTACGAGCCTGCACTGCCATTCAATATGATCATGGCTGATCATCCAACTCAGTACCTGCCTTCTCTCCATACCCCCTGATCCCTTTAGTCACAAGGGCCACATCTAACTCCATCTTAAATATAGCCAACAAAGTGGCCTCAACTACCTTCTGTGGCAGAGAATTCCACAGATTCACCACTCTCTGTGTGAAAAAATGATTTTCTCATCTCGGTCCCAAAAGACTTCCCCCTTATCCTTAAACTGTGACCCCTTGTCCTGGACTTCCCCAACATCGGGAACAATCTTCCTGCATCCAGCCTGTCCAACCCCTTAAGAATTTTGTAAGTCTCTATGAGATCACCCCTCAATCTTCTAAATTCCAGCGAGTTTTGGCCTTTATAAATCAGAGCATTGAATATAGGAGTAGGGAAGTAATGTTAAAATTGTACAAGGCATTGGTAAGACCAATTCTGGAGTATGGTGTACAATTTTGGTCGCCTAGTTATAGGAAGGATGTCAACATAATAGAGAGAGTACAGAGGAGATTTACTAGAATGTGGCCAGGGTTCCAGCAACTATGTCACAGAGAAAGGTTGAACAAGTTAGGTCTTTATTCTTTGGAGCGCAGAAGGTTAAGGGGGGACTTGATTGAGGTCTTTAAAATGATGAAAGGGATAGACAGAGTTGATGTGGATACGTTTTTCCCATTGAGGGTAGGGAAGATTCAAACAAGAGGGCATGACATGAGAATTAAGGGACAGAAGTTTCGGGGTAACGTGAGGGGGAATTCTTTACTCATAGGGTGGTGGCTGTGTGGAATGAGCTTCCAGCAGAAGTGGTGGAGGCAGGATCGATTTTAACATTTAAGACTAAAGTGGATAGGTATATGGACGTGAAGGGAATGGAGGGGTATGGTCTGAGTGCAGGTAGATGGGACTAGGGGAAAACAAATGGTTGGCACGGACTGGAAGGGCCGAGAGGGCCTGTTTCCGTACTGTAATTGTTATATGGTTATATGGTTACAAGCTGAGTCTATCCAGTCTTTCTTCATATGGAAGTCCTGCCATACCAGGAATCAGTCTGGTCAACCTTCTCTGTACTCCCTCAATGGCAAGAATGTCTTTCCTCAGATTAGGAGACCAAAACTGTATGCAATACTCCAGGTGTGGCCTCACCAAGACCCTGTACAACTGCAGTAGAACCTCCCTGCTCTTGTACTCAAATCCTTTTGCTATGAATGCCAACATACCATTCGCTTTCTTCACAGCCTGCTGCACCTGCATGCCTACTTTCAATGACTGGTGTACCATGACACCCAGGTCTCGTTGCATCTCTCCTTTTCCTCATCAGTCACCATACAAATAATAGTCTACTTTACTGTTTTTTCCACTAAAGTGGATAACCTCACATTTATTCTCATTATACTGCATCTGCCATGCGTTTTTCCACTCATCCAGTCTATCCAAGACACCTTGCAGCCTCCTAGCATCCTCCTCACAGCTAACACTGCCCCCCAGCTTCGTGTCATCCGCAAACTTCGAGATGTTGCATTTAATTCCCTCGTCCAATTCATTAATATATTTTGTAAATAGCTGGGGTCGCAGCACTGAGCCTTGCGGCACCCCACTAGTCACTGCCTGCCATCCTGAAAGGACCCGTTCACTCCTACTCTTTGCTTCCTGTCTGCCAGCCAGTTCTCTATCCACATCAATACTGAACCGCCAATACCATGTGCTTTAAGTTTGTATACTTAATGTATAGGTAGATGGGACTAGGGGAAAACAAATGGTCGGCACGGACTGGAAGGGCCGATAGGGCCTGTTTCCGTGCTGTAATTGTTATATGGTTATATGGTTATATACTAATCTCTTGTGTGGGACTTTGTCGAAAGCCTTCTGAATGTCCAGATATAACACATCAACTGCTTCTCCGTTATCCACTCTACTAGTTACATCCTCAAAAAATTCAATAAGATTCGTTAGACATGATTTACCTTTCGTAAATCCATGCTGACTTTGTCCAATGATTTCACCACTTTCCAAATGGGATGCAGCCTATCTGGCCCTGGGGATTTATCGGCCTTTAATCCACTCAATTTACCTAACACCACTTTCCGGCTAACCTGGATTTCACTAAGTTTCTCATTTGACCCGCGATCCCCTGCTATTTCCAGAAAATTATTTGTGTCTTCATTAGTGAAGACAGAACTAAAGTAGTTATTCAATTGGTCTACCATGTCCTTGTTCCCCATGATCAATTCACCTGTTTCTGACTGATAGATGCAGGAAACATCACAAACAAGTTTTCTGCATCTATCATGTTCAATCCCTTAATAATTTTATATGTTTCTAAATATATCCTCTCATCCTTCTAAATAGTAAGATTAAACGAGAACTTACCAGTTTGAAGTTTGATCTTTATTTTATGATGTATTACGATGAGCGATTACGTGAAGAAGGCCGTCAGCCCGCATGCGTGTCAATCTTCAAAGCAGCGGTGTGAAATCGCAGATAACAGTTGTTGAACTAACATAGTAAGATCAGCAATGACTAGAACTACCAGATGATCTTTATGATACGAGGGTTGAGTGCGGAGGTCACTTAATCGCTCCTTGTAACTCCTCTTAAATAAAGATCAAACTTCAAACTGGTAAGTTCTCGTTTAATCTTACTATTTTACTTCGGAGTCACGTGAGTGACTACGTGAAGATTTTGAAGCTCTGTGATTTCATGCCGTGGATAAAACGAGTCACACAAGCACGACTGCATTAGTTGACCACAGATAAGGGACACATTCAAATGCATACATACATGACATAGATTTAAAACCATGCTGATGCTGATAAATGAACAAATAATAATAACAGTAACCCCTCTCATCCAAGGGGAAACTATAAAATAGAATCTTAAATAGAGTTGGCAAATACCCCTGGTCTGGCAATAGGTTAAAATAAAATGTTGGATACCTCATTCGTTAGACCATCCTGCAGTTGACAGGATGTGGTCCAGAGGACCATATAACCCTTGCTGCTGGTGTTGTAGCAGCCCTGGTGGAGTGAGATTAGAAATTAGTATCTACTCCTGTATAAGCCAACCTCGCATAACCACCAGGAGATAGTCTGAATTGACACCTTCTTATGAGGGATCTTGCTGAATTATTGCAAGACCCGACTGATGAGGCAAAATATGGAGAAACCACGTAAAAGAAACATTCCTCCCCAGTGTAGCGAGAATGTATCTCTTGCCACTGTTATGCCACATGTTTTTACAACTGGTGAATGAGCCTGTATGGAAACATATCGATATTGGGTGTCATCAAGCCATAGACCCTAAAATATTTTGTGATCCAACATCCATACTGTGTTGTCATTGATTTTGCATGATGATACACCAGCGCCAAAAAAGGTTGGGAAAATTATGACAGGATACTACTGATGAGGCGTGGGGGTGTCATCGCCGATTTTATTGCATCCATGTGACTAACATATGCCACCACCACAGTTTATCAATTTGGAACTGAGCATGCAGATTTTGCATATTCGCACAATAACCCATTAACCCATAGTATGCACCTATTGTCTATAGGTAGTTGATACCAATAACTGAAGAATTGGTGATTCATGCAAATCCCATCTGCCTTTGTTTCTTACTAATTGTTCTGGATGTCAGATGTGGGAGGTCATGGTCGGGTAGCCCTCCAGACAGCCACATCTGCGCCAGGTGTGTCGAGATGGGGCTCCTAAAGGAGTGTGTTAGGAACATGGAGCAGCAGCTCGATGACCTCCGTCTGGTCAGGGAGAGTGAGGAGGTCATAGAGAGGATTTACAGGGAGGTAGTTGCTCCAAAACCACAGGAGGCAGACACGTGGGTCACGGTCAGGAGAGGCAAGGGGCAGAGGTGGGGGCTGGAGAGTACCCCAGTGGCTGTACACCTTGAAAATAAGTACTCCTGTTTGAGTGCTGTTGGGGGGGGACAGCCTACCTGGGGGTAGCAACAGCGACCTGGCCTGCGGTACAGAGACTGGCCCTGTTGCTCAGAAGGGTAAGGAAAAGAAAAGGAGGGCAATAGTAATAGGGGACTCTATAGTTAGGGGATCAGATTGGCGATTCTGTGGACGCAGTCTGGAGACCCAGAAGGTAGTTTGCCTCCCCGGTGTGTGTGTCTAAGATATCCTGAAAAGGGAGGACCTGAAAACCTGAGGTTGTGGTACATATTGGTATGTGTCAGACGCAACACGTAGGGGGGAAAGAAGAAAAAAATAACAAACGGAGAATAAGAAGTAGAGGGTTTCTTAAATGTGTGAGCAGAGAGACAGAGGGGTGTAAAATGAGGATAGGAGCAATAGGTAGCAAGGTGAAAAGTGGCAGGCAGACAAATCCAGGGGAAAAATCTAAAAGGGACACTTTTCAACATAATTGTAAAAGGGGCAAGAGCATTGTAAAAACAAGCCTGAAGGCTTTGTGTCTCAATGCGAGGAACATTCGTAATAAGGTGGATGAGTTGAATGTGCAGATAGCTATTAATAATAGTAAGATTAAACGAGAACTTACCAGTTCGAAGTTTGATCGTTATTTTATGATGAGTTACGATGAGGGATTACGTGAAGAGCCCGCCTGGCGCTGGCAAACGGCATACTTCAAAGCAGCGGCATGAAAAACACAGAACACAAAATAGCCGAAGTAACATAGTAAGGCTCATAATAGACTTAGAACTACCAGATGATCATTTATTTTATGAGGGTGGGGAGTGGAGGGCACGTAATCCCTCATCGTAACTCCTCATAAAATAACGATAAAACTTCGAACTGGTAAGTTCTCGTTTAATCTTACTATTTTACTTCGGAGTCACGTGAGTGACTACGTGAAGATTTTAAAGCTTTCTGTGTTTTTTTATGTCGTAGAATTAAATCAGTACGACAGTCCGGCTAAGTAAATACATACATGAGAAACCAGACTAATTTTAGTTCTTTCCATAATTAATTTTTAATGGTTTAAAGAACATCATAATAACCCTCCTTATATCTGAGGGATCATTACAAGTGATAAAAGATATAAAGTGACTACATAACTGATTATAGCAATCAATAGTAAACAAAGCAGGTGACTATAGTGATCCGAACACCGCGTGGCCAAAGCTTGTCATAGTGTGAACAGGTTTATTGTAGAACTTTGAAAAAGTTTCTTCTTTACTCCACCCTGCGATTTTTAAAATATGCTCGAGCGGTACGTCCGCACCTTCGCCGCGGACGTAGCTGCAGCCCTGGTGGAGTGAGATTTGAACACATCAGTGTCTGCTCCTGCTAACAGTAAACACCTGTTTCAACCACTTTGAGATAGTTTGAACTGAAGCTTTAGTGTGTGGTTTTTTATGCGTAATCATTAACGTTTTTTTATTTCCTTGAAGAGTTTTGGTAACTTTAATATATTGGTTCAAATGTCTAACCACACACAAAGTAGGATCAATAGGATAAGCTTGAAAGGTTACCTTTGCTCCAGTTCTTCCTGGTCTGCTTTGTTTGATCAGATCGTAAAACATAGAACACAATGTTATCTGCAGTCACATGCATACAGTCTAAAACGCAACATTTGTAATGTTTGCACTCTTTGAGCTGAAACCAATGACATTAACATTATTAATTTGAATGTTAATCTTTCCAATGACAATCCTTCAATTGGAGTCCATTGTCTAAGTAAGGTAAGTACAATGCTCACATCCCAAATCTCTGTGTATCTTGGTTTGGGTGGATTAATGTTAAAGATTCCTTTCATGAATCTAGATATTAGTGGATGTGATCCAATTGATTTCTTGTCAGACATTAGTCCTAAATAAGATGATAAGGCACTGCGTGCAGTGTTAATGGCACTGTAACTTAAATGTTGCTCAAAATGCAATTTAGCAAGGAACTCCAATACATTTGCAATATTCACAGTATCATAAGAAATATTTGACTGTGTGCAAAATTTCTTCCCATTTCTTAATATGTGTCATATATTGTTTTTGTGTGTTATCTCGCCATGATGCAACTATAACTTCCATAGTTTTGTCCGACAATCCCAGCTCCTGTAGTGGTCTGGTGAAAACCTGCAGATTAACAAATTATAATATGCATATAATGGATACATTTCTTTGGTTACTGGATTAATCAAAATATCACTACAGTTAGGAATTGACATATATGGTTCTTTAATCATATTTCAGCATTAATGGGAACCAAGGTTGTGTTGGCCAATTTGGAACTACCAACAATCCTGTGGCAGAATCTTGTTCTATTTTCTTCAGACATTGCTGAACCAAAGCAAAAGGTGGAAAAGCATAAAAGAACATATTCCCCCAGTTCAATGAAAAAGCATCTACTGCTACTGCATCTGGATCGTGTTCCCAAGACACATATTTAGGCAATTGATGATTAAGCCTTGATGCAAACAAATCAATTTCTGGTAAACCAAATTGAGTTACAATATTCTTAAATATTGCTGGATTAAGCATCCATTCTGTGTTATCTTTAAATATCCTTGATCTTTTATCTGCCACCACATTGTCTTTACCTGGAATGTAGTTTGCTGAAATCCAAATTTGGCGATCAATACACCATTGCCATATTTCATTGACCAGACAATCACATGATACTGATCTGACTAATATGTCATTAATATATGCAACATGCCGTTTTATTGTCTAACTGTATTAGTACATGTAGACCCTTTTTTTGAACAGCAATATGCTCTTAGACCATAGAAAGCACCCAATAACTCTAAATAGTTAATACCATAAGTTTGAAGAAACGTTTCTTCTTGGACTTTCCATCTACCTCCACAACTGGAGGATGAATCTGTTGCCCCCCATCCGAGAGCACTAGCATCTGTTTGTAAAACCATTTCAGGCTGTTTAATCAGAATGTTTTTAGCAGCTTGTGGGACATTTTTAACCCACCATTGTAATTCCAACAAAGCTTCTTTTAACAAAAGCTTCTTTTGTTAATTGCATAGGCCTATCAAAGTGGCCTGCCCTCTCTTTGAGAGCTCTTATTTTGTCCCTTTGAAGATTTTGATAATGTAATGGACCAAATTCTACTGCAGGAAATGCTGCTACTAGTTTACCAATAGTTTTCGCTACTTCTCGGATGGAAGGATAAGGTTTGTGAATGAGATTATTACAAGTCACCAAAATGTCATCAACTTTATCTGTTGGTAAAGTTATTAACATAGTCTCTGAGTTAATTACAACCCCCAAATAGTTAATTGATTGTGCTGGCTGCAGCTGGGATTTAATTGGATGAATCAAGAACCCTAGCTTTTCAAACAGAGCTTTTGTAACTGAAACTGAATTCTCAGCTGACTCTTGATTATCATTAATGATTAGAATGTCATCGAGATAAGCCATAACGATGTGTTTTTGTGCTCTTAATTGGGCTAAAACTGGTTTCAACAGTTTCGTAAAGAGCCTGGGAGCTGAACTCAATCCATTTGGCAAAGCTTTAAACTGCCATAATTGTCCCAGCCAATTAAATTTTAAGTACCTCCGGAAGAACTGATGTATTGGTACAGAATAATAGGCGTCTTTCAAATCAATCTTAGCCATATAACAACCTGCTGATATTAAGTCTGAAGAAGGGTCGCGACCCGAAACGTCGCCTATCTCCTTCGCTCCTTAGATGCTGCTGCACCCGCTGAGTTTCTCCAGCTTTTTGTGTACCCCCTGCTGATATTAAATATCTTGCAGTATTAAATGTTTCCATTTTAAAATGTTTGTATTCTACAAACTTATTTAGATCTGTAAGGTCCAGAATAATTCTGCAACCACCATCTTTTTTATTTCTTCGAAATATATTAGACACAAATTGATGCTCGTGTTCATAAGTTTTTTCAATTACCCCTTTTTCAGATAATTTGTCAATTTCCACATTAATCTCTGCTTTTTCAATTGCAGTAAACACGAAAGCATAGGCAGGTTTATTCTGTACTGGAGGATTAACCCCTTATTTAAATGTAATGGTGGCTCCTGAAACTGCTTGTAAAATAAACCGATCAGAAGTAATAGTAAGCCAGTCTTTATAAAACTTTTGTAATCTCCCTCCAACTGGAGATTTATCCGCAGTTTCTTTAAGGATAGAACAAGTCTTTAATACCTCTCCATATGAGCGTGGTGGCCTCCTTCTCCCCGAATACGGGTAAGCATTGGGCTGTGCAGGACGATAATATTTCCTTGACATTTTTCTTCCTCTATTTCCAAAATCCAATCCCCTTCTGGACGGAAAATACCTTTTTTGTCCAAAGACGAAAGGTTTCATGCAGCTAAAATATTTAGCTTCTTCATCCAAATCTTTTAATTGTTTAGGCAGATTTTCTCCAAACAGATAACCAGGAGCTTGAACACCACTTGCTCGACACAGGCTTGCAAACCTTGGGTGAAATATGGGCCGAATAGCCATTTTCCTCATACAATTAATTTCATAGAAAGAATTGCACAATAAGCCCAAAGTATCTTTTTGAATCTTATCCATCTCCAACCTCTCCATTTGTCTTCCATAAGCCGTAATGGCAGCAGAAATTAATTTGAGGATTTTTTGAAATCTCACTTCTTGAGCTCTCATACTTGGAGTCATGGATGTCCATATCAACGGATTAACCGTAGGCACTTCCAAAGAGGCACAATTTCCTGGCGTTTTATATAATTCTGATGTTTCAATCATCACAGAATCATGAAGCTGGTGAGATACCATATAATTAATGTTGGCAGCTAGGTTTTCTTCCATAGCCTCACCACTTCCTTCAGGAATAGCAAATTATTTTGCTATCCCAGGCACATTTGGCCTTTTCTTTTTACTTTGTGGTGTGCATTCAAAATCCAAATCACCACCAGCAGGGTCTGCCTTCTGCAGCCCTAAATCAATTGGAATTTCATCCCATGAGACTTCCTCCGGCCCAAATCCTGGGTCCGGAGTTTCAAACTCCCAATTTGGCCCACAGCCATATTCAGAAGAATCAAACCCCTCAGGGCTTTTTTGGGATCCTTCTGGGTACTGTGACCCTTGTCTCATGATTTTTTGGAGAGCTTTCTCCATATGCTCCATTTTTAGCCACATAGTTTTATTATCTGGAGGACTTTCAGTATCAGAGTCATCAGAAACCACGGGCCTCTCAGATTTCTTTTTACATTTTTTAGGAGCATTTCCCTCCGTGGTTATAACTTCTGGAGAATCTAGAAACTCGCTAACGGGTAAATCAGCGGCCACCGGTATCGGAACCGGATCCGCACTAGCTTCTTGTCCCGTATTTTTATTTTCACCCCGGGAAGATCTTTTTACCCGCAAATTTTTCTTTGCCGATTTCTCCATTTTCTTTCATTTAATCTGTGCTAAATCAGCACGTTAACGTGACTCTGACTTTTACTTTTACTTTCACTGCTGGACCCACCCAGCGTACGCTAAAGAACGTCCCGACTTTGCTTCACTTACCTGCGGGTCCGTTCCGACCGCTGCGAGGAGCTGTGCCTTACTGCAGCTCCTGCTTCTTTTTCGCCGTCAGCGTCGACGTAAAGCCGTTTGCCAGCGCCAGGCGGGCTCTTCACGTAGTCACTCACGTGACTCCGAAGTAAAATTATGATATAGTTGAGATCACGGAGACATGGCTCCAGGGTGACCAAGGCTGGGAGCTGAACATCCAGGGATATTCAATATTCAGGAGGGATAGACAGAGAGGTAAAGGAGGTGGGGTAGCATTGCTGATTAGAGAGGAGATTAACGCAATAGAAAGGAATGACATTAGCTTGGAGGATGTGGAATCGATATGAGGTGGAGCTGCGAAACACTAAGGGGCAGAAAAAGCTAGTGGGTGTTGTGTACAGGACACCTAACAGTGGTAGAAAATTGAGGAATGCTGTGGAACAGAGGGATCTAGGAATAACTGTGCATAGTTCCCTGAAGGTGGAATCGCATGTAGATAGGGTGGTAAAGAAAGCCTTTGGTGTGCTGGCCTTTATAAATCAGAGCATAGAATATAGGAGTAGGGAAGTAATGTTAAAATTGTATAAGGCATTGGTAAGACCAATTCTGGAGTATGGTGTACAATTTTGGTCGCCTAGTTATAGGAAGGATGTCAACAAAATAGAGAGAGTACAGAGGAGATTTACTAGAATGTTGCCAGGGTTCCAGCAACTATGTTACAGAGAAAGGTTGAACAAGTTAGGTCTTTATTCTTTGGAGCGCAGAAGGTTAAGGGGGGACTTGATTGAGGTCTTTAAAATGATGAAAGGGATAGACAAAGTTGACGTGGATACGTTTTTCCCATTGAGGGTAGGGAAGATTCAAACAAGAGGGCATGACATGAGAATTAAGGGACAGAGGTTTCGGGGTAACGTGAGGGGGAACTTCTTTACTCAGAGGGTGGTGGCTGTGTGGAATGAGCTTCCAGCAGAAGTGGTGGAGGCAGGATCGATTTTAACATTTAAGAGTAAAGTGGATAGGTATATAGACGTGAAGGGAATGGAGGGGTATGGTCTGAGTGCAGGTAGATGGGACCAGGGGAAAACAAATGGTCGGCACGGACTGGAAGGGCCGAGAGGGCCTGTTTCCGTGCTGTAATTGTTATATGGTTATATGGTAGTGGAGTTGGGGATGGCATCCAAACAGGAAATTAGAAATGCGTGCAACGAAGGGAAAACCGTTATAATGGGTGACTTCAATCTACATAGATTGGGTGAATCAAATTGGCAGGGGTGCTGAGGAAGAGGATTTCTTGGAATGTATGCGGGATAGTTTTCTAAACCAACATGTGGAGGAACCAACGAGAGAGCAGGCTATTCTAGACTGGGTATTGAGTAATGAGGAAGGGTTAGTTAGCAGCCGTGTTGTACGTGGCCCCTTGGGCAAGAGTGACCATAGTATGGTTGAGTTCTTCACTAGGATGGAGAGTGACATTGTTAATTCAGAAACACGGGTCCTGAACTTAAAGAAAGGTAACTTTGAGGGTATGAGACGTGAATTGACCAAGATGGACTGGCAATTGATTCTTGAAGGGTTGACGGTGGATATGCAATGGAAGGCATTTAAAGACTGCATGGATGAACTACAACATTTGTTCATCCCAGTATGGCAAAAGAATAAATCAGGGAAGGTAACGTATCCATGGATAACAAGGGAATCAGGGATAGTATCAAAGCAAAAGATGAAGCGTACAAATTAGCCAGAAAAAGCAGCCTACGAGGGGACTGGGAGAAATTCAGAGACCAACAGAGGAGGACAAAGGGCTTAATTAGGAAAGGGAAAATGGAGTATGAAAGAAAACTGGCAGGAAACATAAAAACTGACTGAAGCGCAAACGATTAGTTAAAACAAATGTAGGTCCCTTGTCTTCTTTATCTTCACTAGGAAGACATAAATAATTTGCCGGATATAGCAGGGGATCGCGGGTCAAATGAGATGGAAGAACTGAGTGAAATCCAGATTAGCTGGAAAGTGGTGTTAGGTAAATTAAAGGCCGATAAATCCCCAGTGCCAGATAGGCTGCATCCCAGGGTACTTAAGGAAGTAGCTCCAGAAATAGCAGATGCTTTAGTGATAATTTTTCAAAACTCTTTAGATTCTGGAGTAGTTCCTGAGGATTGGAGGATAGCTAATGTAACCCCACTTTTTAAAAAGGGAGGCAGAGAGGAAACGTGGAGTTATAGACCAGTTAGTCTAACATCAGTAATGGGGAAACTGCTAGAGTCAGTTATTAAAGATGGGATAGCAGCGCATTTGGAAAGTGGTGAAATCATTGGACAAAGTCAGCATGGATTTACGAAAGGAAAATCATGTCTGACGAATCTTATTGAATTTTTTGAGGATGTAACTAGTACAGTGGATAAGGGGGAAGCAGTGGATGTGTTATATCTGGACTTTCAGAAGGCTTTCGACAAAGTCCCACACAAGAGATTGGTATACAAACTTAAAGCACACGGTATTGGTGGTTCAGTATTGATGTGGATAGAGAATTGGCTGGCAGACAGGAAGCAAAGAGTAAGAGTGAATGGGTCCTTTTCAGGATGGCAGGCAGTGACTAGGCTCAGTGCTGGGACCCCAGCTATTTACAATATACATTAATGATTTGGACGAGGGAATTAAATGCAACATCTCGAAATTTGCGGATGACACGAAGCTGGGGGGCAGTGTTAGCTGTGAGGAGGATGCTAGGAGGCTGCAGGATGACTTGGATAGTGGGCAAATGCATGGCAGATGCAGTGTAATGTGGATAAATGTGAGGTTATCCACTTTGGTGGCAAAAACAGGAAAGAAGATTATTGTTTGAATGGTGACCGATTAGGAAAAGGGGAGATGCAACGAGACCTGGGTGTCATGGTACACCAGTCATTGAAAGTAGGCATGCAGGTGCAGCAGGCTGTGAAGAAAGCGAATGGTATGTTGGCATTTATAGCGAAAGGATTTGAGTACAAGAGCAGGGAGGTTATACTGCAGTTGCACAGGGTCTTTGTGAGGCCACACCTGGAGTATTGCGTACAGTTTTGGTCTCCTAATCTGAGGAATGACATTCTTGCCATAGAGGGAGTACAGAGAAGGTTTACCAGACTGATTCCTGGGATGGCACGACTTCCATATGAAGAAAGACTGGATAGACTCGGCTTGTACTTGCTGGAATTTAGAAGATTGAGGGGTGATCTCATAGAGATTTACAAAATTCTTAAGGGGTTGGACAGGCTAGATGCAGGAAGATTCGTCCCGATGTTGGGGAAGTCCAGGACAAGGGGTCACAGTTTAAGGATAAGGGGGAAGTCTTTTAGGACTGAGATGATAAAATCGTTTTTCACACAGAGAGTGGTGAATCTGTGGAATTCTCTGCCACAGAAGGTAGTTGAGGCCAGTTCGTTGGCCATATTTAAGAGGGAGTTGGATGTGGCCCTTGTGGCTGAAGGGATCAGGGGGTGTGGAGAGAAGGCAGGTACAGGATACTGAGTTGGATGATCAGCCATGATCATATTGAATGGCGGTGCAGGCTCGAAGGGTCGAATGGCCTGCTCCTGCACATAATTTCTATGTTTCTATAGTTTTCTAAACCAACATGTAGAGGAACCAACCAAAGAGCAGGCTATTCTAGACTGGGTATTGAGTAATGAGGAAGGGTTAGTTAGCAGAATTGTAGTGCGTAGCTCCTTGGACAAGAGTGACCATAATATGGTTGAGTTCTTCATTAGGATGGAGAATGATATAATTAAGTCAGAAACAAGGGTTCTGAACTTAAACAAATGTAACTTTGAAGGTATGAGACATGAATTGGCCAAGATAGACTGGCAAGTGATTCTTAAAGGTTGACAGTGGATGTGCAATGGAAGGTATTTAAAGACTGCATGGATGAACTACAACAATTGTTTGTCCCAGTTTGGCAAAATAATAAATCAGGGAAGGTAGTGCACCCATGGATAACAAGGGAAATCAGGGATAGTATAAAAACAAAAGTTGAAGCATACAAATTAGCCAGAAAAAGCAGGTTACCAGAGGAGTCCAGCAGAGGAGGACAAAGGGCTTAATTAGGAAAGGGGAAATAGATTATGAAAACTGGCAGGGAACATAAAAACTGACTGCAAACGTTTTTATAGATATGTGAAGAGAAAGAGAATAGTTAAAACAAATGTAGGTCCCTTGCAGTCAGAAACATGTGAATTGATAATGGGGAACAAGGACACTGCAGACCAATTGAATAACTACTTTGAATAATTGGAAAGAAATTGATACTCAAATTTTGGAAAAATACAGCTATACCAACTATTAAAATGTGGATTAGTAATATGAGGGACATAGCTCACCTTGAGGAAATGAGACCACCTAATAGATAAATATGACCAATTCTGAAGGAGTTGGTCCCCTTTCATCGACTTTTTGGAATCATGTGATGCAGCAGTACCGTAAAGATTACTGATTTCAGGTCAGGTCGTGGGTAGAATTTCATCTCCGAATAAAGATTTGAAATTTTTCTTTTCTAAGGGTCTTTTTTATTTCTACTTTCTCCTTTTTCTTTTCTTATATACACACTTAACGTTTTTCTATTTTCTACTATCTATTTTTCGTCTTTTTCTTCTCTCTATTTCTTGTCCTTTTTTAATTTCCTTTACAAAAACATATAACTAAAGGTGTACATAGAACGTATTACGTTATGACATAGTTGGCACCTAAAATTAGGTGCCACTGTATTGTTTTGTACTGTATTAACTTCTAATAAAATAAACAAACAAAAACAAAAAAAACGACTTTGGTTCTGTCTTCACTAAGGAAGACATAAATAATCTACCAGAAATAGCAGGGGACCGGGGGTCAAATAAGGTGGAGGAACTGAGTGAAATCGAGGTTAGCCGGGAAGTGGTGTTGGGTAAATTGAATGGATTAAAGGCCGATAAATCCCCAGGGCCAGATAGTCTGCATCCCAGAGTACTCAAGGAAGTACTCATATTGAATGGCGGTGCAGGCTCGAAGGGCCGAATGGCCTACTCCTGTACCTATTTTCTATGTTTCTATGTTACTAGAGATGGCATTCGTAATTTCCCATCTTTGAGCACTAGCATCTGTAGTAATATAACTGAAGATTATTTCACTAAAACTACTGGAGCAATGCTGAATATAGATCAACCACCATTGTGACTTTGGTAGCTTCAGTGGTAATAGCATAGGTCTATTAACAATGACCTATATGGCACTTGAGAGGTTACTACTTGCACGTTGAAAGTTCTGATAATGCAAGGCCCAAATGCACAGCTGAAACACAGCTGCTACATTGCCAATTACACTTGATGAATAGAAGGCTGCTTGATAACAAGGTTGTTACAGGCTTCGATTGATTGCAATCTGTTGCCCCTGGGGCAGAGTCACAGATAAATTAAAAGTTAAAGGTAAATCCAATAAACAATAACTTCCAGTTGGTATAACTTAAATTTGACTGGATGGCTGAAGAACCTCAAATCCTCAAATATAGTTGCAGCTGAAACAGTTAGACAGTAGAGAAATTCCATATATTGAAAGCTATGTTGCACATGGGAGTTTAATTGATTAATTATGAACTGACATTCTCCATCTTTCACAATGAACAGGCCACACCTGCCATAATTCTGTGCCTGCGTCGAAAAACAACTCTGGCCATACTACAGGGCCTGCATTAAAAAACTGATCCGGCTGTCATTCTGAGCCTGCCTCGAAAGACAACTCTGGCCCCAATTCCAAGCCATGCATGGCACTCTTGTATACTGCGTAATAATAACCCATCACATGTTATCATTTTAATATGTACAAAGAAATGTAAATATTATCAACTTGTAAATGGTCCACTTACCCCATGTTTCAGAAGAAACCAGACCCACTTACCTCCATGGTTACCAGTGCTCTTATGGTGTATGTGAATTCCATATTCCTGAGACCGGCTTGACCCTTGGCCGGAAAAACCTGTGGCCCCTGAGGATACCTGCGCTGACATGGCCTTTTGGACCTATATCAGGATATGACTCTGGGCCAGCCTGAAACCGACCTCGGATGCTCCCCTCCTCAGAGAGGGAGACATTGTGCAGCCCTGAGACAGGTGCTGCTGACAGCGGATTCTCCATAATACCCGGGCTCAGATAGCACTCTTCTGGAGCATATGTCTTTGGAGCAACCTCTCCATCAGGTGCTCCAGGTGGGTTTTAGGCGTTCGCAGACGCTACCCATAGAAGGGGGAAACCTCCTGGCCCGATTCGATCGAGTCCCCAGGCCTGACTGGCTTCCTCATGGTTTAACCCCTTTCCTGGGGAACCATTGCGATCTGTGAGTTGCTGACTCCATGGGGAGTGACTGGGTATCGAGACAAACTTACTGCCAGTTTTCCCCTTATTTGGGGAGACCTTAGCAGTCTGGGAGCTGCTGACCCCATTGTCAGTGACTGGAGTAGCGAGACAGGCTTACTGCCAGTCTAACCCCTTTATCTGGGAAGCCCTAAGCGTTCTGGGAGCTGCTGACCCCATTGTCCACGACTGGGGTAACGAGACCGGCTTACTGCCAGTCTAACACCTATTTCTGGAGGACCATTGCAGTGTGGGAGCTGCAGACCCCATGGTGAGTGACTGGGGTAACAAGACCGGCTAACTGCCAGTCTAACCCCTTTCTCTGGGGGGAAATTTTTGGTCTGGAAACCCCATACTGGGAGAAAACCCCCTACTCACTCACCCCTGCTGGGTGTCGTTGACCTCCTTGTCAGCGACTTTTTATTTTTATTTAACCTTTATTTAACCAGGAGAAGTCTCATTGAGATTAAAAATCTCTTTTACAAGAGAGTCCTGGCCAAGACAGGCAGCAGCACAGTTTCCCAGTTACAGACAATAATTTAAAAACAACAGAGAACATATAAATAGAGTCACAGTCATAACATCATCAAACAAAGCATGTACAGACAGAAGAGCCTTCTTCAACATCATTAAGAAGAGATTTAAATCTGTTTACAGAAACCAGCTCCTTAAGTTTCAGTTCATTCGGCAGCTGGTTCCATGCGAAGGGAGCAGCATAACTAAATGCCCTTTTCCCCAGTTCAGTACGGACATTAGGTACAGTTTGTAAGAACAAGTCCTCAGAGCGGAGCTGATAAGTTCCTGTGCTTTTTTAAATTACATACATCTGCAGGTATGAAGGAAGAATACCGAGGATAGTCTTATAAATAAGATATGCCAATGATGGAGTCTGCAGGTGGACAGGACAAACCATCCAACTTGAGCATACAAAGAGCAGTAGTGCGTGAGGGTTTTAAAATTAGTAACAGATCTCAGTGCTCCGTGGTAGACCGTGTCCAAAGATTGTAGGCATTTTGAAGATGCATTCATATATAAAACATCACCATAGTCCAACACAGACATCAACGTTGCAGCAACAAGTCTTTTTTTGGCTTCAAAAGAAAAACAAGATTTGTTTCTAAAGTAAAAACCTAATTTTACTTCGGAGTCACGAAACCTCCGTCAACCAGAATTCACCCATATCACCGGCGGGTAGGTAAGTATTGCTTTTACTCCACAGGATGGACAAGAGCAAGAAGAAGGCATCGCTGTCGAGGAGCCGAGCCTCGACCAGCCAAAGGCCCTTGTCCTCGGAGCTGCAAGCAACACCGGCAGCTTCGAGGCATGTGGGGGCTGGATTGCGGAAGTCGGGCGCTCCCGCTGATTCAGGGGCCGACTCACCAGAGTGGTTTACCGCGCCAGAGCTGGATATGGATCCAGACTTCGTGCCCCCTTTCCCCAAGAAAAGAGGGGGAAAACAGGTACGTGGCAAGGGGTCTCACTTTCCACAAGCAACCCCTCCCCGAGCTCCAGAAGACCCGAGGGGGCTGGGCCGGGGGACAGCTGCACGACAGGGGAGCCCTGCAAATGTGCATAACGTACCGCTGCCAGGGAGATCTGCCGTAGTACAGCCTGGCAATATCACTGCTGCGTCGTGTAGGCCTGCTGGAGCAGAGACCGCCGACAACACACCCCGTCAGGCTGCGGTCAAGGGCGGAGGTGGCAGCAGGAAGCGGTCGGTCAGCTCAGCTCTGGGAGCGGCCGACCATGCGCCTCCATGCCAAAAGATGGGCAAGTGTGGAGGTAAGCCTGCACGGACTCCGGGGAGCCAGGTTCCGGGGGCCGGCACCGATTCAACTCACCTGCCTTCATATCAGACAGGTGGGCCGCCACAGTCTGGGAGAAGACAGACTAGCGGAGAGTCCATGCGGGAGTCGTATGATCCTACTTGGGCTGTAGGTCACGACAACCTGCCATTGGACCCTAGACAGCACCCTAAGGGGTGTGGTCCGATGGTGGAAGCCCCAGTGAATTCGCAGGGCCTGGGGAAGTAGGGTTGTTCGCTGCAGATAGCAGGGACGGTCGCATTGAGCGGTTGGAGCTCTTAGTAGAGCAACTCCTCCAGCGGGACCGGGAACGAGAAGAGCGGGACTCGTGGGCATCCACTAGCCGTGAGAGGACCCCATTCAGCATCTCATCGTCTCCAGCCAGAAGCGTGAGTGATTGCCCAGCTGCTGCATTTGAAGACGACCCGGGACAGCCAATGACCGCTGAGCCAGAGCATGAGGAGGATATGCTGGAAGTGGTGAGTAAGTTTGCCGCTACCACCCAGACAGGTGAACCTCTGCACCACAAATTGACGGGCACCATTGATTACCTGACTACGCACCAACTTCAGAGTCAGGTTCTCAATGATACCTTGGAAAAAATAAAACCGCCCGAGAACTGCATCAACCTCAGTGTGCCCTTGGTTAATGCCCAGATCTGGGGACACTTGAGTACGGCCACCAGGATGCAGGATGTCCGCCTCCAGCGTATCTTAAAAGTTCTCTCCACAGGCATAACGGTGTTTGCTAGGACCCTGGACGGGGATAATGTGTCCAGTGAACAGCAAGATGCACTGGCACTCCTATGCAACGCCCAATATGAAATAAACTGCCTGCATAAGAGCTCCATAAAGCCCACACTCAACCCCAAATTCGCGGGGTTGTGCCGACCATCAACCGCTCCACCGCCGCATCAGTTATTCGGAGACCTGTCCAAACAGGTGAAGGAGTTGGACGAGGAGGCGAAAACAGCGGGCCTCATGAAACCTCCGTCAACCAGAATTCACCCATATCACCGGCAACAGCCTAATACAACTTGGAAACCACGGCTGCCGGATAGGGCACAAAGACCCTACCTACCTCCATCGCATCAAACACGACTACCTTTTTTAGGGCAAGGTCAACAGCGGCCTGCATGGAAAATGCAGCCGCCGCCCCGTCAACCCCACAACGTCCACCCAAAACACCGTACGTACGGAACCGCCGTTAACCATGGAGGTAAGGAGGTCTGGTTCTTCTCACGCCGTAGCATCTTCTCCCGCACGAATAGGTGGGCGATTACGGGCTTTCTTGGACATATGGAAAACTGTCACCACAGATGAGTTTATTTTACAAAGTGTTCAAGGATATATTATAGAATTTATTGGAGGTATAAATACCCCTACTCAACATTCGCCTCATAGGAAGTTTCCTCTATCCCAAAAAGAGGTATGAAATTATACTGAGTAGAAATTGCTGAAATTATACGGCTAGCAGAAAAAGGGGTAATTGGCAAAACCGAGCATGAACCTGTTGAGTTTGTGTCTAATATTTTCACCAGAATTAAAAAAGATGGGGGATGTCGGATTAACCATATAACCATATAACCATATAACAATTACAGCACGGAAACAGGCCCTCTCGGCCCTTCCAGTCCGTGCCGACCATTTGTCTTCCCCTAGTCCCATCTACCTGCACTCAGACCATACCCCTCCATTCCCTTCACGTCCATATACCTATCCACTTTACTCTTAAATGTTAAAATCGATCCTGCCTCCACCACTTCTGCAGGAAGCTCATTCCACACAGCCACCACCGTCTGAGTAAAGAAGTTCCCCCTCACGTTACCCCGAAAACCTCTGTCCCTTAATTCTCATGTCATGCCCTCTTGTTTGAATCTTCCCTACCCTCAATGGGAAAAAACGTATCCACGTCAACTCTGTCTATCCCTTTCATCATTTTAAAGACCTCAATCAAGTCCCCCCTTAACCTTCTGTGCTCCAAAGAATAAAGACCTAACTTGTTCAACCTTTCTCTGTAACATAGTTGCTGGAACCCTGGCAACATTCTAGTAAATCTCCTCTGTACTCTCTCTATTTTGTTGACATCCTTCCTATAACTAGACGACCAAAATTGTACACCATACTCCAGAATTGGTCTTACCAATGCTTGTACAATTTTAACATTACTTCCCTACTCCTATATTCAATGCTCTGATTTATAAAGGCCAGCACACCAAAGGCTTTCTTTACCACCCTATCTACATGCGATTACACCTTCAGGGAACTATGCACAGTTATTCCTAGATCCCTCTGTTCCACAGCATTCCTCAATTCCCTACCATTTACCATGTACGTCCTATTTTGATTTGTCCTGCCAAGATGTAGCACTTCACACTTATCACACTTCACACAGATTATAATAGACTTAACTGAGTTGAACACTTTTGTACAATATACCCATTTCAAAATGGATACTTTAGAAACAGCTAGGCAGATGCTTTGCCCAGGGTACTTTATGGCATGCATCGATTTGAAAGATGCATACTATACGGTGCCCATTGGTGAGGCTCACAGGAAATTTCTGAAGTTTGTCTGGAAGGGTCAATTATGGGAGTACAAGGCATTGCCCAATGGAATCACCACAGCCCCTAGGCTGTTTACCAAATTGGTAAAACCTATATTGGCTCTTCTCCGCCGACAAAATTATATGGTAATGGCATATTTGGATGATATTCTTATAGTAGGTCAGACCCTCCAATTGGCAATTCAACGAGTGGCTGCAACCAAGTCTCTGTTCGAGAAGTTGGGGTTTGTAATCCATCCAGAAAAATCAAAATTGCATCCGGTACGGGTTATGGATTATTTGGGGTTCACTCTAGACACCAATTTAATGATGATTACCATCCCAACTAATAAAGCTACTGCTATAATAGAAGAGTGCCACAATCTTGCTTGCGCCAGGGTACCGACTATTCGGCAAACAGCAAAAGTTATAGGCAAATTGGTAGCAACATTCCCAGCTGCACGATTCGGACTGCTACACTACCGAAATTTACAAAGATCAAAAATCACCGCATTAAAAACAAATGCTGGACACTTTGATCGGCCAATTCGGTTACCACCGGAAGCTAGAAACGAGCTACAATGGTGGGTTGACAATATTAGAGAGTGTCATAGACCCATCATAGTAAGCAACCCAGATGTTGTGCTACAAACTGACGTAAGTGCACAAGGCTGGGGAGCCACTGGGGATGTCCAGTTGTGGTGGCAGTTGGAACTCTCATGAGTCTACCTTCCTGGAGTCACACGGGATGAATTATATAGAAATGCTGGGGGCATTTCATGGATTGCGGGCTTACTGTACTAATTCACGGGGTTTACATGTCCGCTCATCAATTATAATTCCCAGATATTTATATTGAGACACAGATTCAACCACAGAGCCCTGTAAAGTGGTGATAGAAGGGAGGTCCGAGGGCTTTGATTTAGCTTTAGTGAACAGCATGAGCTTTGTCTTGTCAGCATTTAAAATAAGTTTTAAATCACACAGGTTATGTTGCACAGTGTTAAAAGCAATTTGGAGCTGACAGAGAGCCTGATTTGGGGTAGACGCAGAGCAATATATCACTGCCAGAGGCAATGCAATAAAATCAGCGGCTAACTTTAGGAAGTAAGGCTCAAGGTTGTCGGGACCTGCCGATTTTTTTGTGTCTAAACATCTCAGGGCCTTATGCACCTCTGAGAGTGTAACAGCGTCAAAAGTAAAGGCTTGTCCCTCAAAAAAACAACTACTATCAGAGCAAGCAGAGGAGCCTTGAGCTGTGTTTTGAGAGTTAAAACGTGAACCAGAGGCAATGAAATGTTCATTAAAACAACCAAGCATGTCGGCCTTTTCATAAATTTGGATAGAGTCTTTGACAATGCATGGCGTTAGCCCAATAACATTTTTATTTCCAGTTATTGATTTAATGGTTTTCCAGACTTGGGAGCGAACCCGACGGCCGCCGGATACCCGTGCTTCCCGGTCCAGACCAGGATCTCCCCACGGTCCATAACCAGTTTCCCGCGGCCCATCCAACTTCGCCCCGAATCCAGCAGGCAAACTCTGTGAGGAGCTTCCTGCAAAACAAAAAATATCCCTAGAAATAAGTTTAAATTAACCTTCCAGGTTTAAAACTTACCACTGGCAGGCGCAGCATGCCTGCCAGTCAGCTGGTGCGCAATGCACAAGACGTGATGACGCGCATGCGGGCTGGCAGCCTTCTTCACGTAGTCACTCACGTGGCTCCAAAGTAAAATTACAGTGAATACAAGCCCAGTCGCTCCATTCTTTCATCATTGACAGTCTCGCCATCCCAGGAATTAACCTCGCTCCCTCAATAGCAAGAATTTCCTTCCTCAAATTAAGAGAGCAAAACTACACACAATACTCCAGGTGTGGTCTCACCAGGGCCTTGTGAAACTACAGAAAGACCTCTTTGCTCTATTTCTCAACTCCTCTTGTTATGAATGCCAACATGCCATTAGCTTTCTTCACTACCTGCTGTACTTTGCATGCTTACTTTCAGTGACTGATGTACTAGGCACCCAGGTCTCGTTGTACTTCCCCTTTTCCTAACCTGACTCCATTCAGATAATAATTTGCCTTCCTGTTTTTGCCACCAAAGTATATAACCTCACATTTATCCACATTATACTGCATCTGCCCACTCACCCAACCTGTCCAAGTCACCCTGCGTCCTCATAGCATCCTCTTCTTAGTTTACATGGCCACCCAGCTTTGTGTCTTCTGCAAATTTGCTAATGTTACTTTTAATCCCTTCATCTAAAAAATCTTTAATGTATATTGTAAATAGATGCGGTGCCAGCATCGAGCCTTGCACTAGTCACTCACTGCCTGCCATTCTGAAAGGGACAAGTTTATCCCTACTCTTTGTTTCCTGTCTGCCAACCAATTTTCCATCCATGTCAGTACCCTACCCCCAATACCGTGCTCTAATTTTGCCCACTAATCTCCTATGTGGGACCTTGTCAAATGCTTTCTGAAAGTCCAGGTACAGTACATCCACTGGCTCTGTCTTATCCATTTTACTTGTTACAACCTATAAAATTCCAGAAGATTAGTAAAGCATGATTTCACCTTCGTAAATCTATGCTGACTTGGACCAATCCTGTTACTTCTATCCAAACGTACCGCTATTTAGAAACATAGAAACACAAAATTCATCTTTTATAATTGACTCCAGCATCTTCCCCACCACCGATGTCAGGCTAACTGGTCTATAATTCTCTGCTTTCCCTCTCCCTCTTTTCTGAAAAGGTGAGATAACATTAGCTACCCTCCAATCCACAGGAACTGATCCAGAATCTATAGAACATTGGAAAATAATCACCAATGCATCCACATTTTCCTCTTCACATACCGAAAGAAGCTTTTACTATCCTCCTTTATGTTCAAGGCTAGCTTACCTTCGTACCTCATCTTTTCTCCCCGTAATGCCTTTTTAGTTATCTTCTGTTGATCTTTAAACGTTTCCCAATCTTCTGGCTTCCCGCAAATATTTGCTATGTCATACGTCTTCTGTTTATTTTTATACTGTCCTTGACTTCCCTTGTCAGCCACAGTCACCTCTTACTCCCCTTTGAATCTTTCTTCCCCTTTGGTACTTTGCTTCGGCATAGACTCAGTGGGCCGCAGGGCCTGTTTTTGCGTTGTATCTTTAAACTAAACTAAACAAAACTACAAAGTCGTATAGGTTTGTCTATTAATTGGCCTCTGTAAATTGTCATGCATGTTGGATAGAACTAGTGTAGAGGTGATCGTTGGTCAGCACAGACTTAGGTGGGCCGATGGGACTGTTTGTTACTGTATCGCTAAACTAAACTAAACCTCATTGTTTTGGAGCAGCAAGATTGAAGAATCATTTTAAAGTGTCAAATTGATCCCATATCTTCAATTTCCGGTGGGTCCATGGGTTTTTGAATGTCAGTTATGAAGAATGTAAAGAAAAACAATTCAATAACTAATCCCAAATCTCCCTGCGTGTGGCAGCTTCAAGGGGATTTTAGTTCCGCAAAAGATTTCTTTCTCAAAATTATTGGCTATGCTGCAAAAATGTAATATTGGCCTTTGAATCGATTTGGTTGTAAAGATTTCAAATTTACATTCATCAATCAATTAGATGTTAAATTCAAAAGAGTGTTAAATATAATGACAATGGGACTTGGACTTTACTGCCTTCCATGAAAGTGAGGATTGTGGGGAATCCGCTGTAGTGGATGTTTATGTAGTTGTGTGTCTTGTTGCTTTAGTATTTTGTATGGCTGTGTGATAATTTGCATATCACTGTACCCGTGATAATTGCTACCTTTGAATTGTAGCTGTCTTCATATAGTCATTTCAGTAAAACACTGGTGCTCTTGCAGCACAGAGGAGGTCCAGGATACTGTTTCAAGGATGAGTGGCAGAAAACCAGTCACAATGTGAGGGATAAAGTGATTAAACCCCACTATTGTAAGGGGCTTTAAAGAGGATTCAAACCGATAGGGGCCAGGGAGAGGGTTCTGACACAGCTGTGTATAAAAGTTACCAGACCCATCCTTGAGTAAGAAGTGATAGCATTGTATAGCGGTAGAAGGGAGTGATGTAGATACCCCCCATCAGTAGAATGGGGTGATAGATGGGACCCTTGTCACTATAGCTTAGCTTTAGTGCTGATATAGGAGGACTGAGAGAGTTCACTTGGAGGTGAGTAAAACTAGGATAGGTCATGAACAACTGAGCATGCTTAATAAAATAAATGAATATTACAACACACCCCTGGTCAAGAAACCGCTCATTACCATGAACATGCGATGTATGATGTGGGAGGTACTGGGGGAAGTACCTACAGGTTGTCCACCTCAGTGTCTGATTGGAGCGGGTCCAAGGAGGGGAGGTTGGATGTAGAATAGTAAGATTAAATGAGAACTTACGAGTTCGAAGTTTGATCTTTATTTTATGAGGAGTAACGATGAGGGATTACGTGAAGAAGCCCCGCCTGGCGCTGGAACGGCATACTTCAAAGCAGCGGCATGAAAAACACAGAACACAATAGCCGGAGTAAGATAGTAAGGCTCATCATAGATTTAGAACTACCAGATGATCATTTATTTTATGAGGGTGTGGAGTGGAGGGCACATAATCCCTCATCGTTACTCCTCATAAAATAAAGATCAAACTTCGAACTGGTAAGTTCTCGTTTAATCTTACTATTTTACTTCGGAGTTACATGAGTGAATACGTGAAGATTTTGAAGCTTCTGTGTTTTTCATGTCGTAGAATTCTTCCATACGACAGTCCGGCTAGGTCAACACATACATGAGAAAAACCAGACTAGTTTTAGTTTATTCCATAAATCTTTTAATGATAAAAGAACATATAATAACCCTCTTTTTACACCTGAGGGAACCATTACAAAGTGATAAAAGATATAAGTGATAACATAATTGATAATATCAATTAATAGTGAAACAAAGCAGGTGATTATAGTGAACCCAACACCGCGTGTCCAAAGCCTGTCATTGTGTGAACAGGTTTATTGTAGAACTTTGAAAAAGTTTCTTCTTTACACCACCCTGCGGTTTCTAAAATATGTTCGAGTGGTACGTCCTGTAACTTCGCCGCGGATGTAGCTGCTGCCCTGGTGGAGTGAGATTTGAACACATCAGTGTCTACTCCTGCTAAAAAGTAACACCTGTTTTAACCACCTTGAGATTGTTTGCACTGAAGCTTTTGTGTGTGGTTTTCTTATGCATAATCATTAATGTTTTTTCATCACCTCAAAGAGTTTTGGTAACTTTTACATAATGATTCAAATGTTTAACTACACACAACGTTGGATCAATGGGATAAGCTTGAAACATTACCTTCGCTCCAGTTCTCCCTGGTCTGCTTTGTTTGATCAGATCGTAAACATAGAACACAATGTTATCTGCAGTCACATGCATACAGTCTAAACGTAACATTTGTAATGTTTGCACCCTTTGAGCTGAAACCAACGCCATTAACATTACTAATTTAAATGTTAACTTTTCCAATGACAAAACTTCGATTGGAGTCCATTGCCTAAGTAAGGTAAGTACAATGCTAACATCCCAAATTTCTGTATATCTTGGTTTGGGTGGATTTTTGTTAAAGATTCCTTTCATAAATCTGGATATTAATGGATGTGATCCAATTGATTTCTGGTCAGAGATTTGTCCTAAATAAGATGATAAGGCACTATGTGCACTATTAATGGCACTATAACTTAAGTGTTGTTCAAAATGCAACTCAGCAAGGAACTCCAATATGTTTGCAATGTTCACAGTATGATAGGATATATTTGACTGTCTGCAAAAATTTTCCCATTTCTTTATATGTGTCATATATTGTCTCTGAGTGCTATCTCGCCATGATGCGACTATAATATCCATAGTTCTATCCGACAATCCAAGCTCCTGTAGTGGTCTGGTCAAAACCTGCAGATTAACAAATTCATATAAGCATGTAATGGATGAATTTCTTTGGTTACTGGTTTTTATCAATAAATCACTGCTGCTAGGAATTGACATATATGGTTCTTTAATCATGTTTAACATCAATGGGAACCATGGTTGTGTTGGCCAATTTTGGAATCACCAATAATCCTGTGGCAGAATCTTGTTCTATTTTCTTCAGACATTGCTGAACCAGAGCAAATGGCGGAAAAGCATAAAAGAACATATTCCCCAGTTTAGTGAAAAAGCATCTACTGCTACTGCATCTGGATCTGGTTCCCAAGACACATATTTAGGTAATTGATGATTTAGTCTTGATGCAAACAGATCAATGTCTGGTAACCCATATTGAGTCACAATTTTACTGAAAATTACTGGGTTCAATTCTGTGTTGTCTTTAAACATCCTTGATCTATTGTCTGCCACCACATTGTCCTTACCTGGGATGTAATTTGCCGAAATCCAAATTTGGTGCTTAATACACCATTGCCATATCTGATTGACCAAACAATCACATGATACCGATCTGACTCCACCCATGTGATTAATATATGCAACAGCTGTTTTATTGTCTAATTGTATCAGTACATGCAGATTCTTTTTTTGTAGAACAATATGCCTTCAACCCATAAAATGCACCCAATAATTCTAAATAGTTAATACCATATGTTTGGAGAAACATTTCCTCTTGGACAGTCCATCTGCCCCCACAGCTGGTGAATGAATCTGTCGCCCCCCATCCGAGAGCACTAGCATCTGTTTGTAAAATTACTTCAGGCTGCTGTATCAGAATGTTTTTAGCAGCTTGTGGGACATTTTCAATCCACCATTGTAATTCCAATAAAGCTTCTTTTGTTAATTGCATAGGCCTATCAAAATGGCCTGCTCTCTCTTTTTAGAGCTCTTTATTTTTGTCCCTTTGAAGGTTTTGGTAATGTAATGGACCAAATTCTACTGCAGGAAATGCTGCTACTAATTTACCAATAACCTTTGCTACTTCTCGGATGGAGGGATAAGGTTTGTGAATAAGACCCTTAACAGGTCACTAAAATATCATCAATCTTATCTGTTGGCAAAGTTACCAACATAGTAACTGAGTTAATCACAAACCCCAAATAGTTAATTGACTGTGCTGGCTGCAGCTGGGACTTAATTGGATGAATCAAGAAACCTAACTTCTCAAATAAAGTTTTAGTTGCTGAAACTGATTTTTCAGCTGATTCCTGATTACTATTGATGATTAAAATGTCATCCAGATAAGCCATAATGATGTGCTTGTGTGCTCTTAATTGTGCTAAAGCTGGTTTCAACAGCTTTGTAAAGAGCCTGGGAGCTGAACTTAACCCATTTGATAAAGCTTTGAATTGCCACAGCTGTCCCAGCCAATTAAATTTTAAATACCTTTGAAAGAACTGATGTATTCGTACTGAATAGTACGCATCCTTTAAATCAATTGTAGCCATATAACAACCTGCTGATATCAAATGTTTTGCAGTGTTAAATGTTTCCATTTTTAAATGTTTATATTCGACAAATTTATTAAGATTTGTAAGGTCCAGAATAATTCTGCAACCACCATGTTTTTTATTTCTTGGAAATATATTTGACATAAATTGATGCTCATGTTCAACAGTTTTTTCAATAACACCTTTTTAAAACAATTTGTCAATTTCCACATTAATTTCTGCCTCTTCAATTGCAGAAAACATGAAACCATAAGCAGGTTTATTTTGTACCGGAGCATTAACACCTTCTTTGAATGTAATAGTAGCTCCTGAAACTGTTTGTAAAATAAACCAATCAGATGTGATGGCAAGCCATTTATCATAAAACATTTGTAATCTCCCTCCAACTGGAGATTTGTCCACAGTTTCTTTAAGCATAGAATACATTTTTTGTACCTCTCCATATAGAAACATAGAAACATAGAAACATAGAAATTAGGTGCAGGAGTAGGCCATTCAGCCTTTCGAGCCTGCACCGCCATTCAATATGATCATGGCTGATCATCCAACTCAGTATCCCGTACCTGCCTTCTCTCCATACCCTCTGATCCCCTTAGCCACAAGGGCCACATCCAACTCACTCTTAAATATAGCCAATGAACTGGCCTCAACTACCCTCTGTGGCAGAGAGTTCCAGAGACTCACCACTCTCTGTGTGAAAAAAGTCTTTCTCATCTCGGTCTTAAAGGATTTCCCCCTTATCCTTAAGCTGTGACCCCTTGTCCTGGACTTCCCCAACATCGGGAACAATCTTCCTGCATCTAGCCTGTCCAACCCCTTAAGATATGAACATGGTGGTCTCCTTCTCCCCGTATACAGGTGAACATTAGGCTGTGTCAGATGATAATATTTTCTTATCATACTCCTGCCTCCGTTTCCAAAATCAAATCCCCTTCTTGACGAAAAATACCTTTTTTGTCCAAAGACGAAAGGTCTCATGTGGCTAATAGATTTAGCCTCTTCATCCATTTTTCTTATTTGTTTAGGCAGGTTTTCTCCAAATAGATAACCAGGAGCTTGAACACCACTAGATCGACACAGACCTGCAAACCTTGGATGAAATATGGGCCGAATCGCAATTTTCCTCATACAATTAATTTCATAGAAGGAATTGCATAATAAGCCCAAAGTATCTTTTTGGATTTTTATCCATCTCCAACCCCTCCATTTGCCTTCCAAAAGCAGTAATGGCAGCAGAAATCAATTTGAGGATTCTTTGAAATCTTATTTCTTGTCCTCTCATGCCTGGAGTCATAGGCGTCCATATAGACGGATTAACCGTAGGTACCTTCAATGAGGTGCAATTTTCCGGTGTTGTATATAATTCTGCTGTTTCAATCATCACAGAATCTTGAAGTTGGTGAGATACCATATAATTAATACTGGCAGCTAGGTTTTCTTCCATAGCCTCACCACTTCCTTCAGGTATAGCAAAATCTTTTGCCATCTCAGGCACATCTGGCCTCCTCTTTTTTATTCGTGGTGTGCACTCATAATCCACATCACCACTTGCAGGGTCTGTCTTTTGCAGCCCTGATACACTTGGAATTATATCCAATGAGACTTCCTCCGCCCTTAATCCTGGGTCCGGAGTTTCAAATTCCCAATTTGGCACATAGCCATATTCTGTATATTCAAGCCCCTCAGGGTCATTTTGGGAACCTTCTGGTACTGTGACCCTTGTCTCATTATATTTTGGAGCACTTTCTCCATATGTTCCATTTTTAGCCATATAGCTTTATTATCCGGAGGACTTTCATTATCAGAGTCATTATCAGAACCACGGGCCTCACGGGTTTCTTTTTACTTTTTCTAGAACATTTTCCTCCGTGGTTTGTATTTCTGGAGAAATTATAGTCTCACTAACGGGTGAATCAGCGGCCACCGGTATCGGAACCGGATCCGCACTAAACTCTTTTCCCCGATTCTTTAGCTTCATCCCGGACGATCTTTTTACCCGCGAAATTTTTCCTTTGAGACTTCTCCATTTTTCTTTTCCATTATCTAGCTAAATCAGTACGCCAGCGTGACTCTGATTTTAACTTTTACTTTCTCTTTTGCTGGTTTTACCAGCGTAACGTCTTTTTTAGAACGCCCCCTTTTTTCCTTACACTTACCTGTGGGTCCGTTCCGGCCGCTGCGAGGAGCTGCGCTCTGCAACTCTTGCTTCTGCCGTCAGCGTCGACGTAATGCCGTTCCAGTGCCAGGCGGGGCTTCTTCACGTAGTCACTCACGTGACTCTGAAGTAAAATTGTGTGTATAAAGGGGGATGACTCTTCTGACTTCGGTGTGTCTCAACTTGGAGAGGCGCCCGATTCTGCAGACTCGAAAATAAAGAATCTCTTGCTTCCAAGATTTAGTCTTTGAGTACTGATTGTGAGCACATTGCATATCTCACAAACTGGGGGCTCGTCCGCGATCGCCACTCCGGCTGCTCGGTGGAGGCAAAGAAGGAAGGGAAGGTGCACCCTGCTGATTTCAGCAGTCTCTGATCTCCTTGCTTCCCATCAGCGGTTTGAGCGAGTGAAATTCGGGAAAAAGACTCAGGAAGCAAGAGGGAGTGTAAGGTAAATAAATAAGGAATGGTCGAGCGATTCTTGTGCACACGAAAACTGACTATTAAGTATTGCCTGGGCGACCGGGGTCTGTCGGACGGGAATAGTCCGATAAGATAAAGATAACCGGAACGGGAAAAGTAAGAGTCCGGGGGGAAACAGGACAAGCCTCACACTGGTGAAGAGCCGCACATTCTTCCTGATAGTCCATTGGGGCGAATGTGGCAATCTTGGGGAGAAGGAAGCCCCGGGGGTAAAAGAAAGGAGAAGCACATGAAAGACCTGGGTGTCATGGTACACCAGTCATTGAAAGTAGGCATGCAGGTGCAGCAGGCTGTGAAGAAAGCGAATGGTATGTTGGCATTCATAGCAAAAGGATTTGAGTACAAGAGCAGGGAGGTTCTACTGCAGTTGTACAGGGTCTTGGTGAGGCCACACCTGGAGTATTGCATACAGTTTTGGTCTCCTAATCTGAGGAAAGACATTCTTGCCATAGAGGGAGTACAGAGAAGGTTTACCAGACTGATTCCTGGGATGGCACGACTTCCATATGAAGAAAGACCGGATCGACTCGGCTTGTACTCGCTGGAATTTAGAAGATTGAGGGGTGATCTCATAGAGACTTACAAAATTCTTAAGGGGTTGGACAGGCTAAATGCAGCAATATTGTTCCCGATGTTGGGAAATCCAGAACAAGGGGGTCACAGTTCAAGGATAAGGGGGAAGTCTTTTAGGACAGAGATGAGGAAAAATTCACACAGAGGTGAATCTGTGGAATTCTCTGCCACAGAAAGTAGTTGAGGCCAGTTCGTTGGCCATATTTAAGAGGGAGTTGGATGTGGCCCTTGTGGCTGAAGGGATCAGGGGGTATGGAGAGAAGGCAGGTACAGTATACTGAGTTGGATGATCAGCCATGATCATATTGAATGGCGGTGCAGGTTCGAAGGGCCGAATGGCCTGCTCCTGCACCTAATTTCTATGTTTCTATGTTTCTATGAAAGAAATATTGAGTTGTTTCACACAATCTCATTGAAGTAAGAATGGAACTAATGTGATGTGTGTGTAAAAACTGGTTTTGTATGAATGAGGAAGTTTGTACATGTGATAGGTTTGTTTGCTGTAGGCCACATGCTGTAAGGGTAGGTGTGTGTGTTCCTTTAAGAAATTGTAAGCAATGGGGGAGGTTACGAACAGCTGTAAGGTAACGGACGACACTTTGTATCATCGCAACTTAAAAGGGGAAAGTTGGAAAATGTAGGTTGCTTGGCTTTGTTGATTTCTTTTCAGTAATGTTAATTTGGAAAATTGTTAGTCGTATGTATTTAAACCAGGAATTGTAATTTGGGAATTGTAGGGAAAATGGTTTGAACAAAATTAGAAATAAGTTAATTGCAGAACAACAAGCAGCTTTTATGGTTTGTTTAGATAAACATTCTGGTTGGAGAAAGGTAATAAATTAATGGGGCCCAGGGGAGAAAAAAAAAGTAGTTGGCAGACAATGAGTTAAACATGAGTTAAAGAGGTATTCACCTTTGATCGCCCCTGTTCGATAGAAAAAGTGAAGGTTGTATGGTTTGCTTTAATATGTTGTATTTTACCTGTTTTTAAGATGCAAGCAATTGATATAGTGCACAACGAAAGATAATACAATAAGTAAGATAACTGCAGTTGAATTGCTAAGTAAAAAGATCCCTGTATCTAAAGAAAGCACTCTGAGAAATGAGGAGAAAGAAAGGAAATTGGTGAGGAAGTGGCCCAAGGAAGATACTGTCAAGATAAATGTGTGATAAGATGGAAGTGTTAATTATGAATTATATGCCACAGATAAGTTGGAAAGGTGGGAAAACAGAAGGGAAAGGCAAAAATGATGTTGCAGGCAGTACAGCAAGGGGTAAAGAAGAAGGGAGATGAAGGTGATAGAAGGCGGGTGCTCATGGAGACCGGGGAAGGGGAAGAGGCAGAGACAGAGGACGAGGAAGAGGTGAATGGAGGGACCGAAGTTGGGGTCCCTGGAAAAACAAGGAACAAGGATCAGGAGGGTGGCACACGGGGCCATCCCGGTGTTACTATTGTAACGAGGAGCATCATTTCAAGAGGAAATGTCCCAGGCTACGACGGGAGGTGCAGTCGTACACACTCATGGAGGAAGAATAGGGAAGTCAGGTGTCCTGCTCCCTGGGGTGTATGGGATACACACGGGAACCTCTGGTAAACTTGAAATTAGGACCCCAGGGAGAGGATATGGTATTTATGGTAATTCGGGAGCGGAGAGATCAAGTGGAACTAAGGTACCAGAAGAAATTGGATTGGGTGAAAAACAAGTCAGAATCTCGTGGGTAGGGGGGAAAGTGATGACTGCCCCCGAGGTAGAAGGGGTGGTGGTAAAATATGAGAATCGAGAAGTCAGTGGAAGATTTTAAGAGGAAGGTGAATAAATTTGCAAAGGAGGATAGCACAGGCCCGGGGAGCCGTTGGTGCGAGAGGGTGGAGTTACCTGCGCTGTGAGTATAAATATAGCGCGGAGCTTGCTTTTTCCACAGGCCCGGGGAGCCGTTGGTGCGAGAGGGTGGAGTTCCCTGCGCTGTGAGTATAAATCTGCAACGTTCCATCTTTGGTTCCATCTTCCAGAGAGGGAATCTGGTGGAAGCCTCTGATTGGTTGAAGAGGACCAGAGGAAGCAGCTGATTGGGTGCAACCCGGGGTTACATTTTTACATTTCATTAATACATTAACTGGGAGTTAAGGATTCTGGGAGTTAAGGGTTCAGTATTTAGTAGTAAAGTTTAAAGGATAACGTTTTGTGTTTAATAAAAATAAAAAATAAAAATATATATATATATATATAATAGAGATTATATATAGACAGAGGCCCAGGAGCGGTTGCAGTGGGAGAAGCCCAAATCCGTAACGTTCCATTCGCAGCTCGCAGTTGAGGAAGCCGCTGATTGGTGGAAGACGACTCGAGGGAGCAGCTGATTGGCAGTCAGATCCCTGCTGATTTCTTTCAGCTAAAATCCTTGCTTTGCATTGTATTGTATATTGTATTGTATCCAGGGTAAGGGGGAGGATGAGAGCCAGGGCAGTTTACTGTTCTGGATGTCAGATGTGGGAGGTCATGCAGTCAGATAGCTCTCCAGACATCCACATCTGCGCCAGGTGCGTCAAGATGGCGCTCCAAATGGACCGTATTCGGTACCTGGAGCAGCAGCTCGATGACCTCCGTCTGGTCAGGGAGAGTGAGGAAGCCATAGAGAGGAGCTACAGACAGGTGGTCACTCCAAAACCACAGGAGGCAGAAAAGTGGGTCACGGTTAGGAAAGGCAAGGGGCAGAGGCAGGGACTAGAGAGTACCCCGGTGGCTGTGCACCTTGGCAATAGGTACTGTTTGAGTACTGATGGGGGGCACAGCCTACCTGGGGGTGGCAACAGCGACCGGGCCTCCGGTACAAAGACCGGCCCTGTTGCTCAGAAGGGTAAGGAAAAGAAGAGGAGGGCAGCAGTAATAGGGGACTCTATAGTTAGGGGGTCAGATAGGCGATTCTGTGGACGCAGTCAGGAGACCCGGATGGTAGTTTGCCTCCCTGGTGCCAGGGTCCGGGATGTGACTGAACGGGTCCAAGATATCTTGAAATGGGAGGGAGAGGAGCCAGAGGTTGTGGTACATATAGGTACCAATGACATAGGTAGAAAAAGAGAGGAGGTCCTGAAAGGAGAATTTAGGAAGTTAGGAGGAGTGTTAAGAAGAAGGACCGCAAAGGTAACAATCTCAGGATTACTGCCTGTGCCATGCGACAGTGAGAGTAGGAATGGAGCTAGGTGGAGGATAAATGCGTGGCTAAAGGACTGGTGCAGAGCGCAGAGATTCAAGTTTCTGGATCATTGGGACCTCTTTTGGGGAAGGTGTGACCTGTACAAAAAGGACGGGTTGCACTTGAACCCAAGGGGAACCAATATCCTGGCGGGGGGCTTTGCAGAGGCTACTGGGGAGACTTTAAACTAGATCGGTTGGGGGGAGGGACTCAAATAGAGAAGGCAAGTAGTCCGTTTGTGAGGCAGGAGGCAGAGAAGAGAAGCAGTCAGACGCAACACGTAGGGAGGAAAGAAGAAAAAAATAACAAACGGAGAATAAGAAGTGGAGGGTTTCTTAAATGTGTGAGCAGAGAGACAGAGGGGTGTAAAATGAGGATAGGAGCAATAGGTAGCGAGGTGAAAAGTGGCAGGAAAACAAATACAGGGCAAAAATCTAAAAAGGCCACTTTTCAACATAATTGTAAAAGGGCCAAGAGTGTTGTAAAAACAAGCCTGAAGGCTTTGTGTCTCAATGCGAGGAGCATTCGTAATAAGGTGGATGAGTTGAATGTGCAGATAGCTATTAATAATTATGATATAGTTGGGATCACGGAGACATGGCTCCAGGGTGACCAAGGCTGGGAGCTGAACATCCAGGGATATTAAATATTCAGGAAGGATAGACAGAGAGGAAAAGGAGGTGGGGTAGCGTTGCTGGTTAGAGAGGAGATTAACGCAATAGAAAGGAATGACATTAGCTTGGAGGATGTGGAATCATATAACCATATAACCATATAACAATTACAGCACGGAGACAGGCTCTCTCGGCCCTTCCAGTCCGTGCCGACCATTTGTTTTCCCCTAGTCCCATCTACCTGCACTCAGACCATACCCCTCCATTCCCTTCACGTCCATATACCTATCCACTTTACTTTTAAATGTTAAAATCGATCCTGCCTCCACCACCTCTGCTGGAAGCTCATTCCACACAGCCACCACCCTCTGAGTAAAGAAGTACCCCCTCACGTTACCCCTAAACTTCTGTCCCTTAATTCTCATGTCATGCCCTCTTGTTTGAATCTTCCCTACCCTCAATGGGAAAAGCTTATCCACGTCAACTCTGTCTATCCCTTTCATCATTTTAAAGACCCTCAATCAAGTCACCCCTTAACCTTCTGCGCTCCAAAGAATAAAGACCTAACTTGTTCAACCTTTCTCTGTAACATAGTTGCTGGAACCCTGGCAACATTCTAGTAAATCTCCTCTGTACTCTCTCAATTTTGTTGACATCCTTCCTATAACTAGGCGACCAAAATTGTACACCATACTCCAGAATTGGTCTTACCAATGCCTTGTACAATTTTAACATTACTTCCCTACTCCTATATTCAATGCTCTGATTTATAAAGGCCAGCACAACAAAGGCTTTCTTTACCACCCTATCTACATGCGATTCCACCTTCAGGAACTATGCACAGTTATTCCTAGATCCCTCTGTTCCACAGCATTCCTCAATTCCCTACCATTTACCATGTACGTCCTATTTTGATTTGTCCTGCCAAGATGTAGCACTTCACACTTATCACATTAAACTCCATCTGCCATCTTTCAGCCCACTTTTTCCAAATGGCCCAAATCTCTCTGTAGACTTTGAGATCTACTTCATTATCCACAATACCACCTATCTTAGTATCATCTGCATACTTACTTATCCAATTTTCCACCCCATCATCCAGATCATTGATGTACATGACAAACAACAGTGGACCCACCACAGATCCCTGAGGCACCCCACTGGTCGCCGGCTTCCAACCTGGCAAACAGCCATCCACCATTACTCTCTGACATCTCCCATTCAGCCACTGTTGAATCCATCTTGCTACTCCGCCATTAACACCCAAAGATTGAACCTTCTGAACCAACCTTCCATGGGGAACCTTGTCAAAGGCCTTACTGAAATCCATATAGACAACATCCACTGCTTTAACCCTCATCAATTTCCCTAGTTACCGCTTCAAAAAATTCAAGAAGGTTTGTCAAACATGACCTTCCAGGCACAAATCCATGTTGACTGTTCCTGATCAGACACTGTTTATCCAGATGCTTATATATATTATCTCTAAGTATCCTTTCCATTAATTTGCCCACCACTGACGTCAAACTAATAGGTCTATAATTGCTAGGTTTATTCTTTGAACCCTTTTTAAACAATGGAACAACATGCGCAGTACGCCAATCCTCCGGCACTATTCCCGTTTCTAATGACATTTGAAATATTTCTGTCATAGCTCCTGCTATTTCTACACTAACTTCCCTCAATGTCCTAGGGAATATCCTGTCAGGACCTGGAGACTTATCCACCTTTATATTTTTCAAAAGTGTCAGTACTTCCTCCTCTTTGAATCTCATAGTTTCCATAGCTACTCTACTTTTTTCCCTTACCTCACAGAGTTCAATATCCTTCTCCTTGGTGAATACCGAAGAAAATAAATTGTTCAATATCTCCCCCATCTCTTTTGGCTCTGCAGATAGCTGTCCATTCTGGTTCTCTAAATGGTCCAATTTTATCCCTCGTTATCCTTTTGTTATTAATATAGCTGTAGAAACCCTTTGGATTTACTTTCACCTTTCTTGCCAAAGCAACCTCATATCTACTTTTAGCCTTCCTAATTTCTTTCTTAAGATTCTTTTTACATTCTTTATACTCCTCTAGCACCTCATTTACTCCATGCCTCCTATAATTATTGTAGATATCTCTCTTTTTTCGAAACAAGTGTCTAATTTCCCTTGAAAACCATGGCTCTTTCCAATTTTTACTATTTCCTTTCAACCTAACAGGGACATAAAGATTCTGTACTCTTACAATTTCCCCTTTAAATGTCCTCCATTTCTCTTCTACATCCTTCCCATGAAACAAAGTGTCCCAATTCACTCCTTTAAAAAATCCTCACGCATTTCCCTCAAAGTTAGCCTTTCTCTCAATCAAAAATCTCCACTCTAGTCCTGTTCTGACTCTCTCCATAATTATATTGAAACTAATGGTATTGTGATCACTGGTCCCGAAGAGCTCACCAACGCATACCTCCGTCACCTGTCCTGCCTCATTTCCTAACAGGAGGTCCAGCACTGCCCCTTCTCTGGTCGATACCTCTATGTACTGCTGCAAAAAACTATCCTGCACACATTTTACAAACTCCAAACCATCCAGCCCATTTACAGAATGTGTTTCCCAGTCTATTTTTGGGAAATTGAAATCTCCCAATCACTACCTTGTGCTTACTACTAATATCTGCTATCTCCTTACATATTTGCTCTTCCAATTCTCGCTCCCCATTTGGTGGTCTATAGTACACACCCCCTAAAAGTGTTGCTACACCGTTCCCACTTCTCAGTTCCACCCAAATAGCTTCCCTAGACGAGCCCTCTAATCTATCCTGCCAAAGCACTGCTGTAATATCATCTCTGACAAGCAATGCAACACCTCCACCTCTGGTCCCTCCAATTCTATCACCCCGAAGCAACGAAATCCTGGAATATTTAGTTTCCAATCACAGCCCTCCTGCAACCATGTTTCACTGATTGCCACAACATCATATTTCCAGGTGTTAATCCAGGCTCTAAGTTCATCCACCTTACTTACAATGCTCCTAGCATTAAAATATGCACATTTTATAAACCCACCATCCTTTATTCTCTGTCCATTATCTTTTTCACCTTTCTCGCCTAAATTTTGGGTCCGAGTGCTTCCCTTCTCTGCCTCTTGCCCCACACCCTGTCCCCTAGCCCCCTCTACCCGAGTCCCTCCCCCCAGCCTTTCTAGTTTAAAGTCTCCCCAGTAGCCTTTGCAAATCTCCCTGCCAGGATATTGGTCCCCTTCGGGTTCAAGTGCAACCCGTCCTCTGCGTACAGATCATGCCTTCCCCAAAAGAGGTCCCAGTGATCAAGAAACTTGAATCGCTGCCCACTGCACCAGTCCCTCAGCCACGCATTTAGCCTCCACCTCAGTTCATTCCTACTCTCACTGTCATGCGGCACAAGCAGTAATCCTGAAATCGTTACCCTTTTAGTCCTTCTCTTTAACTTTCCCCCCAACTCCCTAAATTCTCCCTTCAGGACCTCGTCACTTTTTCTGCCTATGTCATTGGTACCTATGTGTACCACAAAATCCTTATCAGAATCTTTTGGACACGTTCTGACACATGCGAGACCCTGGCACCAGGGAGGCAAACTACCATCCGGGTCTCCCGACTGCGTCCACAGAATCGCCTATCCGACCCCCTAACTATAGAGTCCCCTATTACAATTGCCCTCCTCTTTTTGCTACCCTTCTGAGCATCAGGGCCGGTCTCTGTGCCGGAGGCCCGGCCGCTGTTGTTGCCCCCAGCTAGGCTGTCCCCTCCAATCGTACTCAAACCTGAGTAACTATTTTCCAGTTGTACAGTCACAGGGGTACTCTCTAGCCCCTGCCTCTGCCCCTTGCCCTTCCTAACCGTGACCCACTTGTCTGCCTCCTGTGGTCTGGGAGTGACTGCCTCCCTGTAGCTCCTCTCTATTACCTCCTCACTCTCCCTGACCAGACGGAGGTCTTCGAGCTGCTGCTCCAGGTTCCTAACACGATCCTTTAGGAGCCCCATCTCGACACACCTGTGTACGTCTGGAGGGCTATCAGATTCCCTGACCTCCCACATCTGACATCCAGAACAGTACACTGCCCTGGCCTTCATACTGCCCCCCCCCCCCCCCCGATATGGGTGGAGCTGCGAAACACCAAGGGGCAGAAAACGCTAGTGGGTGTTGTGTACAGGCCACCTAACAGTAATAGTGGAGTTGGGGATGGCATCAAACAGGAAATTAGAAATGCGTGCAACGAAGGTAAAACCGTTATAATGGGCGACTTCAATCTACATATAGATTGGGTGAATCAAATTGGCAGGGGTGCTGAGGAAGAGGATTTCTTGGAATGTATGCGGGATGGTTTTCTAAACCAACATGTGGAGGAACCAACGAGAGAGCAGGCTATTCTAGACTGGATATTGAGTAATGAGGAAGGGTTAGTTAGCAGCCTTGTTGTACGTGGCCCCTTGGGCAAGAGTGACCATAATACGGTTGAGTTCTTATTTAGGATGGAGAGTGACATTGTTAATTCAGAAACACGGGTACTGAACTTAAAGAAAGGTAACTTTGAGGGTATGAGACGTGAATTGGCCAAGATGGACTGGCAATTGATTCTTGAAGGGTTGACGGTGGATATGCAATGGAAGGCATTTAAAGACTGCATGGATGAACTACAACAATTGTTCAAAGAAAACTGGCAGGAAACATAAAAACTGACTGCAAAAGTTTTTATCGATATGTGAAGCGCAAAAGATTAGTTAAAACAAATGTAGGTCCCTTGCAGTCAGAAACGGGTGAATTGATCATGGGGAACAAGGACATGGCAGACCAATTGAATAACTACTTCGGTCTGTCTTCACTAAGGAAAACATAAATAATTTGCCAGAAATAGCAGGGGATGATATGAGAGGTCAAATGAGATGGAGGAAATGAGTGAAATCCAGTTTAGCTGGAAAGTGGTGTTGGGTAATTTGAATCGATTAAAGGCCGATAAATCCCCAGGGCCAGATAGGCTTTCCAGGGTACTTAAGGAAGTAGCCCCAGAAATAGCAGATGCCTTAGTGATAATTTTTCAAAACTCTTTAGATTCTGGAGTAGTTCCTGAGGATTGGCGGGTAGCTAATGTAACCCCACTTTTTAAAAAGGGAGGGAGAGAGAAAATGGGGAATTACAGACTAGTTAGTCTAACATCGGTAGTGGAGAAACTGCTAGAGTCAATTATTAAAGATGGGATAGCAGCGCATTTGGAAAGTGGTGAAATCATTGGACAAAGTCAGCATGGATTTACGAAGGGTAAATCATGTCTGACGAATCTTATTGAATTTTTTGAGGATGTAACTAGTAGAGTGGATAAGGGAGAAGCAGTGGATGTGTTGTATCTGGACTTTCAGAAGGCTTTCGACAAGTCCCACACAAGAGATTGGTATACAAACCTAAAGCACATGGTATTGGTGGTTCAGTATTGATGTGGATGGCAGACAGGAAGCAAAGAGTAGGAGTGAACGGGTCCTTTTCAGGATGGCAGACAGTGACTAGTGGGGTGCCGCAAGGCTCAGTGCTGGGACCCCAGCTATTCACAATTTACATTAATGATTTGGACGAGGGAATTAAATGCAACATCTCGAAGTTTGCGGATGACACGAAGCTGGGAGGCAGTGTTAGCTGTGAGGAGGATGCTAGGAGGCTGCAGGATGACTTGGATAGACTGGGTGAGTGGGCAAATGCATGGCAGATGCAGTATAATGTGGATAAATGTGAGGTTATCCACTTTGGTGGCAAAAACAGGAAGGTAGACTATTATTTGAATGGTGGTCTGTTAGGAATTTAATAAGGAATAGGGGAGATGCAGCGAGACCTGGTTGTAATGGTACACCAGTCATTGAAAGTAGGCATGCAGGTGCAGCAGGCTGTGAAGAAAGCGAATGGTATGTTGGCATTCATAGCTAAAGGATTTGAGTACAAGAGCAGGGAGGTTCTACTTCAGTTGTACAGGGTCTTGGTGAGGCCACACCTGGAGTTTTGCGCACAGTTTTGGTCTCCTAATCTGAGGAAAGACATTCTTGCCATAGAGGGAGTACAGAGAAGGTTCACCAGACTGATTCCTGGGATGGCACGACTTCCATATGAAGAAAGACTGGATAGACTTGGCTTGTACTCGCTGGAATTTAGAAGATTGAGGGGTGATCTCATAGAGACTTACAAAATTCTTAAAGGGTTGGACAGGCTAGATGCAGGAAGATTGTTCCCGATGTTGGGGAAGTCCAGGACAAGGGGTCACAGTTTAAGGATAAGGGGGAAGTCTTTTGCGACCGAAATGAGAAAATCGTTTTTCACACAGAGAGTGGTGAATCTGTGGAATTCTCTGCCACAGAAGGTAGTTGAGGCCAGTTCGTTGGCCATATTTAAGAGGGAGTTGGATGTGGCCCTTGTGGCTGAAGGGATCAGGGGGTATGGAGAGAAGGCAGGTACAGGATACTGAGTTGGATGATCAGCCATGATCATATTGAATGGCGGTGCAGGCTCGAAGGGCCGAATGGCCTGCTCCTGCACCTAATTTCTATGTTTCTATAAACTATCTGAGAAGTAAGACATTGAGTTTAGAATGAGAAAGAAGGCAGATCAGAAAGGATTAAAGTGGGAAGCAGAGGGATAAATTGATGAGACTGCTTTAAAAAGAAGGAGCGTGAAAAAGGAAAGACTATGTTGTCAGTAACAACAGACCTGGTTGAAAAGTCTGAAATATCTGATGCATCAGGATGAATTAGACTTTAAGGTAATCAAATTGGAAGCTTGCCTGCAATCTTGCTTAGCTCAATTGGCAGAAATTAAGGCTTTAAGAGCAGCATATGTACATGGAGTCTGGCACATGTTTGGAGCAGTAGGGAAACAGAAAGGCTTTGAGAAAAGCAACGGAGACCCAATGCAAAGTTAGCAGTGTCCCCCTATGAAATGTTGTTTGGGTTACCTTATTTGGGAAAGATAGAAGGAATACCCACCATAGAGGGCAGTGATGTATTCTTAAGGAACTATTTACTGGCAGTATATCGTTCCCTTACAGAATTAAAAGCTAAAGGACTATTGGCTCAAAGCCCACCACTCGACTTTCCAATACATGCTGTAAAGGCCAGCGACTGGGTACTAGTCAGGAATTGGAAGGAGGAGAAACTCCAGCCCAGGTGGACCGGCCCATACCTAGTATTACTGACAACCGAGACAGCAGTATGAACAAAAGGAAAAGGGTGGACCCACGCAATCCGGGTTAAAGGACTCGTTGATCCACCCACTCCTGATAAGGAGGAACAGTGGATGGTGAAGCCAGGAAATAAGCCCCTAACATTAACTTTAAAAAAAGAAAATTTGAATGCATAACTGATAGTATGAAAGGAGCAGTCGTGATATTGTTTGTTCTGCATGTAATTATGGTAAAAAGTATTAATAATTGTGATAAATGTTATCATCCTATCAGATACAGAGGGCGGACAACCAGATCATTTACCTATCATTCCCATGTGAACGATGCTTGCTATAACCTGAGGACTAGAACTATTTGTGAGGATGGGGAGAAAGAAGAATTATAGGGTAGAGATGGGTTTGTATAACTAGGACAGGGCAGTTAGGTCTCCCTTTCCAGGCCTTAAGATGGACATTAGATAAAATAAAGGAGGAAGTAATAACAAAGTTAACGGAAGTAGTAGTCACCAAGCCTCCCCCTCCCCCACCTACTCAGCCTCAATTGCACCAGACACTGTACGAAGAAATAAAGAAGCAAATTGAGATCCCTGAAGGAGGAAAAAACCTGTTTGTGGACTTGGCCCTCCGGATAGCTGGAATCCTGAATGTGACTAACTGTTGGGTCTGTGGCGGACCACTGATGAGCTCACGTTGGCCGTGGAGAGGATCCATTGTTGAAGTATGGGACCTGATGGAGTGGAACCTGACAGTTGAACAAGACCAAGATCCCCAGGCATGGGTCCTGACAGACGCTCCGGTTGGGACTGAGTGTATCGCTAGGCCCTGGGCAAAGGATGCCGTCCTAGTAGGCAGCAGCCCCTGCCAGCGCATCGTCACCCAGTGGCCAAATCAGTCCCGAGTGTGGTAGCCAGAGGAGCCTAAATGGTATCCAACTAAGAAAGACGGGAGAAACTGCACTGGATGAAGACCGATGGAATGGAATCGACTGGACTATGGAACTGCACCGGGAACAACCCTTATCAAGGAATCCTGGTGTTGCGAGACATATGGAATAAGGTTACCTCTAGTGGGACCGGCCCCTGAAGGACTGTTATGGATATGCGGATACAAGGCATACTCGGTGTTACCGACAAATTGGAGCGGGACTTGCTTTATTGGACTGGTACAACTGGGATTTTTCCTGTTAAACACCGAAGAAGGGCGGTCGCTAGGAACACCTGTATTTGACGACCTATATCGGAAGAAGAGGAAAATAGACATTGGAGAATGGGAAGATGATGAATGGCACCCGCAAGAATCATCTCATACTATGGACCAGCCACTTGGGCACAGGATGGATCCTGGGGCTACCGAACCCCGGTATACATGTTAAACCGGATCATAAGACTTCAGGCATTATTGGAAGTAATTACCAACCAAACTGCGGGGACACTGGAGATGCTGGCAAAGCAGCAGACACAGATGAGAGCAGCAATATACCAGAACCGGTTGGCCCTAGATTACCTCCTGGCAGAAGAAGGAGGGGTATGCGGAAAATTCAACCTCTCTAATTGCTGTTTGAACATCGATGATAATGGATAGGCAGTGATGGACATATCAGAAGGGATCCGTAAGTTGGCACATGTTCCAATACAGAAGTGGAATTCGATTATGGGAACCCGATGCCCACCATCGGGTTCCCATAATCGAATTCCATCCTCGGAGGAACATGGTGGAGAACGGTGGGACTCCGCTTCTATGTTTCTATGTGCAGTGGCTGGACTGATCTTTATCCCCTGTTGCATCCCTTGTTTTAGGGAACTTATTACAAGGAGTATAAGTCATATGCAGGCTGTAGTCATGCCAATGGGAAAGGGTAAATACAGAAAATAATGATAATGCGGCCAGGAAAGGTCCATGGTCTACAGGAAAAGGAGATTAGGACAATGTTACGTCAATTCGAATTGAGGGAGCTTGAAATTGAGGTTTAATCAATAGATGCGTAGCAAAAGAAAAAGGGAGGATTGTGAGGGATAAAGTGATTAAACCCCACTATTGTAAGGGGCTTTAAAGAGGATTCAAACCGATAGGGGCCAGGGAGAGGGTTCTGACAGCTGTGTATAAAAGTTACCAGACCCATCCTTGAGTAAGAAGTGATAGCATTGTATAGCGGTAGAAGGGAGTGATGTAGATAGCTCCCTATCAGTAGAATGGGGTGATAGATGGGACCCTTGTCACTATAGCTTAGCTTTAGTGCTGATATAGGAGGACTGAGAGAGTTCACTTGGAGGTGAGTAAAACTAGGATAGGTCATGAACAACTGAGCATGCTTAATAAACTGCTCATTACCATGAACATGCGATGTATGATGTGGGAGGTACTGGGGGAAGTACCTACAGGTTGTCCACCTCAGTGTCTGATTGGAGCGGGTCCAAGGAGGGGAGGTTGGATGTAGAATTGTGTGTATAAAGGAGGATGACTCTTCTGACTTTGGTGTGTCTCAACCTGGAGAGGCACCCGATTCTGCAGACTCGAAAATAAAGAATCTCTTGCTTCCAAGATTTAATCTTTGAGTAGTGATTGTGAGCACAATGCATATCTCACAACAACACAAACTGGAGAGAAAGGAAGTATATGTACAAAGATGTTTATCTGTGAACACAGATATCCACCAAGAGAGAATGGCTATGTTATCACAGTGCACAGATCTTCTCAAGCAAGTCATTTATGTGAGGGATAAAGTGATTAAACCCCATTAAAGCAAAGAGAATTAAAGAGAATTCAAACAGAGAGGGGCTGGAGAGAGGATTCTGACACAGCAGTGTCTGAAGGTTGCCAGACCCATCCTTGAGTCCTTGAGTAAGAAGTAATAGCATTGTAGAGCGGTAGAAGGGAGTGATGTAGAGAGATCCATATCAATGGAATGGAGTGATAGATGGGACCCTTGTCACTATAGCTTAGCTTTAGTACTAATATAGGAGAACTGAGAGGGTTCACTAGGAGGTGAGTAAAACTAGGCCAGGTCATGAGCAACTGAGCATGCTTAATAGAATAAATTAATATTACAACACACCTCTGGTCAAGAAATTGCTCATTACCATGGACATGTTTGAAGATGCAATGTATGATATGGGAGGTGCAAGGGGATGTACGGTGGGATGTACCTACAGATTGTGCACCTCCGGATCCTGATTTGAGAAGGGTCCGGAGGGGAGGTTTGAATGTAAGATTCTGTGTATAAAGGGGGATGATTTCTCTGGCTTCGGGGTGTCTCGAGTTGGAGAGGCACCCGGTCTGCAGACTTGTAAAATAAAGAATCTCTTGCTTCCAGGATTTAGACAATCTTTGAGCATTAATTGTGAGCATAAAGGGTAATCTCACAAATTGGGTGCTCGTCGCGATCGCCACTCCGGCTGCTTGGTGTGGAGGCAAAGAAGGAGGGGAAGGTGCACCCTGCTGATTTCAGCAGTCTCTGATCTCCTTGCTTGCCATCAGCAGTGTTGAGCGAGTGATATTCGGTGAAAAAAAAGACTCGGAAGCAAGAGGGGGTGTAAGGTAAATACGCGTACGGGACGGTCGTTGGTGATTCTTGTGCACAGGACCCAGGTAAGAAAAACGACTATTAAGTATTACCTGGGCGACCGGGGGTCTGTCGGACGGGATTAGTCCGATGAGATAATGGGAAACCAGAACGGGAGAAGTAAGGCTCCCGGGGTAAACGGGATGGAGGCTCTTATACTGATATGGAGCCTAACATTCGCCCGATAGTCCGTTGGGGCGAATGTTGTATGGATGGGGTGAAGGGGAACACCCGGGGTAAGAGTAGCGAGAAAATCTCCCTCCATCCTCTCAAAACACACACAAAGTTTTGTTATTGTTGAGTGGCCAAAGGAGCCTATTCGAGGGGGTGTATGAGCGCAGTGTGGTGGCCGCGGTTTGGGTTCAAATGAGGACTGGGTGAGACAGGCGTTGAATGTTTTTTTGTGAATGAGAGACAAACGCTTGAATCAAATAGAAAAGGAATATGCCCAGTGCTGGAAACCCAATAATGGGATGTTTCCGTGTTTAAAGACGGAAAGAGAGCAGGATGAACCTGACTGGCACCAATTGGTGATGATCACTACAGGACAGCCCCGCCTATGCATCCCAAATTGCCCCAAATATATCCCCATCAGTGCCGGCGCATCTGCCCAGGAGGTCCCATTAAGCAGAGCGGATCGGCAATAAACCTGTCCCACTCCTGTCTCAGAAGAGGACAGATAGTAGAGAATAACGGAGAGTGAGAGAAGAGACAGGGTGAAATAACTGTGATTCAACATGAACGTGAAGGAGAGACCCAGTCAGATAAGGAAGAGGGAATAAAAAGTGAGGACGAGGATGAGACGGGTGCCTAGGCGGTAGTAGTCGGAGGACGACGATCTCAAACGAGGGCAGCGGAACAGGGATTAGAGCGATCTGTTCGAATGAAGCCCCTCAGGGAGGTCCCGTTAGGGGGAGATGCCAGGGGGATGGGATTTGTAAATGTGCCTCTCACCAGTATGGAGGTGAGAAACTTTAAAAAGGAGATGAAAAGTTTATTGGAAGACCCCTTGGACTGGCTGAACAAATAGATCAGTTCCTAGGGCCAATTGTTTATACATGGGAGGAAATGATCTCGATACTGGGAAGTTTGTTTACTTCAGAAGAAAGGCAGATGGTCAGGAGGGGGGGGGGGGTACAGGCGGGAATAAAGGTCTGGGATAAGGGGTTGTCGGCTGACGTGGGAGTAGGAGATGCAGGAGCAGAAAAATATCCCATCACTGCGCTGAATTGGAGTAACCAAACAGAGGAAGGAAGAAAAAGTATGAGAGATCTCAGGGAGATAATAATCAAGGGAATCAGAGAAGCCGTTCCCAAGGGATAGAATTTCGAACGGGCTTTTGAAAATCAGCAGAACAAGGACGAACCTCCAACAGTGTTCTTACAAAGATTATGAGAATTAAGGGACAGAAGTTTAGGGGTAACGTGAGGGGGAACTTCTTTACTCAGAGGGTGGTGGCTGTGTGGAATGAGCTTCCAGCAGAGGTGGTGGAGGCTGGATCGATTTTAACATTTAAAAGTAAAGTGGATAGGTATATGGACGTGAAGGGAATGGAGGGGTATGGTCTGTGCAGGTAGATGGGACTAGGGGAAAACAAATGGTCGGCACGGACTGGAAGGGCCGAGAGGGCCTGTCTCCGTGCTGTAATTGTTATATGGTTATATGGTTATATTTAGGAAGAATGTCCAGCAGTATTCGGGGATAGACCCTGATACGACCGCAGGTCAGCAGTTGTTGAAGGTTAATTTTGTAACAAAATCATGGCCGGATATTAGAAAGAAATTGGAAAAATTGGAAGATTGGAATGAAAAACCGTTGAATCAGTTGTTAACAGAGGCTCAAAAGGTATATGTAAGACGGGATGAGGAGAAACAGAAGGGAAAGGCAAAAATGATGTTGCAAGCAGTACAGCAAGGAGACAGAAGGGGGGAATCGAAGGTGATAGAAGGCCGGGTGCTCGTGGAGGACCGGGAGAAGAGGGGGAAGCGGGTAGTATTAGAGACGAGGAAGAGGTGAATGGAGTGACCGAAGTTGGGGTCCCCGCGGAAAACAAGGAACAAGGATCAGGAGGGTGGTACACGGGCCACCCTGGTGTTATTATTGTAAAGAGCCGGTCATTTCAAGGAAGGGAAATGTCCCAAGCTTACGACGGGAGGTGCAGTCGTAACACACTCATGGAGGAGAATAAAGAATAGGGGAGTCAGGGGTTCCGCTCCCTGGGGTGGGTGTATGGGATACACACAGGAACCTCTGGTAAACTTGAGATTAGGACCCCAGGGAGAGGATTTGATATTTATGGTAGATTCGGGAAGCAGAAAGATCGAGTGTAACTAAGGTACCAGAAGGAATGAGATTGGGTAAAAAACAAGTTAGAATCTCAGGGGTAGAAGGGAAAGTGATGACATTACCCGAGGTAGAAGGGGTGGTGGTGAAATATGAGAAGAATCGGGAAACTATGGAAGATTAATCTTGGTACCCCAGGCAGGATAAATTTGATGGGAAGAGACTTACAAAATTCAATTAGGAATGGGAACAGCCCCCGTAGGGGGACAGATAATAGTCCAATTGTATAAATTGACCACGGAGGACGAGGGAAGAATAGTCCCGCAGGTGTGGCCAAGAAGGAAACCGGGGTGGGCTGCAGATCCCACCCTTGAAAATAGCTCTGAAAAAAGAAAGTGAGATAGTACGGGTAAGGCAATATCCAATTTCTATGGAAGGAAGAAGAGGACTTCAGCCAATTATAGAGAACTTACTAAAGGACGGTATATTAGAGAGTTGTATGTCCCCATATAACACCCCCGTACTCCCCGTAAGGAAGACCGACGGGACGTTCAGATTGGTCCAGGATCTCAGGGAATTAAATAAGGTAGTTAGAACGCGACACCCGGTAGTCCCGAACCCGTATACCATAATGGGACGGATACCCCCGAATCACAAGTGGTTCAGTGTGGTATCTAGGACACCTGATAAGCAATGGGAAAAGGAGAATAAACCCGGAAAGGATAGCAGGAATTACCGGACTGCCAATGCCGAAGAATAAGAAGGAGATTAGGAAGTTTCTTGGACTGATTGGATATTGTAGATTATGGATAGATGACTATACCCGACAGGTTAGGTTTCTATATGATAAATTAAGTGAAGAAAATGATAAAGTAAATTGGGAATCCAGGGACGAACACCAGTTTAGGAAATTCAAGAACAGTTTAATCACTGCCCCTGTACTGGCTCTTCCCGGCTATATGGACCAGCCATTCCATCTTTTTGTGAATGCAGGAAAATGGAATTGCGCTGGAGTCCTACTAACCCAGGAGAAAGGAGGGAAGCGGCAGCCCGTCGCGTTCCTCTCCAAACTCTTGGATCCAGTATCGCGGGATGGCCAGTATGTATCAAGCGGTAGCGGCAACAGCAGTGTTAGTGGAGGAAAGTAGGAAAGGAAATTGATGGGTTTTTGGAGGAACTCTGGTGGTGTCCACTCCCCACACAGTCCGGACGATACTAACTCAGAAGTCCAGTCGTGGTTTGAGACGGATTCTAGAATCTTGAAGTATGAGGTAATACTTATGGAGAAGATGATTTGACCATAGTAACGGATAAAAACCTAAATCCTCTCAGTTTTGTACTCGGCAGGTGCTGAGCAGGAAGGAGAGTTATCAGAACATGATTGTAGTGAGATAATAAACTTCAGACAAAGAGTAGGGAAGATTTAGAAGAACGACCGCTCGAGACAGGGAAAGATGGTTCATTGATGGTTCTTCCCGTTGCATAGACGGAAAAGGGAATATAGTGGTATGTGGAGTATGCTATAATACCGGGAGAAGGGTTGAAAAAAGTGGAAAGCAGGCAGGTTACCAGGAAGTTGGTCCGCGCAAACGTGTGAACTGTATGCATTACTGAGGGCATTGGAAAACTATTGAAAGGGAAAGAAGGAACTGTGTTGTATACGGATTCCAAGTATGCCTTTGGTGGTGGTACACACCTTTGGAGAAAATCTGGAAAGAAAGAGGGATGATTACAGCTAGAGGGAAAGAGTTGGCTCATGAACAGTTAATTGAGAAAGCTTTGGAAGCACTAAAATTGCCAGAAAGAATAGCGGTGGTCCATGTAGCAGGCCACCAGAGAGGGAATTCGCTGGAAGCTAGAGGGAATAGGGCAGTCGATAGTGCCGCTAAGACAGCGTCGACGGAAGGAACGGTAAAAATGCTGTCTCTAATACCGTTGAGAGATGGAATAGAGAAGATACCTGTATTCTCGTGGGAGGAGGAAGATAAAATGAATGAGTTGGGTGCCCGGCGCTCCACGGACGGGAAGTGGTGGACGCCGGACGAAAAACAAATAATTACTAAAGGATTGACGAGGGATTTGATTAGACAACTACATTCGCAATCACACTGGGGTGCTCAGGCTCTGTGCGACACGATCCTACGAACTTATGCCTGTAGAGGCATTTATACTTTAGCCAAGCAGGCAGTGTCTGGTTGTGTAGTGTGTCAAAAGGTGAATAAGAAGGTAATGAGAGCTGTCCCAGGGGGAGGACAACAATTGGCCATTAGACCCTTCCAGAGAATACAGGTAGACTTCACAGAATTACCAAAAGTACAGCAGTGGAAATATCTTCTGGTTATAGTGGATCACTTCACCAGGTGGGTAGAGGCATTTCCCATGATAGCTGGAACAAATCATCCCACGATATGGAGTAATTGAATCCATAGACTCAGATCGAGGAACACATTTTGCTTCCAAGGTGCACCTATTAATTTGTCGCGCCTTGGGAATAAACTGGAAGCTGCATACTCCATGGCACCCCCAGAGTTCGGGGAGAGTGGAGCGGATGAATGCCACTCTAAAAATACAGATAACTAAATTAATGGAGGAGACGGGGTTACCCTGGACTAAATGTCTACCAATTGCTCTATTGCGAATACGGATGGCACCACGAAAGGATATTGCGGTGTCTCCCTTATGAAATGTTGTTTGGATTGCCTTATTTTGGGAAGGTGGAAGGCACACCAACCTTTGAGGGAGGTGATGTATTCTTGAGGAACTATTTACTGGCAGTGTCCCGTTCCGTTACAGAATTAAAAGCGAAAGGATTATTGGCTCAAAGCCCGCCACTTGACTTTCCGATACACGCTGTAAAGGCCGGCTGGGTACTGGTCAAGAATTGGAAGGAGGAGAAACTCCAGCCCAGGTGGACTGGCCGTACCTAGAATTACCGAGACAGCAATACGAACAAAAGAAAAAGGGTGGACCCACGCGATCCGGGTTAAAGGACCCGTCGATCCACCCGTTCCTGAGGAGGAGGAACAGTGGATGGTGAAGCCGGGAAGTAAACCCCTAACAGTAATTTTAAAAAAAAAGCATTGAATGTATAACTGACAGTATGAAAGTAGCAGTCGTGGTATTGTTTGCTTTGTATGTAATTGTTGTAAAAGGTATTAATAATTGTAATAAATGTTATCATCCTATTCAATACAGAGGGGTAATAACCAGATCATATACCTATCATTCCCTGTGAACAAAGTATGCCATGACCCTTAAGACTAGAACCATTTGTAAAGAGGGGGGAAAGGAGTATTTGATGGCAGGCAATAGGGGTATATAGGTAAGTTTGGGGCCGTTACCTGCCCAAGGGGAGAGAGATGGGTTTGTGGTACAGTTAGTTTTCCCTTCTCAATCGTAAAATGGGCAATAGATAAGACGAAGGGGAAGTAATAAAAGAGGTTACTGAGGTAGTAGTCACTAAGCCTCCCCCTCCCCCACATACTCAGCCTCAAGTCACCAGAGACACTGTACGAAGAGATAATGAAGCAGATCGAGATCCCTGAAGGAGAACAAAAAAACCTGTTTGTGGACTTGGCCATCCGGATAGCTGGAATCCTGAATGTGACTAGCTGTTGGGACTGCGGAGGACCACTGATGAATTCACGTTGGCCGTGGTAGGGGATCCATTTGTTGAAATATGGGACCTGATGGAGTGGAACCTGACAGTTGGAGAAGACCGAGATCCCCAGGTATGGGTCCTGACAGACGCTCCGGTCGGGACTGAGTGTATCGCTAGGCCCTTGGGCAAAGGATGCCCGTCCTAGTAGGCAGCAGCCCCTGCCAGCGCATCGTCACCCAGTGGCCAAATCAGTCCCGAGTGTGGTGGCCAGAGGAGCCTAAATGGTATCTAACTAAGAAATATGGGAAAAACTGCGCTATCCGGATGGAGATCGATGGAGTGGAATCAGCCGGACTATGGAACTGCACCGGGAATAACCCTTATCAGGGGATCCCAGTATTGCGAGATATATGGAACAAGGTTGCCTCTAGTGGACCGGCCCCTGAAGGACTGTTATGGATGATAACATTTATCACAATTATTAATACCTTTTACAACAATTACATACAAAGCAAACAATACCACGACTGCTCCTTTCATACTGTCAGTTATACATTCAATGCTTTTTTTTAAAATTACTGTTAGGGGTTTACTTCCCGGCTTCACCATCCACTGTTCCTCCTCCTCAGGAACGGGTGGATCGACGTCGACCCACCGTAAATATGGGGTTCTAGGTACGCAGTCCACCGGGCTGGACCTTTACAGGGTGTGGTATTGGAAAGTCGAGTGGTGGGCTTTGAGCCAATAATCCTTTTAGCTTTTAATTCTGTAAGGGAACGAGACACTGCCAGTAAATAGTTCCTCCAAACGTCAATTTCCTACTTTCCTCCACTAACACTGCTGTTGCCGCTACCGCTTGAATACATACTGGGCCATCCCCCCCTGCGATACTGGATCCAAGAGTTTGGAGAGGAACGCAACGGGCTGCCGCTTCCCTCCTTTCTCTTGGGTTAGTACTCCCAGCGCAATTCCATTTTCTGCATTCACAAAAAGATGGAATGGCTGGTCAATAGCCGGGAGAGCCAGTACAGGGGCAGTGATTAAACTGTTCTTTAATTTCCTAAACTGGTGTTCGTCCCCGGATTCCCACTTTACTTTATCATTTTCCTTCACTTAATTTTATCATATAGAAAACCTAACCTGTCGGGTATAGTCATCTATCCATAATCTACAATATCCAATCAGTCCAAGAAACTTCCTAATCTCCTTCTTATTCTTCGGCATTGGCAGTCCGGTAATTCCCGCTATCCTTTCCGGGTTTATTCTCCTTTTCCCATCGCTTATCAGGTGTCCTAGATATTTAACTTCTCGTTCTACAAACTGTAATTTACTTTTAGACACTCTCAACCCCTTTTCCCCCAGAAAGTTCAGAGGGCTATTGTTGCGTCCTTAACTGCCTCCTCTTCTTTACCCCTGATAGTAATAAAATCGTCCACATAACTGCATCAGCTGTGCCTCATCAGTCCTCGGGACGTCCTCTAATACTTGTTCTAATATCTGTCCAAACAGGTTCGGGGACTCTGTAAATCCTGAGGGAGTGCAGTTCCACCGATACTGCTGTTTCCTTTGGGTCTCTGGTTTTCCCATTCAAACGCAAAAAGGTCCCTGCTCTCTTCAGCCAGGGGACAGCTCCAAAAAGCGTCTTTAAATCTACCACACTGAACCACTTGTGTGATTCGGGGTATCCGTCCCATTATGGTATAACGGGTTCGGGACTACCGGGGTGTTCGCGTTCTAACTACCTTATTTAATTCCCTGAGATCCTGGACCAATCTGAACGTCCCGTCGGTCTTCCTTACGGGGAGTACGGGGGTGTTTATATGGGGACATACAACTCTCTAATATACCGTCCTTTAGTAAGTTCTCTATAATTGGTCTGAAGTCCTCTTCTTCCTTCCATAGAAATTGGATATTGCCTTACCCGTACTATCTCACTTTCTTTTTTTCAGAGCTAATTTTCAAGGGTGGGATCTGCAGCCCACCCCGTTTCCTTCCTTGGCCCACACCTGCGGGACTATTTCTTCCCTCGTCCTCTGTGGTCAATTTATACAATTTGGACTATTATCTGTCCCCCTAACGTGGGCTGTTCCCATTCCTAATTGGATTTTGTAAATCGCTCCCCATCAAATTATCCCTGCCTGGGGTACCAAGATTAAATCTTCCATAGTTTCCCGATTCTCATATTTCACCACACCCCTTCTACCTCGGGTAATGTCATCACTTTCCCTTCTACCCCTGAGATTCTAACTTGTTTTTTACCCAATCTCATTCTTCTGGTACCTTAATTACGCTCGATCTTTCTGCTCCCGAATATACCATAAATATCATATCCTCTCCCTGGGGTCCTAATCTCAAGTTGACCAGAGGTTCCCGTGTGTAAGTCCCATACACCCCAGGGAGGCGGAACCCCTGACTCCCCTATTCTTCCTCCCATGAGTGCGTACAACTGCACCTCCCGTCGTAGCTTGGGACATTCCCTCTTGAAATTGACCCGGCTCTTTACAATAATAACACCGGGGTGGCCCCGTGTACCACCCTCCTGATCCTTGTTCCTTGTTTTCCCCGGGGATCCCAGCTTCGGTCCTCCATTCACCTCTTCCTCGTCCTCTAATACTACCGCTTCCTCTTCCCTGGTCTCCACGAGCACCCGGCCTTCTATCACCTTCAATTCCCCCCTTCTGTACTCCTTGCTGTACTGCTTGCAACATCATTTTTGCCTTTCCCTTCTGTTTCTCCCTCATCCCGTCTTACATATACCCTTTTGAGCCTGTTAACAACTGATTCAATGGTTTTTCCATTCCAATCTTCCAATTTTTCCAATTTCTTTCTAATATCCGGCCATGATTTTGTTACAAAATTAACCTTCAACAACTGCTGACCTGCGGTCGTATCAGGGTCTATCCCCGAATACTGCTGGACATTCTTCCTTAATCTTTGTAAGAACACTGTTGGAGGTTCGTCCTTGTTCTGCTGATTTTCAAAAGCCCGTTCGAAATTCTGTCCCTTGGGAACGGCTTCTCTGATTCCCTTGATTATTATCTCCCTGAGATCTCTCATACTTTTTCTTCCTTCCTCTGTTTGGTTACTCCAATTCGGCGCAGTGATGGGATATTTTACTGCTCCCGCTTGAGCCTGTAACCCCTTATCCTGCCTGTCTGACCATCTGTCTTTCTTCTGAAGTAAACAAACTTCCCCTTATTGACATCATTGTCTGCCAACTCTTTTTTTTTTCTCCCTGGGCCCCATTAATTTATTACCCTTCTCCAACCAGAATGTTTATCTAAACAAACCATAAAAGCTGCTTGTTGTTCAGCAATTAACTTATTTCTAATTGTGTTCAAACCATTCCCCCCTACAATTCCCAAATTCCAATTCCTAGTTTAAATACATACGACTAACAATTTTCCAAATTAACTTTACTGAAAAGAAATCTATAGTAGCCAAGCAACCTACATTTTCCAACTTCCCCTTTTTAAGTTGCGATGATACAAAGCGTTGTCCGTTACCTTACAATAACCTCCCTCATTGCTTACAATTTCTTAAAGGAACACACACACATACCCTTACAACATGTCGCCCACAGCAAACAAACCTATCACATATACAAACCTCCTCATTCATACAAAACAGGTTTACACACATCACATTAGTTCCATTCTTACTTCAATGAGATTGTTTGAAACAACTCAATATTTTTCATTAAAACATTTTTGGCCCTAGGAACTGATCTATTTGTTCAGCCAGTCCCAAGGGGTCTTCCAATAAACTTGTCATCTCCTTTTTAAAGTTCCTCTCCTCTATACTGGTGAGAGGCACATTTACAAATCCCATCCCCCCGGCATTTCCCCCTAACGGGACCTCCCTGAGGGGCTTCATTCGAACAGACCGCTCTAATCTCTGTTCCTCTGCCCTCGTTTGAGATCGCGTCCTCCGACTACTGCCTGGGACACCCGTCCCATCCTTGTCCTCAGTTTTTATTTCCTCTTCCTCATCTGACTGGCTCTCTTCTTCACCTTCTACTTTCTGTAATTCTCTATACTCTGTCTCTTCTGAACAGAAAGCGGACAGGTTTTTTTACTGCCGATCCGCTCTGGCTTAGTGGGACCTCCTGGGCAGATTGCAGCCGGCGCTGATGGGGATATATTTGGGGGCTGGGATTCATATGGTGGGGGCAGTCTCCGTAGGTGATCATCACCAATTGGTGGCCAGTCAGGTTCATCCTGCTCTCTTTCCGTCTTTAACGGAAAAAAAAAAAAACATCCCCATTATTGGGTTTCCAGCACTGGGCATAATCCTTTTCTATTTGATTCGGCGTTTGTCTTTCATTCACAAAAACATTCAACGCCTGTCTCACCCAGTCCTCATTTGAACCCAACCACGGCCACCACACTGCGCTCCCTCGAATAGGCTCCTTTGGCCACTCAAAGTAACAAAACTTTATCATAGTTTCCTTACTCTTACCCCGGGTCTTCCCGTCACCCCATCCATACAACATTCGCCCCAACGGACTATCGGGCGGAATGTTAGGCTCCATATCAGTATGAGCCTCATCCCGGTTCCCCGGACCCTTACGTCTCCCGTTCCGGTTTCCCATCGTCTCGTCGGACTATCCCCGTCCGACAGACCCCGGTCACCCAGGCAATACTTAATAGTCGCTTTTCTTACCTGGGTCCTGTGCACAAGAATCGCTCGACCGTCCCTACGTATTTACCTTACACCCCCTCTTGCTTCCCGAGTCTTTTTCACCGAATATCACTCGCTCAAACTGCTGATGGCAAGCAAGGAGATCAGACTGCTGAAATCAGCAGGGTGCACCTTCCCCTCCTTCTTTGCCTCCACCAAGCAGCCGGAGTGGCGATCGCGGACGAGCCCCCAATTTGTGAGATACCCTTTATGCTCACAATTAATACTCAAAGACTAAATCTTGGAAGCAAGAGATTTCTTTATTTTACGAGTCTGCAGACCGGGTGCTTCTCCAATTCGAGACACCCCGAAGCCAGAGAAATCATCCCCCTTTATACACAGAATCTTACATTCAACCTCCCCTCCTGACCCTTCTCCAATCAGGGTCAGAGGTGCACAATCTGTAGGTACATCCCACCGTACATCCCCTCGCACCTCCCATTATCATACATTGCATGTTCAAACATGTTCATGGTAATGAGCAATTTCTTGACCAGGGGTGTGTTGTAATATTCATTTATTCTATTAAGCATGCTCAGTTGCTCATGACCTGGCCTAGTTTTACTCACCTCCTAGTGAACCCTCTCAGTTCTCCTATATCAGTACTAAAGCTAAGCTATAGTGACAAGGGTCCCATCTATCACTCCCTTCCACTGATAGGGATCTCTCTACATCTCTCCCTTCTACCGCTATACAATGCTATCACTTCTTACTCAAGGACTCAAGGATGGGTCTGGCAACCTTCAGACACTGCTGTGTCAGAATCCTCTCTCCAGCCCCTCTCTGTTTGAATTCTCTTTAAAACTCCTTTCTTTAATAGGGTTTAATCACTTTATCCCTCACAAGTCTTTGAGCATTAATTGTGAGCATAAAGGGTATCTCACATTTACATCAATTAGCATTAGTGTCAAAAGCAAGATAGTGCTGATAAATAGAAGGAAATGTTGGAAAAACCTGGCAGATCACTTAATGCCTTTCCAGGGAGCCCAGGCCTGTGGATGGAGCAGAGCCTGGGCCTTTCCTGTGAGCCCAGGCCTGTCGGCCTTGAGAAGAACCTGGGACTTTCCTGGAAACCTAGTTCTCTAGAGGGAGCAGAACAGAGCAGAGCCTGGGCCTTTCCTGGGAACCCAGGCCTGTGGAGGGAGCAGAGCCTGGCCTTTTCATGGGAGCCCAGGTACATAGGCTGAGAGCAGAGCTTGGGTCTTTCCTGGGAGCCCAGGTCCGTAGGCCACGATCAGAGCCTGGGTCTTTCTTGGGAGCCCAGGTACATAGGCCGAGAGCAGAGCCTGGGTCTTTCCTGGTAGCCCAGGCCTGTAGGAGGAACAGAACCTGGGACTTTCCTGGGAATCCAGGTACGTAAGCCGAGAATAAAGCCCGGGCCTTGCTTGGGAGCCCAGGCCCATAGGGTGGGAGCAGAGCCTGGGACTTTCCTACTGCTGTGTGTCTTTGTACTCTGTGGCCTGATGGGAGGGGCAGCGATGGCCCCTGCTCCTCAGCCCATCCTCAGCGAAAGGGAATGGACCCAGGGTGAGTGTGGGCAAGGCCCTGGGGGTGGGAGAGAGGGGGAAGGGGTGGGAGAGAGGGGGAAGGGGTGGGAGAGAGGGTGAGAGGTGGAAGGGGTTGGGAGAGAGTGGGAAGGGGTGGCAGAGAGTGGGAAGGGGGTGAGAGAAGGCACGAAATCACTATCAAAATATGCAGGGGACCGGGGGACACAATTTCTTGGTGGCCGCGTGCGCGTGCGCACACTCACACACGCGCGAGGCTTCGGAGGCTCAATTCAGCGTTAAATGCAGCTCAACTCTGCCTGTCTCGCTGGGTTAACCGACAGCCCTGTCTGGACTTACGGGACACCAGCGCTGCTTTTCCGTGCCGGCTGTAAACCTGGGCCATATTTCCCGCAAGTCCAGGCAGGGCTCTAGGTTAATCTGGCGGGACAGGCAGAGCTGGGTTTAGCACTGCTTCTCTGCGCTGGCTGTGGGCCTGGGGGCACCGCGCCCGTCTGTCTCCCGACGTCTCTCGCCACCCGTGGAGGGGCACTCAGGTGGGGACGGGACAGCGCCGGAGACCGGGATCAATCCTGGCTGCGGATGAGGCGCAGGTCTGTGTCGAGAGTGTTTTGGCACGTCACCCTCCTCCAATCACTGCACTCTATCCTCGGTCCCACCCCCCCCCCCCCCCCCCCCCACTTGTGCTTCTGACCAACACCTCCCTCCTCCAATCATCGCACTGAATCATCATGTCCCGCCCCCATTGCCTGCTGACCGACGTCTCTCTCGTCCAATCGGCGCCCTCCCTCGATCAGCAGTCCCACCTCCACTGTCTCACAGAAAGCGGAGATTACAGCGGGTTTTAAAATCCGGATTACAAAAAAATGGGGGGGCACGTCCCCCACCTCTCGATAACAGAGGGAGGACGTGTCTCCCCTGCCCCCCCCCCCCCCCCGGGATTTCCGCCCCTGGGTGGGAGAGAGGGGGAAGGGAGTGGGAAAGAGAAAGGGGGCAGGTGATGAGAAAGGGGAGGGGATGAGAGAGAGCTAGTGTGGAGAGAGAGAGAGAGAGGGGGAGGGGAAAGAAAGAGAGAGGGGAAAGACTGAGGGAGAGAGATAGGGAGGGGTAAGAGAGAGGGAGGGGGGGAGAGAGAGAGAGAGAGAGGGACGGGGAGAGGGGGAAGAAGATTGGAGGGAGGCAGGGGGTGAAAGAGAAGGGGGCAGAGAGAGACGGGGAGGGAGGAGAGAGAAATCACTGGAGGAGAAAGGAAGCACAGTCAGGGTGTGAGATACCCTTTATGCTCACAATTAATACTCAAAGACTAAATCCTGGAAGCAAGAGATTTCTTTATTTTACGAGTCTGCAGACCGGGTGCCTCTCCAACTCGAGACACACCGAAGCCAGAGAGATCATCCCCCTTTATACACAAAATCTTACATTCAATCTCCCCTCCGGACCTTTCTCCAATCAGGGTCGGAGGTGCACAATCTGTAGGTACAACCCACCGTACATCCCCTCGCACCTCCCATATCATACATTGCATGTTCAAACATGTTCATGGTAATGAGCAATTTCTTGACCAGGGGTGTGTTGTAATATTCATTTATTCTATTAAGCATGCTCAATTGCTCATGACCTGGCCCAGTTTTACTCACCTCCTAGTGAACCCTCTCAGTTTTCCTATATCAGTACTAAAGCTAAGCTATAGTGACAGGGGTCCCATCTATCACTCCTTTCCACTGATAGGGATCTCTCTACATCACCCCCTTCTCTAGCTATACAATGAATCTCTTCTTACTCAAGGCCTCAAGGATGGGTCTGGCAACCTTCAGACACTGCTGTCAGAATCCTCTCTCCAGCCCCTCTCTGTTTGAATTCTCTTTAAAACTCCTTTCTTTAATAGGGTTTAATCAGTTTATCCCTCACAAGGGTAACCCCTCCCCATCTGGCCCCAACTCCGCCCCCCTCCAGTCTCTGTAAACCCCATCTGTGTGACCTCTTCCCCTCTCAATATACCCCCTCCCTTTCTCTTTGACCCCTACACCCTTCGCCATCTGTGTGACCGTTTCTTGTCCAGCCCCCACACCCTCTCCCTGTCTCTGTGACACTCCCATCTCCCCCAAAGCCCTCGTACAGAGTAATATTAGATCAGCCTGTAAATTCTAATGCAAGGATTTTAAAAGTGTCTAAAGAAGTCTCCACCCGAAACATCACCTATTCCTTTTCTGTCCCCAACTCCTCCCCTGTCTCTGTAACCCTTTTCCCTCTCACACCTACACCCCTTCCCCTCTGGCCTCTGAACCCGATACCCCGTGTCAGTGACCCCTTCCCCTCCAGCCCCCACACTTCTCCCCTGACCCCCCAGCCACAACCTCCCAGTCATCGAACAGAGTAATATTAGATCAATCTGTTAATTTGTAAATTCTAATGCAAGGATTTTAAAAGTGTCTAAAGAAGGGCCTCAACCCAAAACGTCACCTATTCCTTTTCTCCAGAGATGCTGTCTGACCCACTGAGTTACTCCAGCTTTTTGTGTCTAAAATAATGATATTATTGTTAACTGTTGTGGCTCAGACTAAAATTCATCAGACATTATGTAAATAGAACATAGAGCACAGAACAGGAACAGGCCCTACCGCCCACAATGTTTGTGCCTAACATGATGCCAAACTAATCTCATCTGCCTGCATGTCTTCCATTTCCCTGCATTCCCTGCACTCCCATAAAAATCGCTTAAATGCCACAATGGTTTCTGCTTCCACCACCACCACCCCTGGCAGCACGTTCCAGGCCCCCACACAACTGTGTAAAACAAAACTCTCCTTGAAACTATCCCCCTCTCACATTATAACTGTGCCCTCTGGTGTGGGATTCGTCCAACCAGGGGGAAATGATTACATAGAAACATAGAAAATAGGTGCAGGAGGAGGCCATTCGGCCCTTCGAGCCAGCACCACCATTCATTGCGATCATGGCTGATCGTCCCCAATCAATAACCCGTGCCTGCCTTCTCGCTATATCCCTTGATTCCACTTAGTTCTGACCATCTACTCTATCTCTGCCTCTCATCATCTTTTTATATATCAGGTCTCCCCTCAAGCTCTGATGTTCCAGAGAAAACATTTCAAGTCTGTCCAACCTCTCCCTGTAGCTAATACCCACTACACCAGGTGGCAGTATTGTGGTAGACAATGTCTGCACCCTCACAAAACTCTCCCTGCAGCGAACACCCTCTTATTCAGGCAGCATTCCACATCTGCAGTTCCTTCCCACACATATTGTCTGCTCCACTGCAAAATCTCTTCAAGGTTTCATTTCCTCCTCTCTCCGACAAAAGTTCTGCAACGTGCTCTCTCGTTGCTCATCACCACCTATCTCTCTTGTTTCCCTTTCCGCTGACTCTTAGTCAGAAGAAGGGTGTCGACCCAAAACGTCATCTATTCCTTTTCTCCAGAGATGCTGTCTAAACCGCTGTTACTCCAGCTTTTTGTGTCTATCTTCAGCTGCTTCTCAGACTAGAGGCATGTGACTAGTGGTGTGCCTCAGGGTGCAGTGCTGGGCCTGTTACTGTTTGTCATCTACATCAATGGTTTGATGAGAACATACAGGCCAAGATTATCAACTTTTCTGATGATACAAAAGTGGATGGTTTTGCAGATAGTTAAGATGGTTGTGTAAGATTGCAGCAGGATCTGGATCGATTGGCCAGGTGGGCTGAGGAATGGTTGATGGAATTTAATACAGAGAAATGTGAGGTGTTGCATTTTGGGACGTCTAACATGGGCAGGACCTACACAGAGAATGGTAGGCCTCGGAGTAGTGTTATAGGGCAGAGGGATCTCGAAGTACAGGTGCTTGGTTCCTTGAAGGTGGAGTAGCAGGTAGATAGGGTGGTCAAAAGGCACATTGGCCTTCATCAGTCAGAATATTGAATATAGAAGTTGGGAGGTCATGTTGCATTTGTATAAGATGTTGGTGAGGCCGCATTTAGAGAATTGTGTTCAGTTCTGGGCTCCATGTTATAGGAAATATGTTGTCAAGCTGGAAAGGGTACAGAGAAGATTTACAAGGATGTTGCCAGGACTTGAGGGTCTAAGCTGCAGGAAGAATCAAGGATTTATTGTCATGTGTCCCAGATAGAATAATGAAATTCTTACTTGCAGCAGCACAACAGAATATGTACACATAGTACTCTGTAAACGATGTAGTAAACGAGAGAGAGAAAAATGTTCAGTGTGTGCATATATACATGTACTCACAACAGGCATGTGCCGTGAGTAATTAGTCAGGGTAGGCAGTCAGTATCTTTGGTCTTTTAAAAATCTTGAAAACCACGTATGCGCAGATTGTTCTCTCCCCGGTGAGCTGTCAGTCGGCTTTTAAAAGAAACTTGTGCTGCACATGCGCAGTAGGCTGCTGCACAGCACATGCACACAGTCCACCGTATAAAGGCAGAATTTCAGCTGCCTTTATTGACCGTTGCCACTGATGGCTTGAAGCAGCGTCGATGGCACATGAATAGCACATGTTAAATGTACTGCGGATGAAAGGCACGGAGAATTATGCCTACCTTGGAGATCGATCTCTTAGGTAGGCATAATTCGCCCGTACCTTTACTGTTTATATTTAATAATTACCATTTTATAATTTTATTCAGGATAGGCAGTGCCGACCTTGCCTATGGTGGCGGCACGTGCCTGACTCACAAATACACATATATACTAGTGCAGCTGGGACATGTTAGCCAGTGTGGGCAAGTTTCCACTCTGTATCACTCTTTGACTCTAACTTCCTCCACACCCTCTCCAAGACTCAACATCCTTCCTTTTATGGGGCGGCCAGTGCTGCATGCAATACTCCATATACAGCCTGACCAAAGTTCTTCTGAGCTAAATGAGGAAGAATATTTATCTGGGCTGTGAAGAAATAGTTAGTTCTGTGTTTGTGCAGGAAGTGAAACGAATGATAAATTAAAGCAAAGTGAAATAGGCAAATCTTTCAGGGCTGATCAGATATATCTGAGGACACTGGGAACTTCGAGAGGAAATTGAATGTTGTACACACAAGCATGAATATATTAATGGCACTGTAGTAGAGATGGTCAAAAGCTTTGTTCATAGCAATAGATCTCACCAGCAATTTGTCTCGGACCAGCCACATCAAAGCACACAACATCCTTAGAAGGCTCAGGATGTTTGACATGTCCCCAACAACTCTCACCAACTTCTACAGATGCATCTTATGCACCAGATGCACCACGGCATGGTTTGGGGACAGCTCCATCACAGACTGCAAGAAATTATAGAGAGGTGTGGACGTAGCCCAAACCATCATACAAACCACCTCCTTTTCACTGACTTAATCTACACTTCACGCTGCCTCAGCTAGACCGCCAACATAATCAAGGACCAGTCTCACCCCAGCCTTCTCCCCTCTCCCATCAGACTAGCTTGAAAATGCACTCCTCCAGATTCCCAGTTGTTATCAGATAACTGAATCGTCCTTACACGAGAGTGGTCCTGACCTCCCATCAACCCTTGGATTACTTTGAATCGTACAATCTTGAAGTAAACATGATTCCCTTGATCTTGTTTCTGCATCCTGTGGACAGCATGAATGTAACCATGTATAGCCTTTTAGCTGACTGGGTAGCGTGCAACAAAAAGCTTTTCACTCCACATAAATGAACAGCTTTTCACATGTAACAAAAGGTAAAGTAAACACCTCTAAAAGATCACTCATCTTCCTGCACTCCAACCTCTCCATATAGCTCGGGTCCCTCGAGTCCTGCCAACATAAATATTCTGTGCATTCTTTCCAGCTTAATGATATCTTTCCTATAACAGGGCGACCAACAATAAACACATTTTTCAAAATAAATGGATGTACCTTTAGAAAGGAGAGGAGAAATGTCTTTAGTCAGAGGGTGGTGAATCTGTGAGATTCATTGCCAGACAGCAGTGGAGGCCAAGATCTTGGGCATTTCTTGGGAATTGCTCATTGGACCAAGGCCCCAGAATCTTTCCCGTGAGCCGGCCCGACACAACAAGAGCTGCCTTTCCGAGATGGACTCAGCGTGCCATTCCGTGGAGAGACGTTTACTGTACAGGTTGCTCCTTTACACTCTACACTTCATTGCCTCGTCTTCCGTCCAGACACGTGGACACCTGGCAGTGGGAGCAGTCCCCAGAGGAGGTCTCTCTATAAGGGAGTCCTCCTCCTTTACATCGGGGGCCTGGGGTGGAGAGTGTTGCACAGAGCTGAGGCATGTAGCAGATATTGCAGTCTGTTCATGGATTCACCAGCCACCTGTCACTTCTGCAGTGAGGAAGAGACTGTGTTCCACGTGTATATGGGGTGTGAGAGGCTGCAGCCCTTGTATGAGTATCTGAAGGGGCTGCTCCTCAAGTTCTGGTTGCATTTTGTATTTTGGGCACAAGGCAGGGAGTGGGCAGGGTCGATCCGGAGGGTGCGATCTCCCTGTCGGCTTGCTCTTGGGCCTGGCCAAGATGGCCATCCATGGGTCCAGGCAGCGGGCAGTCGATGGTCACACCAGAGTCTGCTGCCTGTCACTCACCGGGCCAATGTCCGTGCTTGCGTGTCCCTGGGGAGGGAACACGTGGTGTTCACGGGATCTCTAGAGGCCTTCCATGAACGCTGGTCATAAGGATCCCTCTCCCTCTCCCTCTCCCTCTCCCTCTCCCTCTCCCTCTCCCTCTCCCTCTCCCTCTCCCTCTCCCTCTCCCTCTCCCTCTCCCTCTCCCTCTCCCTCTCCCTCTCCCTCTCCCTCTCCCTCTCCCTCTCTCCCTCTCCCTCTCCCTCCCTCCCCTCTCCCTCTCCCTCTCCCTCTCCCCCCCCCCTCCCCCTCTCCCTCTCCCCTCCCTCCCCTCTCCCTCTCCCTCTCCCTCTCCCTCTCCCTCCCCCTCCCCCTCCCCCTCCCCTCCCCCTCCCCCTCCCCCTCCCTCTCCCTCTCCCTCTCCCCTCCCCCTCGTCCCCCTCCCCCTCCCCCTCCCCCTCCCCCTCCCCCTCCCCCTCTCCCTCTATCCCTCCCTCATTAAACCCCTCTCCATCTCTCTCTCTGCCTCTCTTTCACTCCCCACCCCCCCTTCCTCATTTCTCTTACTTTTTGCTCTCTCACTCCCCCGTCTCCCTCCCCCAACCACCGTCACTCTCCTCTGAAGAAGGGTCTCGACACGAAACATCACCCATTCCTTTTCTCCAGAGATGCTGCCTGTCCCTCTGAGTTACTCCAGCAATTTGTATCTACTTTGGCGAGACAGGCAGGTTGAGCTCTTGTTACACGAGAGGAGCTCTGTCGACTGAGGAATAAAAGCACGCAAAAACACACCTGCATTCACGTGATGGTGCCAGCCAATAGCGAGGGTTCGCACTTCCCCAAGCCACCATTAGGTGCTACTACAGGACCCCCCCAGAACCCGAGGTAAGGAACCTAGCGGGAGGCCGAATGAGGCGACCAGACCGAGTGGAAACGAGGGGCGTTCAGGACGGGACCACACTTACCGGCACGGGAATCGAGTCCAGTCGAAGGGACGATGCTCAGCACAGCCCCAGAGTCAACGAGGAAGCAAAGCCCGGAACGACGGTCCCGGACGTAGAGGCAATGATTTTGGCCGACCGCGATAGTCTCTACTGACAATTGGCCGAGGCATTTCCCAGACACGAGCAGGGGGCGCGGCATTGGCACCCCAGCGTTGGTGGTAGTAGCACCACTGGCACTTACCCGGGTCTCCGGCGGGCAGCTGCGGCACGGCGATGGCAGCGGACAGCTGGACGTCTCTGCGTGGTTGCTGGTGTGAGGGCGCAGACACTCGGTTGATGGACTTACCGTCCTGCTGCTTGGCGAGCCACAGCTCGTCGGCCTTCAGCGAGCGGCAGGGGGTTGGCGAAATCAGAACCAGCGAGGAGCAGGCCAATGTCATCGGGCATCTGCTCCAGCCTGTTCGAAAAGCTGGCAGGGCTGGTGGCGGTTCATCAGAGCGAGCATCTCGCTCATCAGCGCAGATGGCCTGCAATCGCCGAGGCTGTCCATATGCAGAAGGCGGGCGGCGCGATTGCGGCGACTGAGCCCGAAAGTGTGGAGCAGCAGCTCCTTGAGGCCCTCGTATTTCCCGAACGAGGGCGGATTCTGCAGCTCCTGACTGAGCACCCCAACCATGTAAAAGTAGCGAGTGGCGTCCGCGACGATGTTGCGGAGTTCCAACTAGGCCTCAATGTGGGTGAACCACACTTGAGGCTGCACTGCCCAGAAAACAGGCAGTGTCAGGGCCACAGCGCTTTGCTGAGCGGGCTGGGCGTCGAGGTTTTCGCTGGCATTGATGCTCGGGATCCGAATTCACGATTGGACCGGCGGGGTCAACACTTTGGCGAGACGAGCAGGTTGAGTAAAACAAATCTTTATTTGTAAACGACGAAATGAAGTATACGCAAACCGCATGCTGAGTCACCCAGATATATGAAAGCTCCTGTTACACGGGTGGAGCTCAATCAATTAAGGAATGAAAGCCCGCGAAAACACACCCGCCATCATGTGATGACGCCAGCCAATAGAGAGGGTTCGCATTCCGCGAAGCCACCACTAGGTGCCGCTACAGGACCCTCCCTCGCTTCTCTCTCCCTCCTCTCTTCCCCTTTCATTTACCCCCTCCCCTCCCTCTCATCTCCCCCTCTCACTGCCCCCTCTTCAACCTGTCTGTCTCCTCCCTCTCTCCCCTCCTCTCCCCTCTCTATCTTATCTCTCTCTCTCTCCCTTGAACACTCCCTTTCACTCCCCACTTCCACATCTATTTTATTTTCTGCTCTCACTTCCCCATCTCCCAGCCCCCAACCTCCCTTCCTCTCTTCTCTCCCCCTCCTCTTCCTTATCTCCCCCTAGTATTCCCCTCTTCAACCTCTCGCTCTCTCCCCCTCTCTCACCCCCTCTCTCCCTCCCCTCTCTCTCCTCCCTCTCCCTCCCCATCTCTCCCCCTTTTTCTTCCCCTCTCTCTCTCTCTCTCTCTCTCTCTCTCTCTCTCTCTTCTCTCTCTCTCTCTCTCTCTCTCTCTCTCTCTCTTCTCTCTCTCTCTCTCTCTCTCTCTCTCTCTCTCTCTCTCCCTCTCTCACCCCCTCTCCCTCTCTCCCTCCCCCCTCTCCCTCCCCTCTCCCCTCTCTCCCCCCTCCCTCTCCCCTGTCTCACTTTCCCTATTTCTCCCTCTCTCTCCCCATCTGCCCCCTCTCCCCCCCTCTCTCTCCCCCTCTCTCTCACCCTCTCCCTCACCCTCTCCCTCTCTCCTCCTCTCTCCCCCCTCTCCCCTTCCCCCACATCCCTCTCCCCTCTGTTTCTCCCCCTCTCACTGCACTCCCGTCTCAGTGAATGGTCCACATACTGCATCAGGAAGTTACGCGACACTAACTCAGCGTCTGACCATTCTGACCTTCAATTCAGCAGTTTCTCAGATCACTAGAGCACTTTGTGTGTTTAGGCAAATAAAGATCATGGTACGCTGGTCCCAGCAGCCCTCATGCACAGAGAGCACTGTGCCATGGACCCATGAACCGACATAGGGCTGTGGGGAAAGAGTGGGTGGGGGCAGGGCAGGGCTGGATATACGTAAAAGCTTGACAAGCTTAAGCCTAGAGCCTCGAGATCTAGGGGGGCCTCGCAAAGCCGGATTTACCACTAGGCTTCATAGGCTGAAGGCTCGGGCCTCGAAATCTAGGGGGCCTCCGGCCAAGGCAGGACACCTGCCGTTCAAATCTGTGAAGGCCCCCCTCTCTATCTCTCTCTCTCTCTCTCTCTCTGTTTGACAATATCTGTCTCCGCCCGCCATCCGTGTCCGGGCCGCCAGGTCTCCGCTCTCTCCTCATCTGCCGGGATGGCAGGCCGCCTTGCACATGCGCACTGCTACGGCCAGCACATTCTCCCCCTGCACATCATCGGCCACCCTGCACACGCGCACTGCCACGGCAACTGGTCGGCGCTAGGCACGTTCTCCCTCGCTTTGAATTGTGAGAGATCTGGCTGCCATTGCTGTCTGGTCGCCACCTCGCGGCAACTGCTGAAAACCAACACAGATTCTCTCCCTGACCCTGGACCTGGAATAACTCGTGCTTCTGGTTTCCTGGTCCTCCATAAATATTGTAAATGGAATTTAAACTGGAGGTGGTGGAGGGCTGAACAATAACAGCCTATTGCATTTTATGTGTGCAATTGTGTATATATATGGTCTATGGTATATAAACACACTGAACTGTTATCTCCTGTTCTGTATTATGTTTACATATTGTGTTGTGATCCTAACTGCACAAAATATGGTGGTACAGCTGGTAGACTTGCTGCCTCACATGCCAGAGATCTGTGTTCGATCTTTGTCTTCGGGCACTGTCTGCACATTTCCCTGCAAGCGTGTGGGTTTCGTTCAACATCCCAAAGACGCATTGGCTGTGTAGGTTAATTTGTCTCTGTAAAATTGCCCCTAATGTGTAGGGAGTGGGGGAGCAAAGTGGGATAACAGAACTTGTGTGAATGGGACAGAAATGCTGGTGAAACTCAGCGGGAGAGGCAGCATCTATGGAGCGAAGGAAATAGGCAACGTTTTGGGTCGAGACCCTTCTTCAGACTGATATGAGGGTGGGGGGGACGGGAAGAAGAAAAGAAGAGGCGGAGACAGTGGGCTGAGGGAGAGCTGGGAAGGGGAGGAGAAAGCAGGGACTACCTGAAATTGAAAAAGTCAATGTTCATACCGCTGGGATGTAAACTGCCCAAGCAAAATATGAGGTGCTGCTCCTCCAATTTACAGTGGGCCTCACTCTGGCCATGGAAGAGGCCCAGGACACAAAGGTCGGATTCGGAATGGGAGGGGGAGTTGGTGCTGAGCCACCGGGGGGCACAAAAAAGAAAGGAAAAGGCGCAGACAGTAGGCTGTGGGAGAGCTGGGAATGGGAGTGGAAGGAGGGAGAAAGCAAGGACTATCTGGAATTAGAGAAGCCAATATTCATACCGCTGGGGTGTAAACTACCCAAGTAAATATGAGGTGCTGCTCCTCCAATATGCGGTGGGCCTCACTATGGCCTTGGAGGAGGCCCAGGACAGAAAGGTTGGATTCGGAATGGGAGGGGGAGGGGGAGTTGAAGTGTTGAGCCACCAGGAGATCTGGTTGGTTATTGTGAACTGAGTGGAGGTGTTGTGCAAAGCGATCGCCAAACCTGCACTTGGTCTCACCGAGGTTGATCATAAGCTGAATAATCCAACCACATTTTTGTTTGGAAGTGGAAAGAAATAATAGAAATTGCATTCATTGCAACGTGTAAAAGGAGTTGAGATACTGTATTAGAATTTTGCTGCATGTCATTGTGGTATATATCATAGGTAGTCTGAAGAAGGGTTTCGGCCCGAAACGTTGCCTATTTCCTTCGCTCCATAGATGCTGCCTCACCCATTGAGTTTCTCCAGCACTTTTGTCTACTTCGACTTTTCAGCATCTGCAGTTCCTTCTTAAACATGATATATATTGTCTTGATTGGTGAATATGTTTAGTTTGTGACTTAATTTGAAGCAGAAATAATATATGAATGCTTCATTGAGCATAATTCCGACAGGTAACTACGCACTTTGTCCGAGCACATTATCGCACGCATCATGCAAGCCGTCTTAAATGACCACCTAAACTGTCATTTGGTAACTGAAAAAGCTGCCAAGGTTGCCCGGCAGACAACAGAGACAAAAATTAAGTGAGAGCCCTGCAAGGTGTATAATATTTTTGACACTGTCATAGGCCTTTTTTACATATGCTGTCACAACACACTGTAGTCTCTAAACAACCCTTCAGTAATTTTCCTTGCCCTCCATTTCAGAATGATAGTGTTTTAAGCTGTTAACTCGACACTAGCACTGGCAATAAATAAATAAATAAAAAGCACAGTTTTCCAGCCCCAATACAATACAAATCCTTGTATTGTATTGTACATTGTATTGTGTAAGAGGGTAAGGGGGAGGATGAGTGCCAGGGCAGTTTACTGTTCTGGATGTCAGATGTGGGAGGTCATGCAGTCAGATAGCTCGCCAGACGTCCACATCTGTCAAATGCGTCAAGATGGCGCTCCAAATGGACCGTATTCGGTACCTGGAGCAGCAGCTCGATGACCTCCATTGGTCAGGGAGAGTGAGGAAGCCATAGAGAGGAGCTACAAACAGGTGGTCACTCCAAAACCACAGGAGGCATAAAAGTGGGTCACGGTTAGGAGAGGCACGGGGCAGAGGCAGGGACTAGAGAGTACCCCGGTGGCTGTACACCTTGGCAATAAGTACTCCTGTTTGCGTACTGATGGGGAGCACAGCCTTACTGGGGGTAGCAACAGCGACTGGGCCTCCGGTACAAAGACCGGCCCTGTTGCTCAGAAGGGTAAGGAAAAGAAGAGGAGGGCAGCAGTAATAGGGGACTCTATAGTTAGGGGGTCAGATAGGCGATTCTGTGGACGCAGTCAGGAGACCCGGATGGTAGTTTGCCTCCCTGGTGCCAGGGTCCGGGATGTGACTGAACGTGTCCAAGATAACTTGAAATGGGAAGGAGAGGAGCCAGAGGTCGTGGTACATATAGGTACCAATGACATAGGTAGAAAAAGAGAGGAGGTCCTGAAAGGAGAATTTAGGGAGTTAGGAAGAGTGTTAAGGAGAAGGACCGCAAAGGTAACAATCTCAGGATTACTGCCTGTGCCACGCGACAGTGAGAGTAGGAATGGAGCAAGGTGTAGGATAAATGCGTGGCTAAAGGACTGGTGCAGAACACAGTGATTCAAGTTTCTGGATCATTGGGACCTCTTTTGGGGAAGGTGTGACCTGTACAAAAAGGACGGGTTGCACTTGAACCCGAGGGGAACCAATATCCTGGCGGGGAGATTTGCAAAGGCTACTAGGGAGACTTTAAACTAGATCGGTTGGGGGGAGGGACTCAAATAGAGAAGGCAAGTAACCATATAACCATATAACAATTACAGCACGGAAACAGGCCCTCTCGGCCCTTCCAATCCGTGCCGACCATTTGTTTTCCCCTAGTCCCATCTACCTGCACTCAGACCATACCCCTCCATTCTCTTCACGTCCATATACCGATCCACTTTACTCTTAAATGTTAAAATCGATCCTGCCTCCACCACTTCTGCTGGAAGCTCATTCCACACAGCCACCACCCTCTGAGTAAAGAAGTTCCCCCTCACATTACCCCTAAACTTCTGTCTCTTAATTCTCATGTCATGCCCTCTTGTTTGAATCTTCCCTACCCTCAATGGGAAAAGCTTATCCACGTCAACTCTGTCTATCCCTTTCATCATTTTAAAGACCTCAATCAAGTCCCCCCTTAACCTTCTGCGCTCCAAAAGAATAAAGACCTAACTTGTTCAACCTTTCTCTGTAACATAGTTGCTGGAACCCTGGCAACATTCTAGTAAATCTCCTCTGTACTCTCTCTATTTTGTTGACATCCTTCTATAATTAGGCGACCAAAATTGTACACCATACTCCAGAATTGGTCTTACCAATGCCTTGTACAATTTTAACATTACTTCCCTACTCCTATATTCAATGCTCTGATTTATAAAGGCCAGCACACCAAAGGCTTTCTTTACCACCCTATCTACATGCGATTCCACCTTCAGGGAACTATGCACAGTTATTCCTAGATCGCTCTGTTCCACAGCATTGCTCAATTCCCTACCATTTACCATGTACATCCTATTTTGATTTGTCCTGCCAAGATGTAGCACCTCCCACTTAACAGCATTAAACTCCATCTGCCATCTTTCAGCCCACTTTTCCAAATGGCCCAAATCTCTCTGTAGACTTTGAAAATCTACTTCATTATCCACAACACAACCTATCTTAGTATCATCTGCATACGTACTTATCCAATTTTCCACCCCATCATCCCGATCATTGATGTACATGACTAACAACAGTGGACCCAACACAGATCCCTGAGGCTCCCCACTGGTCACCGGCTTCCAACCTGACAACACAGCCATCCACCATTACTCTCTGTCATCTCCCATTCAGCCACTGTTGAATCCATCTTGCTACTCCGCCATTTACACCCAAAGATTGAACCTTCTTAACCAACCTTCCATGGGGAACCTTGTCAAAGGCCTTACTGAAATCCATATAGACAACATCCACTGCTTTACCCTCATCAATTGCCCTAGTTACCGCTTCAAAAAATTCAAGAAGGTTTGTCAAACATGACCTTCCAGGCACAAATCCATGTTGACTGTTCCTGATCAGACCCTGTTTATCCAGATGCTTATATATATTATCTCTAAGTATCCTTTCCATTAATTTGCCCACCACTGACGTCAAACTAATAGGTCTATAATTGCTAGGTTTATTCTTTGAACCCTTTTTAAACAATGGAACAACATGCGCAGTACGCCACTCCTCCGGCACTATTCCCGTTTCTAATGACATTTGAAATATTTCTGTCATAGCTCCTGCTATTTCTACACTAACTTCCCTCAATGTCCTAGGGAATATCCTGTCAGGGACCTGGAGACTTATCCACTTTTATATTTTTCAAAAGTGTCAGTACTTCCTCCTCTTTGAATCTCATAGTTTTTCCATAGCTACTCTACTTTTTTCCCTTACCTCACAGAGTTCAATATCCTTCTCTTTGGTGAATACCGAAGAAAAGAAATTGTTCAATATCTCCCCCATCTCTTTTGGCTCTGCAGATAGCTGTCCATTCTGGTTCTCTAATGGTCCAATTTTATCCCTCATTATCCTTTTGCTATTAATATAGCTGTAGAAACCCTTTGGATTTACTTTCACCTTTCTTGCCAAAGTAACCTCATATCTTCTTTTAGCCTTCCTAATTTCTTTCTTAAGATTCTTTTTACATTCTTTATACTCCTCTAGCACCTCATTTACTCCATGCCTCCTATAATTATTGTAGATATTTCTCTTTTTTCGAATCAAGTGTCCAATTTCCCTTGAAAACCATGGCTCTTTCCAATTTTTACTATTTCCTTTCAACCTAACAGGGACATAAAGATTCTGTACTCTTACAATTTCCCCTTTAAATGTCCTCCATTTCTCTTCTACATCCTTCCCATGAAACAAAGTGTCCCAATTCACTCCTTTAAAATCCTTAAGTGGCAGGAAAACAAATCCAGGGCAAAAATCTAAAAGGGCCACTTTTCAACATAATTGTAAAAGGGCCAAGAGTGTTGTAAAAACAAGCCTGAAGGCTTTGTGTCTCAATGCGAGGAGCATTCGCAATAAGGTGGATGAGCTGAATGTGCAGATAGCTGTTAATAATTATGATATAGTTGGGATCACGGAGACATGGCTCCAGGGTGACCAAGGCTGGGAACTGAACATCCAGGATATTTAATATTCAGGAAGGATAGACAGAGAGGAAAAGGAGGTGGGGTAGCGTTGCTGGTTAGAGGAGATTAACGCAATAGAAAGGAATGACGTTAGCTTGGAGGATGTGAAATCACCATATAACCATATAACCATATAACAATTACAGCACGGAGACAGGCCCTCTCGGCCCTTCCAGTCCGTGCCGACCATTTGTTTTCCCCTAGTCCCATCTACCTGCACTGAGACCATACCCCTCCATTCCCTTCACGTCCATATACCTATCCACTTTACTTTTAAATGTTAAAATCGATCCTGCCTCCACCACCTCTGCTGGTAGCTCATTCCACACAGCCACCACCCTCTGAGTAAAGAAGTTCCCCCTCACGTTACCCCTAAACTTCTGTCCCTTAATTCTCATGTCATGCCCTCTTGTTTGAATCTTCCCTACCCTCAATGGGAAAAGCTTATCCACGTCAACTCTGTCTATCCCTTTCATCATTTTAAAGACCTCAATCAAGTCCCCCCTTAACCTTCTGCGCTCCAAAGAATAAAGACATAACTTGTTCAACCTTTCTCTGTAACATAGTTGCTGGAACCCTGGCAACATTCTAGTAAATCTCCTCTGTACTCTCTCTATTTTGTTGACATCCTTCCTATAACTAGGCGACCAAAATTGTACACCATACTCCAGAATTGGTCTTACCAATGCCTTGTACAATTTTAACATTACTTCCCTACTCCTATATTCAATGCTCTGATTTATAAAGGCCAGCACACCAAAGGCTTTCTTTACCACCCTATCTACATGCGATTCCACCTTCAGGGAACTATGCACAGTTATTCCTAGATCCCTCTGTTCCACAGCATTCCTCAATTCCCTACCATTTACCATGTACGTCCTATTTTGATTTGTCCTGCCAAGATGTAGCACCTTCACACTTATCAGCATTAAACTCCATCTGCCATCTTTCAGCCCACTTTTCCAAATGGCCCAAATCTCTCTGTAGACTTTGAGAATCTACTTCATTATCCACAATACCACCTATCTTAGTATCATCTGCATACTTACTTTTCCAATTTTCCACCCCATTATCCAGATCATTGATGTACATGACAAACAACAGTGGACCCAACACAGATCCCTGAGGCACCCCACTGGTCACTGGCTTCCAACCTGACAAACAGCCATCCACCATTACTCTCTGACATCTCCCATTCAGCCACTGTTGAATCCATCTTGCTACTCCGCCATTAACACCCAAAGATTGAACCTTCTGAACCAAACTTCCATGGGGAACCTTGTCAAAGGCCTTACTGAAATCCATATAGACAACATCCACTGCTTTACCCTCATCAATTTCCCTAGTTACCGCTTCAAAAAATTCAAGAAGGTTTGTCAAACATGACCTTCCAGGCACAAATCCATGTTGACTGTTCCTGATCAGACCCTGTTTATCCAGATGCTTATATATATTATCTCTAAGTATCCTTTCCACCACCACTGACGTCAAACTAATAGGTCTATAATTGCTAGGTTTATTCTTTGAACCCTTTTTAAACAATGGAACAACATGCGCAGTACGCCAATCCTCCGGCACTATTCCCGTTTCTAATGACATTTGAAATATTTCTGTCATAGCTCCTGCTATTTCTACACTAACTTCCCTCAATGTCCTAGGGAATATCCTGTCAGGACCTGGAGGATGGGTGGAGCTGCGAAACACTAAGGGGCAGAAAACGCTAGTGTGTGTTGTGTACAGGCCACCTAACAGTAGTAGTGGAGTTGGGGATGGCATCAAACAGGAAATTAGAAATGCGTGCAACGAAGGTAAAACCGTTATAATGGGTGACTTCAATCTACATATAGATTGGGTGAATCAAATTGGCAGGGGTGCTGAGGAAGAGGATTTCTTGGAATGTATGCGGGATAGTTTTCTAAACCAACATGTGGAGGAACCAACAAGAGAGCAGGCTATTCTAGACTAGATATTGAGTAATGAGGAAGGGTTAGTTAGCAGCCTTGTTGTACCTGGCCCCTTGGGCATGAGTGACCATAATATGGTTGAGTTCTTCATTAGGATGGAGAGTGACATTGTTAATTCAGAAACACGGGTCCTGAACTTAAAGAAAGGTAACTTTGAGGGTATGAGACGTGAATTGGCCAAGATGGACTGGCAATTGATTCTTGAAGGGTTGACGGTGGATATGCAATGGAAGGCATTTAAAGACTGCATGGATGAACTACAACAATTGTTCATCCCAGTATGGCAAAAGAATAAAATCAGGGAAGGTGGCGCATCCATGGATAACGAGGGAAATCAGGGATAGTATCAAAGCAAAAGATGAAGCGAACAAATTAGCCAGAAAAAGCAGCCTACCAGGGGACTGGGAGAAATTCAGAGACCAACAGAGGAGGACAAAGGGCTTAATTAGGAAAGGGAAAATGGAGTATGAAAGAAAACTGGCAGGAAACATAAAAACTGACTGCAAAAGTTTTTATCGATATGTGAAGCGCAAAAGATTAGTTAAAACAAATGTAGGTCCTTTGCAGTCAGAAACGGGTGATTTGATGATGGGGAACAAGGACATGGCAGACCAATTGAATAACTACTTTGGTTCTGTCTTCACTAAGGAACACATAAATAATTTGCCGGAAATAGCAGGGGATCGCGGGTCAAATGAGATGGAGGAAATGAGTGAAATCCAGGTTAGCCGGAAAGTGGTGTTGGGTAAATTGAATGGATTAAAGGCTGATAAATCCCCAGGGCCAGATAGGCTGCATCCCAGGGTACTTAAGGAAGTAGCCCCAAAAATAGCAGATGCCTTAGTGATAATTTTTCAAAACTCTTTAGATTCTGGACTAGTTCCTGAGGATTGGAGGGTAGTTAAAGGATAAGGGGGAAATCCTTTAAGAGGGGATCAAGAAGGCAGGTACGGGATACTGAGTTGGATGATCAGCCATGATCATATTGAATGGCGGTGCAGGCTCGAAGGGCTGAATGGCCTACTCCTGCACCTAATTTCTATGTTTCTATGTTTCTAATGTAACCCCACGTTTTAAAAAGGGAGGTAGAGAGAAAACGGGGAATTACAGACCAGTTAGTCTAACATCGGTAGTGGGGAAACTGCTAGAGTCAATTATTAAAGATGGGATAGCAGCGCATTTGGAAAGTGGTGAAATCATTGGACAAAGTCAGCATGGATTTACGAAGGGTAAATCATGTCTGATGAATCTTATTGAATATTTTGAGGATGTAACTTGTAGAGTGGATAAGGGAGAAGCAGTGGATGTGTTGTATCTGGACTTTCAGAAGGCTTTCGACAAGGTCCCACTCAAGAGATTGGTATACAAACTTAAAGCACACGGTATTGGTGGTTCAGTATTGATGTGGATAGAGAACTGGCTGGCAGACAGGAAGCAAAGAGAAGGAGTGAACGGCTCTTTTTCAGGATGGCAGACAGTGGCTAGTGGGGTGCCGCAAGGCTCAGTGCTGGGACCCCAGCTATTTACAATATACATTAATGATTTGGACGAGGGAATTAAATGCAACATCTCGATGTTTGCGGATGACACGAAGCTGGGGGGCAGTGTTAGCTGTGAGGAGGATGCTAGGAGGCTGCAGGATGACTTGGATAGACTGGGTGAGTGGGCAAATGCATGGCAGATGCAGTATAATGTGGATAAATGTGAGGTTATCCACTTTGGTGGCAAAAACAGGAAGGTAGACTATTATTTGAATGGTGACCAATTAGGAAAAGGGGAGATGCAGCGAGACCTGGGTGTCATGGTACACCAGTCATTGAAAGTAGGCATGCAGGTACAGCAGGCTGTGAAGAAAGCGATTGGTATGTTGGCATTCATAGCAAAAGGATTTGAGTACAAGAGCAGGGAGGTTCTACTTCAGTTGTACAGTGTCTTGGTGAGGCCACACCTGGAGTATTGCGTACAGTTTTGTTCTCCTAATCTGAGGAAACATATTCTTGCCACAGAGGGAGTACAGAGAAGGTTCACCAGACTGATTCCGGGGATGGCACGACTTCCATATGAAGAAAGACTGGATAGACTTGGCTTGTACTCACTGGAATTTAGAAGATTGAGGGGTGATCTCATAGAGACTTACAAAATTCTTAAGGGCTAGATGCAGGAAGATTGTTCCCGATGTTGGGGAAGTCCAGGACAAGGGGTCACAGTTTAAGGATAAGGGGGAAGTCTTTTAGGACCGAGATGAGAAAATTGTTTTTCACACAGAGAGTGGTGAATCTGTGGAATTCTCTGCCACAGAAGGTAGTTCAGGCCAGTTCGTTGGCCATATTTAAGAGGGAGTTGGATGTGGCTATTGTGGCTGAAGGGATCAGGGGGTATGGAGAGAAGGCAGGTACAGGATACTGAGTTGGATGATCAGCCATGATCATATTGAATGGCGGTGCAGGCTCGAAGGGCCGAATGGCCTGCTCCTGCACCTAATTTCTATGTTTCTATGTTTCTATCTCATTGGCCATGCTCGGCTGCAAATCGGTGTCAATCTGTTGGACCATCTTCCTCTAGTCGTGAGAGTGGGGGATTGGGAGAGGCCTCACATGTGGAACAGTTTACGGCCTCTCTTCATCTAAATCCGGCTCTGGGGCAGGGATTAGTGTGGGGAGAGTGTGGGTGGGGGCAGGGATTCGAGTGGGTGGGGGCAGGGATTACAGTGGGTGGGGGCAGGGATTACAGTGGGTGGGGGCAGGGATTAGAATGGATGGGGGCAGGGATTAGAGTGGGTGGGGGCAGGTATTAGTGTGGGTGGGGGGCAGGGATTAGAGTGGGTGGCAGCAGGGATTAGTGTGGGTGGGGGCAGGGATTAGTGTGGGTGGGGGCAGGGATTAGAGTGGGTGGCGGCAGGGATTAGTGTGGGTGGGTGCAGGGATTAGTGTGGGTGGGGGCAGGAAGTAGTGTGGGTGGGGGCAGGGATTAGAGTGGGTGGGGGTAGGAAGTAGTGTGGGTGGGGGCAGGGATTAGAGTGGGTGGGGGCAGGAAGTAGTGTGGGTGGGGGCAGGGATTAGAGTGGGTGGGGGCAGGAAGTAGTGTGGGGAGTGACAGGGCTTTGCAGACACGGCAGGGCAATGGGATTAGTATGGTGATTGAACTGGCTGTGGGGAGATTGTGGAGAAGCAGGATTACTGTGGGATGGATTCAGGGCAGTGGGGAGAGTGGGCTGGTGGGTGTCATGACGATGAGTCATGATGATGATATATAAATAAGATGACCTGTGCACCAGATGATCTGGAGATCAGTTTGGGTGGGGCTGTGTAAGCCAAGATGGAAACTGTGACTGTGTGAGTTAATAAACACAGAGAACAACGAATGTATCCTCTTAATAATGTGTCGATATCATTATTACTTCACATCTGCAGCCAGGATGTGACATTGGCGACGAGGATATTTCGGATATTTTGGATATTTTGGATTCTGAATCCAAAATAACCATATAAACCATATAACCATATAACAATTACAGCACGGAAACAGGCCCTCTCGGCCCTTCCAGTCCGTGCCGACCATTTGTTTTCCCCTAGTCCCCTAAAAGATTTTTATTTAAAAAGGGCGGTCATTGGAGCTGATTTCTTCGCACTACATGGAGTTTCACACTTCGATCTGATGGGTGATGCGAGTACCATCGATGTGAAGTGGAATGCTTCCCTGGCGGAATTCGAAGCTTACTCCGACAGTCGAGGGTTCTTTCTTGATGAAAGTACACCGGGGCAGAAGGTGCAGTGGAGAGGATTACTTCTTTTCACCGCGGGGCCAGTGGTTCGAGAAATGTTTAAAACACTCCTGGACTGAAGGAAGACGTTGATGCTTTAAACAGTCATTATGTGGCGGTGCCCAATGCTACATTTCAACGCCATTTATTCCGTAGAACAATGCAGGAGGAGGGCGAGACTGTTGCTGAATTTGTGATGAGGCTCAGACAGATGTCTGTAGGATGCACATATGTGGCTGCTGATGTGGAAAACCAGATATTGGATCAGGTTGTCCTGCATTGCAGGTCAGAGAAGCTCAGGAGAAGGCTGCTAGAAAAAGGGGGCGAGTTAAACCTTAATGATGCTTTGTTGATTGCAGAGGCACTGGAAGCTGTTGAGGGACAATATCACAGCATGAAATTGAAAAATTCCATGACTGGGCAAGTGAACCAGCTGTCCTACAGTAGACCAAGGAGTATGGCTGAACATGAGATCAACTGTTACAGGTGTGGCAACAAGGGTCACATAGGGAAAGATGCATGTTGTCCAGCAAAAGGTAGAATGTAGGAAATGTGGAGATAAAGATCATTTTGCAAAGAAATGTAAAAGTAAGGCCAAAGACAAGACATGATTACAACAAGAAAGGGAAAACCAGTGAAAAGAAAGACAGGCCTTGGCAGAAAAAAAAGGGTCATGTCCGTCACGTAGAAGATGATTTTGGGGATAAAAAAAACAAACAAACAAACAAACAACCAAACAAACTACAAACGGAATGGAACAGAATCACATGTTCTTTTACATATTAAATATTGTGGGCAGAAGGAAAAAGGGTAGGAAAAAAACAAAAAAAAACAGCAATTTTAAAAAAAAGCAGTAAAGTTATACAGTAAAGTTAGTCCCTGGTGAGATAGTATACAGTCTGAATGGCCTCTGGGAATGAACTCCTTCTCAACCTCTCCGTTCTCACAACATGGCAACGGAGGTGATAGCCTGACCGTAGCAGCTGGAACTGTCCGTTGATGGGTGGAAGGGGTCTCCCATGATCTTATTGACTCTGGAGTTGCACCTCCTGATGTATAGTTCTTGCAGAGGGGCGAGTGAAGTTTGCATAGTACGTTCAGCCGAACACACTACTCTCTGCAGAGCCTTCTTGTCCTGGACAGAGCAGTTCCCAAACCAGATTGTAATATTTCCGGACAGGATGCTTTCCACAGCCGCTGAGTAGAAGCACTGGAGGATCCTCGGAGACACTCTGAATTTCCTCAATTGCCTGAGGTGGTAAAGGCACTGCTTTGCCTTACTCACCAGTGTGGCAGTGTGTGATTAGGAAATAAATTAGGAAGGCTAAAAGAAGATATGAGGTTGCTTTGGCAAGAAAGGTGAAAGTAAATCCAAAGGGTTTCTACAGCTATATTAATAGCAAAAGGATAGCGAGGGATACAATTGGACCATTAGATAACCAGAATGGACAGCTATCTGCAGAGCCAAAAGAGATGGGGGAGATATTGAACAAGTTCTTTTCTTCGGCATTCACCAAGGAGAAGGATATTGAACTCTGTGAGGTAAGGGACAAAAGTAGACAAAAGCTATGGAGATTCAAAGAGGAGGAAGTACTGACACTTTTGAAAAATATAAAAGTGGATAAGTCTCCAGGTCCTGACAGGATATTCCCTAGGACATTGAGGGAAGTTAATGTAGAAATAGCAGGAGCTATGACAGAAATATTTCAAATGTCATTAGAAACGGGAATAGTGCCGGAGGATTGGCGTACTGCGCATGTTGTTCCATTGTTTAAAAAGGGTTCAAAGAATAAACCTAGCAATTATAGACCTATTAGTTTGACGTCAGTGGTGGGCAAATTAATGGAAAGGATACTTAGAGATAATATATATAAGCATCTGGATAACCAAGGTCTGATCAGGAACAGTCAACATGGATTTGTGCCTGGAAGGTCATGTTTGACAAACCTTCTTGAATTTTTTGAAGCGGTAACTAGGGAAATTGATGAGGGTAAAGCAGTGGATGTTGTCTATATGGATTTCAGTAAGGCCTTTGACAAGGTTGGTTAAGAAGGTTCAATCTTTGGGTGTAAATGGCGGAGTAGCAAGATGGATTCAACAGTGGCTGAATGGGAGATGTCAGAGAGTAATGGTGGATGGCTGTTTGTCAGGTTGGAAGCCGGTGACCAGTGGGGTGCCTCAGGGATCTGTGTTGGGTCCACTGTTGTTTGTCATGTACATCAATGATCTGGATGATGGGGTGGAAAATTGGATAAGTAAGTATGCAGGTGATACTAAGATAGGTGGTGTTGTGGATAATGAAGTAGAGTTTCAAAGTCTACAGAGAGATTTGGGCCATTTGGAAAAGTGGGCTGAAAGATGGCAGATGGAGTTTAATGCTGTTATGTGTGAAGTGCTACATCTTGGCAGGACAAATCAAAATAGGACGTACATGGTAAATGGTAGGGAATTGAGCAATGCTGTGGAACAGAGGGATCTAGAAATAACTGTGCATAGTTCCCTGAAGGTGGAATCGCATGTAGATAGGGTGGTAAAGAAAGCCTTTGGTGTGCTGGCTTTTATAAATCAGAGCATTGAATATTGGTGTAGGGAAGTAATGTTAAAATTGTACAAGGCATTGGTAAGACCAATTCTGGAGTATGGTGTACAATTTTGGTCGCCTAATTAAAGGAAGGATGTCAACAAAATAGAGAGAGTACAGAGGAGATTTACTAGAATGTTGCCAGGGTTCCAGCAACTATGTTACAGAGAAAGGTTGAACAAGTTAGGTCTTTATTCTTTGGAGCACAGAAGGTTAAGGGGGGACTTGATTGAGGTCTTTAAAATGATGAAAGGGATAGACAGAGGTGACGTGGATAAGCTTTTCCCATTGAGGGTAGGGAAGATTCAAACAAGAGGGCATGACATGAGAATTAAGGGACAGAAGTTTAGGGGTAACGTGAGGGGGAACTTCTTTACTCAGAGGGTGGTGGCTGTGTGGAATGAGCTTCCAGCAGAAGTGGTGGAGGCAGGATCGATTTTAACATTTAAAAGTAAAGTGGATAGGTATATGGACGTGAAGGGAATGGAGGGGTATGGTCTGAGTGCAGGTAGATGGGACTAGGGGAAAACAAATGGTCGGCACGGACTGGAAGGGCCGAGAGGGCCTGTTTCCGTGCTGTAATTGTTATATGGTTATATGGTGATGTCCACGTTGGAAGTGATGAAGACAATGATGAAGCTGGTGAACATGCTGTTAAAAGGAATTATCAGTTTGCATTGAATGAGAGCCATCACGAGAAAGTTGCAGTGTCCATCGGAGGTGTTACAGTGTAGTCAGAAGAAGGGTCTCGACCCAAAACGTCATCTATTTCTTTTCTCCAGAGATGCTGTCTAAACCGCTGTTACTCCAGCTTTTTGTGTCTATCTTCAGCTGCTTCTCAGACTAGAGGCATGTGACTAGTGGTGTGCCTCAGGGTGCAGTGCTGGGCCTATTACTGTTTGTCATCTACATCAATGGTTTGATGAGAACATACAGGGCAAGATTATCAACTTTTCTGATGATACAAAAGTGGATGGTTTTGCAGATAGTTAAGATGGTTGTGTAAGATTGCAGCAGGATCTGGATCGATTGGCCAGGTGGGCTGAGGAATGGTTGATGGAATTTAATACAGAGAAATGTGAGGTGTTGCATTTTGGGACGTCTAACATGGGCAGGACCTACACAGAGAATGGTAGGCCTCGGAGTAGTGTTATAGGGCAGAGGGATCTCGAAGTACAGGTGCTTGGTTCCTTGAAGGTGGAGTAGTAGGTAGATAGGGTGGTCAAAAGGCATTAGGCACATTGGCCTTCATCAGTCAGAATATTGAATATAGAAGTTGGGAGGTCATGTTGCATTTGTATAAGATGTTGGTGAGGCCGCATTTAGAGAATTGTGTTCAGTTCTGGGCTCCATGTTATAGGAAATATGTTGTCAAGCTGGAAAGGGTACAGAGAAGATTTACAAGGATGTTGCCAGGACTTGAGGGTCTAAGCTGCAGGAAGAATCAAGGATTTATTGTCATGTGTCCCAGATAGAATAATGAAATTCTTACTTGCAGCAGCACAACAGAATATGTACACATAGTACTCTGTAAACGATATAGTAAACGAGAGAGAGAAAAATGTTCAGTGTGTGCATATATACATGTACTCACAACAGGCATGTGCCGTGAGTAATTAGTCAGGGTAGGCAGTCAGTATCTTTGGTCTTTTAAAAATCTTGAAAACCACGTATGCGCAGATTGTTCTCTCCCCGGTGAGCTGTCAGTCGGATTTAAAAAAAAACTTGTGCTGCACATGCGCAGTAGGCTGCTGCACAGCACATGCACACAGTCCACCGTGTAAAGGCAGAATTTCAGCTGCCTTTATTGACCGTTGCCACTGATGGCTTGAAGCAGCGTCGATGGCACATGAATAGCACATACTTCTGCGTGTTAAATGTACTGCGGATGAAAGGCACGGAGAATTATGCCTACCTTGGAGATCGATCTCTTAGGTAGGCATAATTCGCCCGTACCTTTACTGTTTATATTTAATAATTACCATTTTATAATTTTATTCAGGATAGGCAGTGCCGACCTTGCCTATGGTGGCGGCACGTGCCTGACTCACAAATACACATATATACTAGTGCAGCTGGGACATGTTAGCCAGTGTGGGCAAGTTTCCACTCTGTATCACTCTTTGACTCTAACTTCCTCCACACCCTCTCCAAGACTCAACATCCTTCCTTTTATGGGGCGGCCAGTGCTGCATGCAATACTCCAAATACAGCCTGACCAAAGTTCTTCTGAGCTAAATGAGGAAGAATATTTATCTGGGCTGTGAAGAAATAGTTAGTTCTGTGTTTGTGCAGGAAGTGAAACGAATGATAAATGAAAGCAAAGTGAAATAGGCAAATCTTTCAGGGCTGATCAGATATATCTGAGGACACTGGGAACCTCGAGAGGAAATTGAATGTTGTACACACAAGCATGAATATATTACTGGCACTGTAGTAGAGATGGTCAAAAGCTTTGTTCATAGCAATAGATCTCACCAGCAATTTGTCTCGGACCAGCCACATCAAAGCACACAACATCCTTAGAAGGCTCAGGATGTTTGACATGTCCCCAACAACTCTCACCAACTTCTACAGATGCATCTTATGCACCAGATGCACCACAGCATGGTTTGGGGACAGCTCCATCACAGACTGCAAGAAATTATAGAGAGGTGTGGGCGTAGCCCAAACCATCATACAAACCACCTCCTTTTCACTGACTTAATCTACACTTCACGCTGCCTCAGCTAGACCGCCAACATAATCAAGGACCAGTCTCACCCCAGCCTTCTCCCCTCTCCCATCAGACTAGCTTGAAAATGCACTCCTCCAGATTCCCAGTTGTTATCAAATAACTGAATCGTCCTTACACGAGAGTGGTCCTGACCTCCCATCAACCCTTGGACTACTTTGAATCGTACAATCTTGAAGTAAACATGATTCCCTTGATCTTGTTTCTGCATCCTGTGGACAGCATGAATGTAACCATGTATAACCATATAACCATATAACAATTACAGCACGGAAACAGGCCCTCTCGGCCCTTCCAGTCCGTGCCGACCATTTGTTTTCCCCTAGTCCCATCTACCTGCACTCAGACCATACCCCTCCATTCCCTTCACGTCCATATACCTATCCACTTTACTCTTAAATGTTAAAATCGATCCTGCCTCCACCACTTCTGCTGGAAGCTGATTCCACACAGCCACCACCCTCTGAGTAAAGAAGTTCCCCCTCACGTTACCCCCCGAAACCTCTGTCCCTTAATTCTCATGTCATGCCCTCTTGTTTGAATCTTCCCTACCCTCAATGGGAAAAACGTATCCACGTCAACTCTGTCTGTCCCTTTCATCATTTTAAAGACCTCAATCAAGTCCCCCCTTAACCTTCTGCGCTCCAAAGAATAAAGACCTAACTTGTTCAACCTTTCTCTGTAACATAGTTGCTGGAACCCTGGCAACATTCTAGTAAATCTCCTCTGTACTCTCTCTATTTTGTTGACATCCTTCCTATAACTAGGCGACCAAAATTGTACACCATACTCCAGAATTGGTCTTACCAATGCCTTGTACAATTTTAACATTACTTCCCTACTCCTATATTCAATGCTCTGATTTATAAAGGCCAGCACACCAAAGGCTTTCTTTACCACCCTATCTACATGCGATTCCACCTTCAGGGAACTATGCACAGTTATTCCTAGATCCCTCTGTTCCACAGCATTCCTCAATTCCCTACCATTTACCATGTACGTCCTATTTTGATTTGTCCTGCCAAGATGTAGAACTTCACACTTAACAGCATTAAACTCCATCTGCCATCTTTCAGCCCACTTTCCCAAATGGCCCAAATCTCTCTGTAGACTTTGAAAATCTACTTCATTATCCACAACACAACCTATCTTAGTATCATCTGCATACTTACTTATCCAATTTTCCACCCCATCATCCAGATCATTGATGTACATGACAAACAACAGTGGACCCAACACAGATCCCTGAGGCATCCCACTGGTCACCGGCTTCCAACCTGACAACACAGCCATCCACCATTACTCTCTGACATCTCCCATTCAGCCACTGTTGAATCTATCTTGCTACTCCGCCATTTACACCCAAAGATTGAACCTTCTTAACCAACCTTCCATGGGGAAACTTGTCAAAGGCCTTACTGAAATCCATATAGACAACATCCACTGCTTTACCCTCATCAATTTCCCTAGTTACCGCTTCAAAAAATTCAAGAAAGTTTGTCAAACATGACCTTCCAGGCACAAATCCATGTTGACTGTTCCTGATCAGACCCTGTTTATCCAGATGCTTATATATATTATCTCTAAGTATCCTTTCCATTAATTTGCCCACCACTGACGTCAAACTAATAGGTCTATAATTGCTAGGTTTATTCTTTGAACCCTTTTTAAACAATGGAACAAGTGCGCAGTACGCCACTCCTCCGGCACTATTCCCGTTTCTAATGACATTTGAAATATTTCTGTCATAGCTCCTGCTATTTCTACACTAACTTCCCTCAATGTCCTAGGGAATCTCCTGTCAGGACCTGGAGACTTATCCACTTTTATATTTTTCAAAAGTGTCAGTACTTCCTCCTCTTTGAATCTCATAGTTTCCATAGCTACTCTACTTTTTTCCCTTACCTCACAGAGTTCAATATCCTTCTCCTTGGTGAATACCGAAGAAAAGAAATTGTTCAATATCTCCCCCATCTCTTTTGGCTCTGCAGATAGCTGTCCATTCTGGTTCTCTAATGGTCCAATTTTATCCCTCGTTATCCTTTTGCTATTAATATAGCTGTAGAAACCCTTTGGATTTACTTTCACCTTTCTTGCCAAAGCAACCTCATATCTTCTTTTAGCCTTCCTAATTTCTTTCTTAAGATTTTTTTTCATTCTTTATACTCCTCTAGCACCTTATTTACTCCATGCCTCCTATAATTATTGTAGATATCTCTCTTTTTTCGAAACAAGTGTCCAATTTCCCTTGAAAACCATGGCTCTTTCCAATTTTTACTATTTCCTTTCAACCTAACAGGGACATAAAGATTCTGTACTCTTACAATTTCCCCTTTAAATGTCCTCCATTTCTCTTCTACATCCTTCCCATGAAACAAAGTGTCCCAATTCACTCCTTTAAAATCCTTACGCATTCCCTCAAAGTTAGCCTTTCTCCAATCAAAAATCTCCACCCTAGGTCCAGTTCTGACTCTCCATAATTATATTGAAACTAATGGCATTGTGATCACTGGTCCCGAAGTGCTCACTAACGCATACCTCCGTCACCTGACCTGCCTCATTTCCTAACAGGAGGTCCAGCACTGCCCCTTCTCTGGTCGATACCTCTATGTACTGCTGCAATAAACTATCCTGCACACATTTTACAAACTCCAAACCATCCAGCCCATTTACAGAATGTGTTTCCCAGTCTATTTTTGGAAAATTGAAATCTCCCACAATCACTACCTTGTGCTTACTACTAATATCTGCTATCTCCTTACATATTTGCTCTTCCAATTCTCGCTCCCCATTTGGCGGTCTATAGTACACCCCTAAAAGTGTTGCTACACCGTTCCCACTTCTCAGTTCCACGCAAATAGCCTCCCTAGACGAGCCCTCTAATCTATCCTGTCAAAGCACTGCTGTAATATCCTCTCTGACAAGCAATGCAACACCTCCCCCTCTGGTCCCTCCAATTTTACTTCGGAGTCATGTGAGTGACTACGTGAAGAGCCCGCCTGGCGCTGGCAAACGGCATTACGTCGACGCTGACGGCGGAAGGAGGAGCTGCAGTAAGGCGCAGCTCCTCGCAGCGGTCGGAACGGACCCGCAGGTAAGTGAGGCAAAGTCGGGACTTCGTTAGAGTACGCTGGGTGGGTCCAGCAGTAAAAGTAAAAGTAAAATAAAAGTCAGAGTCACGTTAAAGTGCTGTTTAGCACAGATTAATGAAAGAAATGGAGAAATCGGCAAAGAAAATTCGCGGGTAAAAAGAGCTTCCCGGGGTGAAAATAAAAATACGGGACAAGAAGCTAGTGCGGATCCGGTTCCGATACCGGTGGCCGCTGATATACCCGTTAGCGAGTTCTAGATTCTCCAGAAGTTATAACCACGGAGAGAAATGCTCCTAAAAATGTAAAAGAAATCTGAGAGGCCCGTGGTTCTGATGACTCTGATACTGAAAGTCCTCCAGATAATTAAACTATGTGGCTTATAATGGAGCATATGGAGAAAGTTCTCCAAAAAATTATGAGACTAGGGTCACAGTACCCAGAAGGTTCCCAAAAAAAAAAAAAAAAAAAGCCCTGAGGGGTTTAATTATTCTGAATATGGCTGTGGGCCTAATTGGGAGTTGGAACTCTGGACCCAGGATTTGGGCCGAAGGAAGTCTCATGGGATGAAATCCCAATTGATTTAGGGCTGCAGAAGGCAGACCCTGCTGGTGGTGATTTGCATTTGAAAGCACACCACAAAATAAAAGAAAGGCCAAATGTGCCTGGGATAGCAAAAGAATTTGCTATATATGAAGGAAGTGGTGAGGCTATGGAAGAAAACCTAGCTGCCAACATTAATATATGGTATCTCACCAACTTCATGATTCTGTGATGATTGAAACATCAGAATTATATAAACGCACAGGAAATTGTGCCTCATTGGAAGTGCCTACGGTTTATCCGTTGATATGGGCATCCATGACCCCAAATATGAGAGCTCAAGAAGTGAGGTTCAAAAATCCTCACAAATTATTCTGCTGCCATTACGGCTTTTGGGGAGATGGATAAGTTTTTAAAAAAAAGAGGGCCTATTGTGCAATTCTTTCTATGAAATTAATTGTATGAGGAAAATGGCTATTCGGCCCATATTTCACCCAAGGTTTGCAAGCCTGTGTCGAGCAAGTGGTGTTCAAGCTCCTGGTTTATCTGTTTGGAGAAAATCTGCCTAAATAATTAAAAATTGGATGAAGAAGCTAAAAATTTTTAGCTGCATGAAACCTTTCGTCTTAGGACAAAAAAGGTATTTTTTCGCCCAGAAGGGGATTTGATTTTGGAAATAGAGGCAGAAATATGTCAAGGAAATATTATCGTCCTGCACAGCCCAATACTTACCCGTATTCGGGGAAAAGGAGACCACCACGCTCATATGGAGAGGTATTAAAGACTTGTTCTATCCTTAAAGAAACTGCGGATAAATCTCCAGTTGGAGGGAGATTACTAAAGTTTTATAAAGACTGGCTTACTATTACTTCTGATCGGTTTATTTTACAAGCAGTTTCAGGAGCCACTATTACATTTAAAGAAGGGGTTAATCCTCCAGTACAGATAAACCTGCCTATGCTTTCGTGTTTACTGCAATTGGAAAAGCAGAGATTAATGTGGAAATTGACAAATTATCTGAAAAGGGGTTATTGAAAAAACTTATGAACACGAGCATCAATTGTGTCTAATATATTTCAAAAGACATAAAAAGATGGTGGTTGCAGAATTATTCTGGACCTTACAGATCTAAATAAGTGGTAGAATACAAACATTTTTAAATGGAAACATTTAATACTGCAAGATATTTAATACCAGCAGGTTGTTATATGGCTACGATTGATTTGAAAAACGCCTATTATTCTGTACCAATACATCAGTTTCTGGAGGTACTTAAAAATTTAATTGGCTGGGACAATTATGGCAGTTTAAAGCTTTGCCAAATGGATTGAGTTCAGCTCCCAGGCTCTTTACTAAACTGTTGAAACCAGTTTTAGCCCAATTAAGAGTACAAAAACACATCGTTATGGCTTATCTCGATGACATTCTAATCATTAATGGCAATCAAGAGTCAGCTGAGAATTAGTTTCAGTACAAAAGCTTTGTTAAAAGCTAGGGTTCTTGATTCATCCAATTAAATCCCAGCTGCAGCCAGCACAATCAATTAACTATTTGGGGTTTGTAATTAACTCAGAGACTATGTTAATAACTTTACCAACAAAGATAAAGTTGATGATTTTTTGGTGACTTGTAATTATCTCATTCACAAACTTATCCTTCCATCCGAGAAGTAGCGAAAACTATTGGTAAACTAGTAGCAGCATTTCCTGCAGTAGAATTTGGTCCATTACATTATCAAAATCTTCAAAGGGACAAAATAAGAGCTCTCAAAGAGAGGGCAGGCCACTTTGATAGGCCTATGCAATTAACAAAAGAAGCTTTGTTGGAATTACCATGGTGGGTTAAAAATGTCCCACAAGCTGCTAAAAACATTCTGATTAAACAGCCTGAAATTGTTTATAAATAGATGCTAGTGCTCTCGGATGGGGGGTAACAGATTCATCCTCCAGTTGTGGAGGTAGATGCAAAGTCCAAGAAGAAATGTTTCTTCAAACTCATGGTATTAACTATTTAGAGTTATTGGGTGCTTTCTATGGTCTAAAAGCATATTGTTGTTCAAAAAAGGGTCTACATGTATTAATACAGTTAGACAACAAAATGGCTGTTGCATATATTAATCACATGGGGGGAGTCAGATCAGTATCATGTGATTGTCTGGTCAATGAAATTGGCAATGGTGTATTGATCGCCAAATTTGGATTTCAGCAAACTACATTCCAGGTAAGACAATGTGGTGGCAGATAAAAGATCAAGGATATTGATAGAGAACACAGAATGGATGCTTAATCCAGTAATATTTAAGAATATTGTAACTCAATTTGGGTTACCAGAAATTGATTTGTTGCATCAAGGCTTAATCATCAATTGCCTAAATATGTGTCTTGGGAACACGATCCAGATGCAGTAGCAGTAGATTCTTTTCATTGAACTGGGGAATATGTTCTTTTATGCTTTTCCACCATTTGCTTTGGTTCAGCAATGTCTGAAGAAAATAGAACAAGATTCTGCCACAGGATTGTTGGTGGTTCCAAATTGGCCAATACAACCTTGGTTCCCATTAATGCTGAATATGATTAAAGAACCATATATGTCAATTCCTAACTGTAGTGATATTTTGATTAATCCAGTAACCAAAGAAATTTATCCATTATATGCATATATGAATTTATTAATCTGCAGGTTTTGACCAGACCACTACAGGAGCTGGGATTGTCGGACAAAACTATGGAAGTTATAGTCGCATCATGGCGAGATAACACACAAAAAACAATATATGACACATATTAAGAATGGGAAGAATTTTGCACACAGTCAAATATTTCTTATGATACTGTGAATTTTGCAAATGTATTGGAGTTCCTTGTTAAATTGCATTTTGAGCAACATTTAAGTTACAGGGCCATTAACACTGCACGCAGTGCCTTATTATCTTATTTAGGACTAATGTCTGACCAGAAATCAATTGGATCACATCCACTAATATCTAGATTCATGAAAGGAATCTTTAACATTAATCACCCAAACCAAGATACACAGAGATTTGGGATGTGAACATTGTGCTTACCTTACTTAGACAATGGACTCCAATTGAAGGATTGTTATTGGAAAGATTAACATTCAAATTAATAATGTTAATGTCATTGGTTTCAACTCAAAGAGTGCAAACTTTACAAATGTTGCGTTTAGACTGTATGCATGTGACTACAGATAACATTGTGTTCTATGTTTACGATCTGATCAAACAAAGCAGACCAGGAAGAAACTGGAGCAAAGGTAACCTTTCAAGCTTATCCTATTGATCCTACTTTGTGTGTGGTTAGACATTTGAACCAATATATAAAGTTACCAAAACTCTTCGAGGAAATGAGAAAACGTTAATGATTACGCATAAAAACCACACACTAAAGCTTCAGTTCAAACTATCTCAAAGTGGTTGAAACAGGTGTTACTGTTAGCAAGAGTAGACACTGATGTGTTCAAATCTCACTCCACCAGGGCTGCAGCTACGTCCGCGGCGAAGGTGCGGGACGTACCGCTGCAGCATATTTTAAAATCGCAGGGTGGAGTAAAGAAGAAACTTTTCAAAGTTCTACAATAAACCTGTTCACACTATGACAAGCTTTGGCCACGCGGTGTTGGGATCACTATAGTCACCTGCTTTGTTTACTTTGATTACTATAATCAGTTATGTAGTCACTTATATCTTTTATCACTTGTAATGATTCCCTCGGATATAAGGAGGGTTATTATGATGTTCTTTAAACCATTAAAAATTAATTATGGGAAGAACTAAAAAATTAGTCTGGTTTCTCATGTATGTATTTACTTAGCCGGACTGTCGTATTGATTAATTCTACGACATAAAAAACACAGAAAGCTTTAAAATCTTCACGTAGTCACTCACGTGACTCCGAAGTAAAATAGTAAGATTAAACGAGAACTTACCAGTTCGAAGTTTGATCGTTATTTTATGAGGAGTTACGATGAGGGATTACGTGCCCTCCACTCCCACCCTCATAAAATAAATGATCATCTGGTAGTTCTAAGTCTATTATGAGCCTTACTATGTTACTTCGGCTATTTTGTGTTCTGTGTTTTTCATGCCGCTGCTTTGAAGTATGCCGTTTGCCAGCGCCAGGCGGGCTCTTCACGTAATCCCTCATCGTAACTCCTCATAAAATAACGATCAAACTTCGAACTGGTAAGTTCTCGTTTAATCTTACTATTCTATCACACCTGAAGCAACAAAATCCTGGAATATTTAGTTTCCAAGCACAGCCCTCCTGCGACCATGTTTCACTGATTGCCACAACATCATATTTCCAGGTGTCAATCCAGGCTCTAAGTTCATCCACCTTACTTACAATGCTCCTAGCATTAAAATATACACATTTTATAAACCCACCATCCCTTATTTTCTGTCTATTATCTTTTTCATCTTTTTCGCCTACGTTTTGGGTCCGAGTGCTTCCCTTCTCTGCCTCTTGCCCCACACCCTGACCCCTAGCCCCCTCTACCCGAGTCCCTCCCCCCAGCCTTTCTAGTTTAAAGTCTCCCCAGTAGCCTTTGCAAATCTCCCTGCCAGGATATTGGTCCCCCTCCGGTTCAACTGCAACCCGTCCTTTGTGTACAGATCATGCCTTCCCCAAAAGAGGTCCCAGTGATCAAGAAACTTGAATCCCTGCCCACTGCACCAGTCCCTCAGCCACGCATTTATCCTCCACCTCATTTCATTCCTACTCTCACTGTCACGCGGCACAGGCAGTAATCCTGAAATCGTTACCCTTTTGGTCCTTCTCCTTAACTTTCCCCCCAACTCCCTAAATTCTCCTTTCAGGACCTCGTCACTTTTTCTGCCTATGTCATTGGTACCTATGTGTACCACAACATCAGGCTCCGTTTGTGAGGCAGGAGGCAGAGAAGAGAAGCAGTCAGACGCAACACGTAGGGAGGAAAGAAGAAAGAAATAACAAACGGAGAATAAGAAGTGGAGGGTTTCTTAAATGTGTGAGCAAAGGGACAGAGGGGTGTAAAATGAGGATAGGAGCAATAGGTAGCGAGGTGAAAAGTGGCAGGAAAACAAATCCATGGACGTGAAGGGAATGGAGGGGTATGGTCTGAGTGCAGGTAGATGGGACTAGGGAAAACAAATGGTCGGCACGGACTGGAAGGGCCGAGAGGGCCTGTCTCCGTGCTGTAATTGTTATATGGTTATTATATGGTTAAAAATCTAAAAGGGCCACTTTTCAACATAATTGTAAAAGGGCCAAGAGTGTTGTAAAAACAAGCCTGAAGGCTTTGTGTCTCAATGCGAGGAGCATTCGCAATAAGGTGGATGAGTTGAATGTGCAGATAGCTATTAATAATTATGATATAGTTGGGATCACGGAGACATGGCTCCAGGGTGACCAAGGCTGGGAGCTGAACATCCAGGATATTTAATATTCAGGAAGGATAGACAGAGAGGAAAAGGAGGTGGGGTAGCGTTGCTGGTTAGAGAGGAGATTAACACAATAGAAAGGAATGACATTAGCTTGGAGGATGTGCAATCGATATGGGTGGAGCTGCGAAACACTAAGGGGCAGAAAACGCTAGTGGGTATTGTGTACAGGCCACCTAACAGTAGTAGTGGAGTTGGGGATGGCATCAAACAGGAAATTAGAAATGCGTGCAACGAAGGTAAAACCGTTATAATGGGTGACTTCAATCTACATATAGATTGGGTGAATCAAATTGGCAGGGGTGCTGAGGAAGAGGATTTCTTGGAATGTATGCGGGATAGTTTTCTAAACCAACATGTGGAGGAACCAACAAGAGAGCAGGCTATTCTAGACTAGATATTGAGTAATGAGGAAGGGTTAGTTAGCAGCCTTGTTGTACCTGGCCCCTTGGGCAAGAGTGACCATAATATGGTTGAGTTCTTCATTAGGATGGAGAGTGACATTGTTAATTCAGAAACACGGGTCCTGAACTTAAAGAAAGGTAATGAGACGTGAATTGGCCAAGATGGACTGGCAATTGATTCTTGAAGGGTTGACGGTGGATATGCAATGGAAGGCATTTAAAGACTGCATGGATGAACTACAACAATTGTTCATCCCTGTATGGCAAAAGAATAAATCAGGGAAGGTGGCGCATCCGTGGATAACGAGGGAAATCAGGGATAGTATCAAAGCAAAAGATGAAGCGAACAAATTAGCCAGAAAAAGCAGCCTACCAGGGGACTGGGAGAAATTCAGAGACCAACAGAGGAGGACAAATGGCTTAATTAGGAAAGGGAAAATGGAGTATGAAAGAAAACTGGCAGGAAACATAAAAACTGACTGCAAAAGGTTTATCGATATGTGAAGCGCAAAAGATTAGTTAAAACAAATGTAGGTCCTTTGCAGTCAGAAACGGGTGAATTGATGATGGGGAACAAGGACATGGCAGACCAATTGAATAACTACTTTGGTTCTGTCTTCACTAAGGAACACATAAATAATTTGCCGGAAATAGCAGGGGATCGCGGGTCAAATGAGATGGAGGAAATGAGTGAAATCCAGGTTAGCCGGAAAGTGGTGTTGGGTAAATTGAATGGATTAAAGGCCGATAAATCCCCAGGGCCAGATAGGCTGCATCCCAGGGTACTTAAGGAAGTAGCCCCAGAAATAGCAGATGCCTTAGTGATAATTTTTCAAAACTCTTTAGATTCTGGAGTAGTTCCTGAGGATTGGAGGGTAGCTAATGTAACCCCACTTTTTAAAAAGGGAGGGTAGAGAGAAAACGGGAATTACAGACCAGTTAGTCTAACATCGGTAGTGGGGAAACTGCTAGAGTCAATTATTAAAGATGGGATAGCAGCGCATTTGGAAAGTGGTGAAATCATTGGACAAAGTCAGCATGGATTTACGAAGGGTAAATCATGTCTGGCGAATCTTATTGAATATTTTTGAGGATGTAACTAGTAAAGTGGATAAGGGAGAAGCAGTGGATGTGTTGTATCTGGACTTTCAGAAGGCTTTCGACAAGGTCCCACTCAAGAGATTGGTATACAAACTTAAAGCACACGGTTTTTGGTGGTTCAGTATTGATGTGGATAGAGAACCTGCTGGCAGACAGGAAGCAAAGAGTAGGAGTGAACGGGTCTTTTTCAGGATGGCAGACAGTGACTAGTGGGGTGCCGCAAGGCTCAGTGCTGGAACCCAGCTATTTACAATATACATTAATGATTGCAACATCTCGAAGTTTGCGGATGACACGAAGCTGGGCATAGATGTGAGGAGGATGCTAGGGGCTGCAGGATGACTTGGATAGACTGGTGAGAAATGCATGGCAGATGCAATCTTTGGGTGTAGACTATTATTTGAATGGTGACAATTAGGAAAGGGGAGATGCAGCGAGACCTGGGTGTCATGGTACACCAGTCATTGAAAGTAGGCATGCAGGTGCAGCAGGCTGTGAAGAAAGCGATTGGTATGTTGGCATTCATAGCAAAAGGATTTGAGTACAAGAGCAGGGAGGTTCTACTGCAGTTGTACAGTGTCTTGGTGAGGCCACACCTGGAGTATTGCGTACAGTTTTGGTCTCCTAATCTGAGGAAAGATATTCTTACCATAGAGGGAGTACAGAGAAGGTTCACCAGACTGATTCCTGGGATGGCACGACTTCCATATGAAGAAAGACTGGATAGACTCGGCTTGTACTCACTGGAATTTAGAAGATTGAGGGGTGATCTCATAGAGACTTACAAAATTCTTAAGGGGTTGGACAGGCTAGATGCAGGAAGATTGTTCCCGATGTTGGGGAAGTCCAGGACAAGGGGTCACAGTTTAAGGATAAAGGGGAAGTCTTTTAGGACTGAGATGAGAAAATTGTTTTTCACACAGAGAATGGTAAATCTGTGGAATTCTCTGCCACAGAAGGTAGTTGAGGCCAGTTCGTTGGCCATATTTAAGAGGGAGTTGGATGTGGCTCTTGTGGCTGAAGGGATCAGGGGGTATGGAGAGAAGGCAGGTACAGGATACTGAGTTGGATGATCAGCCATGATCATATTGAATGGCGGTGCAGGCTCGAAGGGCCGAATGGCCTGCTCCTGCACCTAATTTCTATGTTTCTATGTTTCTATCTCATTGGCCATGCTCGGCTGCAAATCGGTGTCAATCTGGTGGACCATCTTCCTCTAGTCGTGGGAGTGGGGGATTGGGAGAGGCCTCACATGTGGAACAGTTTACGGCCTCTCTTCATCTAATTCCGGCTCTGGGGCAGGGATTAGTGTGGGAGAGAGTGTGGGTGGCAGGGATTCGAGTGGGTGGGGGCAGGGATTCGAGTGGGTGGGGGCAGGGATTACAGTGGGTGGGGGCAGGGATTAGAATGGGTGGGGGCTGGGATTAGTGTGGGTGGGGGCAGGGATTAGTGTGGGTGGGGGCAGGGATTAGAGTGGGTGGCGGCAGGGATTAGTGTGGGTGGGTGCAGGGATTAGTGTGGGTGGGGGCAGGAAGTAGTGTGGGTGGGGGCAGGGATTAGAGTGGGTGGGGGTAGGAAGTAGTGTGGGTGGGGGCAGGGATTAGAGTGGGTGGGGGCAGGAAGTAGTGTGGGTGGGGGCAGGGATTAGTGTGGGTGGGGGCAGGAAGTAGTGTGGGGAGTGACAGGGCTTTGCAGACACGGCAGGGCAATGGGATTAGTATGGGTATTGAACTGGCTGTGGGGAGATTGTGGAGAAGCAGGATTACTGTGGGATGGATTCAGGGCAGTGGGGAGAGTGGGCTGGTGGGTGTCATGACGATGAGTCATGATGATGATATATAAATAAGATGACCTGTGCACCAGATGATCTGGAGATCAGTTTGGGTGGGGCTGTGTAAACCAAGATGGAAACTGTGACTGTGTGAGTTAATAAACACAGAGAACAACGAATGTATCCTCTTAATAATGTGTCGATATCATTATTACTTCACATCTGCAGCCAGGATGTGACATTGGCGACGAGGATATTTTGGATATTTTGGATTCTGAATCCAAAATAACCATATAAACCATATAACAATTACAGCACGGAAACAGGCCCTCTCGGCCCTTCCAGTCCGTGCCGACCATTTGTTTTCCCCTAGTCCCCTAAAAGATTTTTATTTAAAAAGGGCGGTCATTGGAGCTGATTTCTTCGCACTACATGGAGTTTCACACTTCGATCTGATGGGTGATGCGAGTACCATCGATGTGAAGTGGAATGCTTCCCTGGCGGAATTCGAAGCTTACTCCGACAGTCGAGGGTTCTTTCTTGATGAAAGTACACCGGGGCAGAAGGTGCAGCGGAGAGGATTACTTCTTTTCACCGCGGGGCCAGTGGTTCGAGAAATGTTTTAAAACACTCCTGGACTGAAGGAAGACGTTGATGCTTTAAACAGTCATTATGTGGTGGTGCCCAATGCTACATTTCAACGCCATTTATTCCGTAGAACAATGCAGGAGGAGGGCGAGACTGTTGCTGAATTTGTGATGAGGCTCAGACAGATGTCTGTAGGATGCACATAGACTGATGTGGAGGGACAAAAGTAGAGTAGCTATGGAAACTATGAGATTCAAAAGGAGGAAGTACTGTACACTTTTTGAAAAAAATATAAAAAGTGGATAAGTCAGGCCTCCAGATCCTGGACAGGATATTGCCTAGGACATTTAGAGGGAAGTTAATGTAGAAATAAGCAGGAGCTACGTGACACTGAAATCCTCCCATGATTTATTGGCAAATGTCTTGCATTAGAAACGGGAATTGTGCCGGAGGATTGGCGTACTGCGCAATGTTGTTTGCCATTGTTTAAAAAGGTTCAAAGAATAAACCTACAGCAATTATAGACCTATTAGTTTGACGTCAGTGGTGGGCAAATTAATGGAAAGGATACTTAGAGATAATATATATAAGCATCTGGATAACCAAGGTCTGATCAGGAACAGTCAACATGGATTTGTGCCTGGAAGGTCATGTTTGACAAACCTTCTTGAATTTTTTGAAGCGGTAACTAGGGAAATTGATGAGGGTAAAGCAGTGGATGTTGTCTATATGGATTTCAGTAAGGCCTTTGACAAGGTTCCCCATGGAAGGTTGGTTAAGAAGGTTCAATCTTTGGGTGTAAATGGCGGAGTAGCAAGATGGATTCAACAGTGGCTGAATGGGAGATGTCAGAGAGTAATGGTGGATGGCTGTTTGTCAGGTTGGAAGCCGGTGACCAGTGGGGTGCCTCAGGGATCTGTGTTTGGTCCACTGTTGTTTGTCATGTACATCAATGATCTGGATGATGGGGTGGAAAATTGGATAAGTAAGTATGCAATTGATACTAAGATAGGTGGTGTTGTGGATAATGAAGTAGATTTTCAAAGTCTACAGAGAGATTTGGGCCATTTGGAAAAGTGGGCTGAAAGATGGCAGATGGAGTTTAATGCTGTTATGTGTGAAGTGCTACATCTTGGCAGGACAAATCAAAATAGGACTACATGGTAAATGGTAGGGAATTGAGCAATGCTGTGGAACAGAGGGATCTAGGAATAACTGTGCATAGTTCCCTGAAGGTGCAATCGCATGTAGATAGGGTGGTAAAGAAAGCCTTTGGTGTGCTGGCCTTTATAAATCAGAGCATTGAATATTGGAGTAGGGAAGTAATGTTAAAATTGTACAAGGCATTGGTAAGACCAATTCTGGAGTATGGTGTACAATTTTCGTCGCCTAATTATAGGAAGGATGTCAACAAAATAGAGAGAGTACAGAGGAGATTTACTAGAATGTTGCCAGGGTTCCAGCAATTATGTTGCAGAGAAAGGTTGAACGTTAGGTCTTTATTCTTTGGAGCACAGAAGGTTAAGGGGGGACTTGATTGAGGTCTTTAAAATGATGAAAGGGATAGACAGAGGTGACGTGGATAAGCTTTTCCCATTGAGGGTAGGGAAGATTCAAACAAGAGGGCATGACATGAGAATTAAGGGACAGAAGTTTAGGGGTAACGTGAGGGGGAACTTCTTTACTCAGAGGGTGGTGGCTGTGTGGAATGAGCTTCCAGCAGAAGTGGTGGAGGCAGGATCGATTTTAACATTTAAAAGTAAAGTGGATAGGTATATGGACGGGAAGGGAATGGAGGGGTATGGTCTGAGTGCAGGTAAATGGGACTAGGGAAAAACAAATGGTCGGCACGGACTGGAAGGGCCGAGAGGGCCTGTTTCCGTGCTGTAATTGTTATATGGTTATATGGTGATGTCCACGTTGGAAGTGATGAAGACAATGATGAAGCTGGTGAACATGCTGTTAAAAGGAATTATCAGTTTGCATTGAATGAGAGCCATCACGAGAAAGTTGCAGTGTCCATCGGAGGTGTTACAGTGCCAGTGATTGTAGATTCTGGTAGTGACAGCAACGTAATTGACAGATCACTTTGGGAATGCTTGAAACAGCATAAAATCAATTGCACGTCAAAGAGGTGTAGTAGGAAGTTATATCCATACACCGCTACTAAACCATTGCAGACAAATGGATGTTTCATGGCTAATGTAGAAGTCGGAGATAGAGAAACTGAAGCAGAATTCGATGTGATGGAGGAGAAGGGAGAACCTCTGCTGTGTAGAAATACAGCTCAAGACCTGGGAGTGCTTCACATCGGAGTGCATGTCAGTTCAGTGCAGTCATCTTGCATTCTCATAGCATCCTCCTCACAGTTCACACTGCCACCCAGCTTTGTGTCATCTGCAAATTTGGCTATAATGTTACTTTGAATCCCTTCATCCAAATCATTGATGTATATTGTAAATAGCTGCGGTCCCAGCAGAGAGCCTTGCGGTACCCCACTAGTCACTGCCTGCCATTCTGAAAGGGACCGTTAATCCCTACTCTTTGTTTCGTGTCTGCCAACCACTTCTATATCCATGTCAGCACTCTACCCCCAATACCATGTGCTCTAATTTTGCACACTAAGCTCCTATGTGGAACCTTATCAAATGCTTTCTGAAAGCCCAGGTACACTACATCCACTGGCTCTCCCTTGTCCATTTTCCTAGTTACATCTTCAAAAAATTCCAGAAGATTAGTCAAGCATGATTTCCCCTTCGTAAATCCATGCTGACTTGGACCGATCCTGTTACTGCTATCCAAATGTTCGGCTATCTCATTGTTTATAATTGACTCCAGCATCTTCCCCACCACCGATGTCAGGCTAACTGGTCTATGATTACCTGTTTACTCTCTCCCGCATTTCTTAAAGTGGGATAACATTAGCTACCCTCCAATCCACAGGAACTGATCCTGAGTCTAGAGAACATTGGAAAATTATCACCAATGCATTCACGATTTCTAGAGCCACTTCCTTAAGTACCCTGGGATGCAGACCACCAGGCCCTGGGGATTTATCAGCCTTCAGTCCCATCAGTCTATCCAACACCATTTCCTACCTAATGTGGATTTCCGTCAGTTCCTCCGTCACCCCAGATCCTCTGGCCACTACTATACCAGAAATATTGTTTGTGTCCTTCTTAGTGAAGACAGATCCAAAGTACCTGTTCAACTCATCTGCCACTTCCTTGTTCCCCATAATAAATTCACCTTTTTCGGTCTTCAAGGGTCCAACTTTGGTCTTAACTAATGTTTTCCTCTTCACATACCTAAAGAAGCTTTTACTATTCTGCTTTATATTCTTGGCTAGCTTACCTTCGTACCTCATCTTTTCTCCCTGTATTGTCTTTTTGGTTATCTTCTGTTGTTCATTAAACATTACCCAATCCTCTTGCTTCCCACTCATCTTTGCTACGTTGTACTTCTTCGCTTTAAATTTTATACTGTTCCTGACGTTCCTTGTCAGCCATGGTCGTCCCTTTCTCCCCTTGGAATCTTTCTTCCTCCTAGGAATGAACTGATCCTGCACCTTGTGTATTATTCCTAGAAACACCTGCCATTTTTGTTCCACTGTCATCCCTGCTAGTGTACCTTTCCAGTCAACTTTGGCCAGCTCCTCCCTCATGGCCCCATAGTCCCCTTTATTCAACTGCAACACTGACACCTCCGATCTACCTTTCTCCCTCACCAATTGTAGATTAAACCTGACCATGTTATGGTCACTACCTCCTAATGGCTCATTAACCTCGAGGTCCTTTATCAAATCCGGTTCATTACATAACACTAAATCCAGAATTGCCTTCTCCCTAGTAGGCTCCAATACAAGCTGTTCAAAGAATCCATCATGAAGGCACTCCACAAAGTCCCTTTCTTGGGGTCCAGTACCAACCTGATTTTCCCAGTCTACCTGCATGTTGAAATCTCCCATAACAACCACAGCATTACTTTTGCTACATGCCAATTTTAACTCCTGATTCAACCTGCGCCCTATGTCCAGGCTACTGTTTGGGGGCCTGTAGATTAGTCCCATTAGGGTCTTTTTACCCTTACAATTCCTTAGTTCTATCTATACTGACTACACATCTCCTGTTTCAATGTCACCCCTTGCAAGGGACTGAATTTCATTCCTCACTAACAGAGCAACCCCATTCCCTCTGCCCACCTGTCTGTCTTTTTGATAGGAGGTATACCCTTGAATAATCAGTTCCCAGCCCTGGCCCTCTTGCAGCCATGTCTCAGTAATTCCCACAACATCATAGTTGCCTATCAGAGATCTATCTGTATGAAATCCACAGAGTGATTCAAGGTGTACCAGGAGTAGCAAACATATCAGACGACATTATCGTCCATGAATGAATTAGTGAAGAGCATGACAGGAGGTCATGACCGTGAATGAAGTCAAGTGCAAGTTTGGCATCTCTGAGATGGATTTCATGGGACACAGACTCACAAGCCAAGGGCTGAACCCAGCCAAAGCTAAAGGGAAAGCTATTGCAGATGTACGTGAAGCTCAGAATGCAACTGAGATGAGGAGTTTTCTAGGACTGGCCAATTATTGTGGAAAACTAATTCCCAATTTTGCTACACTGGCAGATCCACTGAAAAAGTTAACCAGGAAAGATGTACCGTTCCAGTTTGGTAGTGAACAGAGGCAGGCATTCAATCACTGAACAGGGTATAATGAGTGCAGAAACCCTTGGATATTATGATCCAGCTGCATCAACAAAAGTCATAGCAGATGCTAGCCCGGTCGGCCTGGAAGCAGTGCTGGTACAGCCACATGCAGATGGATCTAGAATCATAGCATATGCCAGTCAATCGTTAACCAGCGTGGAGAGAAGGTATTCTCAAACAGAGAAAGAAGCACTGGGACTAGTGTGGGCCTGTGAAAGGTTCCATGCATATTTTGTAAGGGCATTGATCCCATTGCCCACTGTGAATACGTTCTCTGATATCTTTGAGTTCTGGATAAGTTCTGGATAGTCTCTGGAATTCTTTGCCACAGAAGGTAGTTGAGGCCAGTTCATTGGTTATATTTAAGAGGGAGTTAGATGTGACCCTTGAGGCTAAAGGGATCAGGGGGTATGGAGAGAAGGCAGGTACAGGATACTGAGTTGGATGATCAGCCATGATCATATTGAATGGCAGTGCATGCTCGAAGGGCCGAATGGCCTGCTCCTGCACCTATTGTCTATGTTTCTATACTTGTACGGCATTGAATTTGAACTTGTTAAAGAACACAAGCCGCTGGAATTGATCGAGTCAACAAGGTCTAAGCCACGTGCCAGAATAGAACGCTGGGTGCTGAGACTCCAACAGTACCAGTACAAAGAGAGGCCCGGGGAGCCGTTGGTGAGAGAGGGTGGAGTTGCCTGCGCTGTGAGTATAAATCTAGCGCGGGGCTTGCTTTTCACAGAGGCCCGGGGAGCCGTTGGTGAGAGAGGGTGGAGTTGCCTGCGCTGTGAGACCAGCCAAATCTTTGGTCCCATCTTCCAGAGAGGGAATCTGGTGAAGCCTCTGATTGGTTGAAGAGGACTAGAGGAAGCAGCTGATTGGGTGCAACCCGGTGTTTACATTTTTACATTTCTGCCTTCAGGTTTAAGGATTCTGGGAGTTAAGGATTCTGGGAGTTAAGGATTCAGTATTTATTAGTATTTATTAGTAAAGTTTAAAGGATAAAGTTTTGTGTTTAATAAAAATAAAAAATAAAAAAATAAAAAATTAAAAAATAATAATATATACATTTAATACAGAGTAATCTGGAGTAAGATATGTCAGTAGAGATTGGCCCCGTGCCTTGCTCAGCCTGCAACATGTGGGAGATCAGGGATATGGTTGACGGTGGATATGCAATGGAAGGCATTTAAAGACTGCATGGATGAACTACAACAATTGTTCATCCCAGTATGGCAAAAGAATAAATCAGGGAAGGTGGCGCATCCGTGGATAACAAGGGAAATCAGGGATAGTATCAAAGAAAACGATGAAGCGAACAAATTAGCCAGAAAAAGCAGCCTACCAGAGGACTGGAAGAATTCAGAGACCAACAGAGGAGGACAAAGGGCTTAATTAGGAAAGGGAAAATGGAGTATGAAAGAAAACTGGCAGGAAACATAAAAACTGACTGCAAAAGTTTTTATCGATATGTGAAGCGCAAAAGATTAGTTAAAACAAATGTAGGTCCCTTGCAGTCAGAAACGGGTGAATTGATGATGGGGAACAAGGACATGGCAGACCAATTGAATAACTACTTTGGTTCTGTCTTCACTAGGAAGACAAAAATAATTTGCCGGAAGTAGCAGGGGATCACGGGTCAAATGAGATGGAGGAAATGAGTGAAATCCAGGTTAGCCGGAAAGTGGTGTTGGGTAAATTGAATGGATTAAAGGCCGATAAATCCCCAGGGCCAGATAGGCTGCATCCCAGGGTACTTAAGGAAGTAGCCCCAGAAATAGCAGATGCCTTAGTGATAATTTTTCAAAACTTTTAGATTCTGGAGTAGTTCCTGAGGATTGGAGGGTAGCTAATGTAACCCCCTTTTTAAAAAGGGAGGGTGAGAGAAAACGGGGAATTACAGACCAGTTAGTCTAACATCGGTAGTGGGAAACTGCTAGAGTCAATTATTAAAGATGGGATAGCAGCGCATTTGGAAAGTGGTGAAATCATTGGACAAAGTCAGCATGGATTTACGAAGGGTAAATCATGCCTGACGAATCTTATTGAATTTTTTGAGGATGTAACTAGTAGAGTGGATAAGGGAGAAGCAGTGGATGTGTTATATCTGGACTTTCAGAAGGCTTTCGACAAGGTCCCACTCAAGAGATTGGTATACAAACTTAAAGCACACGGTATTGGTGGTTCAGTATTGATGTGGATAGAGAACTGGCTGGCAGACAGGAAGCAAAGAGTAGGAGTGAACGGGTCCTTTTCAGGATGGCAGACAGTGATTAGTGGGGTGCCGCAAGGCTCAGTGCTGGGACCCCAGCTATTTACAATGGTGAATGGTGACCAATTAGGAAAAGGGGAGATGCAGCGAGACCTGGGTGTCATGGTACACCAGTCATTGAAAGTAGGCATGCAGGTGCAGCAGGCTGTGAAGAAAGCGAATGGTATGTTGGCATTCATAGCAAATGGATTTGAGTACAAGAGCAGGGAGGTTCTACTGCAGTTGTACAGGGTCTTGGTGAGGCCACACCTGGAGTATTGCGTACAGTTTTGGTCTCCTAATCTGAGGAAAGACATTCTTGCCTTAGAGGGAGTACAGAGAAGGTTCACCAGACTGATTCCTGGGATGGCACGACTTCCATATGAAGAAAAACTGGATAGACTCGGCTTGTACTCGCTGGAATTTAGAAGATTGAGGGGTGATCTCATAGAGACTTACAAAATTCTTAAGGGGTTGGACAGGCTAGATGCAAGAAGATTGTTCCCGATGTTGGGGAAGTCCAGGACAAGGGGTCACAGTTTAAGGATAAAGGGGAAGTCTTTTAGGACCGAGATGAGAAAATCGTTTTTCACACAGAGAGTGGTGAATCTGTGGAATTCTCTGCCACAGAAGGTAGTTGAGGCCAGTTCGTTGGCCATATTTAAGAGGGAGTTGGATGTGGCCCTTGTGGCTGAAGGGATCAGAGGGTATGGAGAGAAGGCAGGTACAGGATATTGAGTTGGATGATCAGCCATGATCATATTGAATGGCGGTGCAGGCTCGAAGGGCCGAATGGCCTGCTCCTGCACCTAATTTCTATGTTTCTATGTTTCTATGTACCGGGTGACTACATTTGCAGGAAGTTTGTCCAGCTGCAGCTCCTGGCAGACCGCATTGAACGATTGGAACTGCGACTGGATTCATACTGGAGCATCCACGATGCGGAGAAAGTCGTGGATAGCACGTACAATGAGTTGGTCACACCACAGGTAAAAGGTAAGAGGACAGAAAGGGATCGGGTGGCCAATAGCCAGCAAAGCAGTAGGCAGGTAGTGCAGGAGTCCCCTGCGGTCATCTCCCTCCTAAACAGGTATACCATTTTGGATACTGTTGAGGGAGATGGCTCATCAGGGGAATGCAGCAGCAGCCAGGTTCATGGCACCATGGGTGGCTCTGCGGCACATGAGGGGGGAAAAAAGAGGGGAAGGGCTATAGTAATAGGGGATTCAATTGTCAGGGGAATAGATAGGCGTTTCTGCGGCTGCAAACGAGACTCCAGGATGGAATGTTGCCTCCCTGGTGCAAGCGTCAGGGATGTCACTGAACGGCTGCAGAACATTCTGGAGGGGGAGGGTGAACAGCCAGTTGTCGTGGTGCATATTGGCACCAACGATATAGGTAAAAAAAGGGATGAGGTCCTACAAGGTGAATTTAGGAAGCTAGGAGATAAACTTAAAAGTAGGACCTCAAAGGTAATAATCTCTGGATTATTACCAGTACCACGGGCCAGTCAGAGTAGAAATAGGAGGATATTGCAGATGAATACGTGGCTTGAAAAAAGGTGCAAGGGAGAGGGATTCAAATTTTTAGGGCACTGGAACCAGTTCTGGGGGAGGTGGGACCAGTACAAACAGAACGGTTTGCACCTGGGCTGGAATGGAACCAATGTCCTTGGGGGAGTGATTGCTAGTGCTGTCGGGGAGGATTTAAACTAATGTGGCAGGGGGATGGATACAAGAGCAGAGAAGCAGGTGGGTGTAAAACGAGGGTAGAAGCAATAGGGAGCAAGGTGAAAAGTGGCATGCAGACAAAACCAGGGCAAAAATCAAAAAGGGCCACTTTTCAACATAATTGTATAAGGGGTAAGAGCATTGTAAAAACAAGCCTGAAGGCTTTGTGTCTCAATGCAAGGAGTATTCGTAATAAGGTGGATGAGTTGAACGTGCAGATAGCTATTAATGATTATGATATAGTTGGGATCACGGAGACATGGCTCCAGGGTGAACAAGGCTGGGAGCTGAACATCCAGGGATATTTAATATTCAGGAGGGATAGAGAGAAAGGAAAAGGAGGTGGGGTAGCATTGCTGGTTAGAGAGGAGATTAATGCAATGGAAAGGAAGGACATTAGATTGGAGGATGTGGAATCGGTATGGGTGGAGCTGCGAAACACTTAAGGGGCAGAAAACTCTGGTGGGTGTTGTGTACAGGCCAACTAACGGTAGTAGGGAAGTTGGGGATGGTATCAAACAGGAAATTAGAAATGCATGCGACAAAGGCAAAACAGTTATAATAGGTGACTTCAATCTACATATAGATTGGGTGAATCAAATTGGCAGGGGCACTGAGGAAAAGCATTTTTTGGAATTTATGCGGGATAGTTATCTAAAAAAAAAAAAAATAAAAAAAAAGAAACCCAAACCCCCACCCCCCCCCCCCAAAAAACCAAAAAAAAAAAAAATAAAAAAAAAAAAAAAAAAAAAACAAACCCCACAAAAAAAGTAAAAAAATAAAAAAAAAAAAAAAAAAAAAATACCCCCCCCCCCGCCCCCCCCTCAAAAAATAAAGGAAAAATAAAAAAATAAAAAAAAAAAAAATAAAAAAAATAAAAAAACAAATATCAACGAGAGATCAGGCTATTTTAGACTGGGTATTGAGTAATGAGGAAGGGTTAGTTAGCAGTCTTGTTGTACGTGCCCCCTTGGGCAAGTATGGTCGAGTTCTTCATTAGGACGGAGAGTGACATTGTTAATTCAGAAACAATGGTTCTGAACTTAAAGAAAGGTAACTTTGAGGGTATGAGATGTGAATTGGCTAAGATTGACTGGCAATCAATTCTAAAAGGGTTGACGGTGGATACGCAATGGAAGACATTTAAAGACTGCATGGATGAACTACAAAAATTGTTCATCCCAGTTTGGCAAAAGAATAAATCAGGGAAGGTAGTGCATCCGTGGATAACAAGGGAAATCAGGGATAGTATCAAAGCAAAGGATGATGCATACAAAGTAGCCAGAAAAACATATAACATAACATATAACATATAACAATTACAGCACGGAAACAGGCCCTCTCGGCCCATCCAGTCCGTGCCGAACATTTGTTTTCCCCTAGTCCCATCTACCTGCACTCAGACCATACCCCTCCATTCCCTTCCCGTCCATATACCTATCCACTTTACTTTTAAATGTTAAAATCGATCCTGCCTCCACCACCTTCTGCTGGAAGCTCATTCCACACAGCCACCACCCTCTGAGTAAAAAAGTTCCCCCTCACGTTACCCCTAAACTTCTGTCTCTTAATTCGCATGTCATGCCCTCTTGTTTGAATCTTCCCTACCCTTAATGGGAAAAGCTTATCCATGTCAACTCTGTCTATAACTTTCATCATTTTAAAGACCTCAATCAAGTCCCCCCTTAACCTTCTGCGCTCCAAAGAATAAAGACCTAACCTGTTCAACCTTTCTCTGTAACATAGTTGCTGGATCCCAGGCAACATTCTAGTAAATCTCCTCAGTACTCTCTCTATTTTGTTGACATTCCTTCCGATTAATTTAGGACCATACCCCTCCATTCCCTTCCCGTCCATATACCTATCCACTTTACTTTTTAAATGTTAAAATCGATCCTGCCTCCACCACTTCTGCTGGAAGCTTCATTCCACACAGCCACCACCCTCTGAGTAAAAAAGTTCCCCCTCACGTTACCCCTTAAACTTCTGTCTCTTAATTCGCATGTCATGCCACTCTTGTTTGAATCTTCCCTACCCTTAATGGGAAAAGCTTATCCATGTCAACTCTGTCTATAACTTTCATCATTTTAAAGACTCAATCAAGTCCCCCCTTAACCTTCTGCGCTCCAAAGAATAAAGACCTAACCTGTTCAACCTTTCTCTGTAACATAGTGCTGGGATCCCAGGCAACATTCTAGTAAATCTCCTCAGTACTCTCTCTATTTTGTTGACATCCTTCCTATAACTAGGCGACCAAAATTGTACACCATACTCCAGAATATGGTCTCACCAATGCCTTGTACAATTTTAACATTTACTTCCCTGCTCCTATATTCAATGCTCTGATTTATAAAGGCAGCACACCAAAGGCTTTCTTTACCACCCCATCTACATGCGATTCTACCTTCAGGGAACTATGCACAGTTATTCCTAGATCACTCTGTTCCACAGCATTCACAATTTCCTACTACCAATTTACCATGTACGTCCTATTTTGATTTGTCCTGCCAAGATGTAGCACTTCACACTTAACAGCATTAAACTCATCTGCCATCTTTCAGCCCACTTTTCCAATGGCCCAAATCTCTCTGTAGACTTTGAAAATCTACTTCATTATCCACAACAACCACCTATCTTAGTATCATCTGCATACTTACTTATCCAATTTTCCACCCCATCATCCAGATCATGCGATGATGTACATGACAAATCAACAGTGGACCAAACACAGATCCCTGAGGCACCCACTGGTCACCGGCTTCCAACCTGACAAACAGCCATCCCCACCATTACTCTCTGACATCTCCATTCAGCCACTGTTGAATCCATCTTGCTACTCCTCGCCATTAACACCCAAAGATTGAACCTTCTTAACCAACCTTCCATGGGGAACCTTGTCAAAGGCCTTACTGAAATCCATATAGACAACATCCACTGCTTTACCCTCATCAATTGCCTAGTAACCGCTTCAAAATATTTCAAGAAGGTTTGTCTAAACATGACCTTCCAGGCACAAATCCATGTTGACTGTTCCGGAATCAGACCCTGTTTATCCAGATGCTTATATATTATATCTCTATGTATCCTTTCCATTAATTTACCACCACTGACGTCAAACTAACAGGTCTATAATTGCTAGGTTTATTTTTTGAACCCTTTTTAAACAATGGAACAACATGCGCAGTACGCCAATCCTCCGGCACTATTCCCGTTTCTAATGACATTTGAAATATTTCTGTCATAGCTCCTGCTATTTCTACACTAACTTCCCTCAATGTGCTAGGGAATAACCTGTCAGGACCTGGAGACTTATCCACTTTTATATTTTTCAAAAGGAAAAAAGATTAGTGATAATCTTTCAAAACTCTTTAGATTCTGGAGTAGTTCCTGAGGATTGGTGGGTAGCAACGTAACCCCTCTTTTTAAGAAGGGAGGGAGAGAGAAAACGGGGAATAACAGACCAGTTAGTCTAACATTGATAGTGGGGAAACTGCTAGAGTCAGTTATTAAAGATGGGAGAGCAGCACTTTTGGAAAGTGGTGAAATCATTGGACAAAGTCAGCATGGATTTACGAAAGGTAAATCATCTCTGACGAATCTTGTGGAATTTTTCGAGGATGTAACTAGTAGCGTGGATAGGGGAGAACAAGTGGATGTGGTGTATCTGGACTTCCATAAGGCTTTCGACAAGGTCCCACATAAGAGATTAATATACAAACTTAAAGCATACATCATTGGGGGCTCAGTATTGATGTGGATAGAGAACTGGCTGGCCAGCAGGAAGCAAAGAGTAGGAGTAAATGGGTCCTTTTCACCATTGGCAGGCAGTGACTAGTGGCCCCCCCGGTACCGCAAGGCTCAGTGCTGGGACCCCAGCTATTTACAATATACATTAATGATCTTGATGATGGGAATTGAAGCAATATCTCCAAGTTTGCGGATGACACTAAACTGGGGGGCAGTGTTAGCTGTGAGGAGGATGCTAGAGACTGCAAGGTAACTTGGATAGCTGGGTGAGTGGGCAAATGTTTGGCAGATGCAATATAATATGTGGATAAATGTGAGGTTATCCACTTGGGTGGGGGGGGGAAATATTCAAAAAAACAGGAAAGCAGACTATTATATAAATGGTGGCCGGTTAGGAAAAGGGAAGATGCAGCGCGATCTGGGTGTCATGGTACACCAGTCATTGAAAGTAGGCATGCAGGTGCAGCAGGCAGTGAAGAAAGCGAATGGTATGTTAGCTTTCAGAGCAAAAGAATTTGAGTATAGGAGCAGGGAGGTTCTACTTCAGTTGTACAGGGTCTTGGTGAGACCACACCTGGAGTATTGCATACAATTCTGGTCTCCAAATCTGAGGAAGGACGTTATTGCCATAGAGGGAGTGCAGAGGTTCACCAGACTGATTCCTGGGATGTCAGGATTGTCTTATGAAGAAAGACTGGATAGACTCGGTTTATACTCTCTAGAATTTAGGAGATTGAGAGGGGGTCTTATAAAACTTACAAAATTCTTAAGGGGTTGGACAGGCTAGATGCAGGAAGATTGTTCCCGATGTTGGGGAGGTCCAGGACAAAGGGTCACAGCTTAAGGATAAGGGGAAATCCTTTAGGACTGAGATGAGAAGGACGTTTTTCACACGAGTGGTGGGTCTCTGGAACTCTCTGTCACAGAGGGTAGTGGAGGCCAGTTCATTGGCTATATTCAAGAGGGAGTTAGATGGGGCCCTTGTGGCTAAGGGGATCAGAGGGTATGGGGAGAAGGCAGGTACGGGATACTGAGTTGGATGATCAGCCATGAACATATTGAATGGCGGTGCAGGCTCGAAGGGCCGAATGGCCTACTCCTGCACCGAATTTCTATGTTTCTATGTTTCTAAAGTAGTTCACATTGGTGGGAAAGCAAACATCACGGACCTGCTGTCGAGAGTGTTGAAGGATGAACAGCTGAGAGCAACATCCACACTGAAGATGGAATTAGACAACTGTGCGCTTCGTAGCAATTCAGTCACCGTGAACAGCGGTGACAACTAAAGAAGTTGAAAGCGATCAAAACATGATCCAGAACTCAAAGATATCAGAGAACGTATACACAGTGGGCAATGGGATCAATGCCCTTACAAAGCATATCTTCCAATAAAAGATGAACTTTGTGTAATTGGTCAGTGTATCCTGAGAGGTAGCAGATTGGTTATCCCGCAGGCATTACAACCAAGGATCGTGTCATAGGCTCATGAAGGACATTTAGGCATCATCGGTACTAAGCAGAATTTGCGGAGCAAAGTGTGATGGCCAGGTAGTGAGAAAGATGATGAAAACTTTGTCAAGACCTGTCACGGATACCAAATCACAAGCAGGAGCAACCCACCAGAACCAATTAGAAGTACAAAGTTGCCAACATGGGTTGACATAACTGTTGACTTTCTTGGACCACTTCCAACAGGTGAATCAATTATGGTAGTGGTAGACCACTATAGCAGGTACTACGAGTATGCAGTGATGAAGTCCACGACAACAGAAAAGACTGTACAGCCATTAGCAGAGATCTTCACCAGACACGGGTTGCCTGTTACATTGTACTCCGACAATGGGCCACAGTTTGTTTCCGAGACATTTGCTGAATACATGAGAATCACAGGTATCCATCTTCACAAGGTGATTCCGAAATGGCCACAAGCTAACGGAGAAGTAGAGAGACAAAACCAGTCCTTAGAAAAGAGGATACGAATCACCCTTGCCAAAGGGAAAAACTGGAAGGTGGCACTGCTATCTTACGTAGCTGTATATCGGGCGATCACTCTCTCAACTAAAGGGAAAAGCCCAACAGAAGCTTTGTTTGGAAGGAAAATTTGCACAAAAATACCAGAGGTGTGAGAGATCATGGGAAAAAAAATAAATAAGACCAGGAGATAAGAGACTGTGATGCCGAAAAGAAAGGCGCAGCAAAATGGTATCCCGCCTTGAAACGAGGAGCCAGGCACTCAGAAATAATGCCTGGTGATGACGTGCTTGTGAGGCGATATGATGGCGGTAAGATAGACACTCTTTACCATTGCCAGCCAGACAATGTTGTATTGAGGAATGGCAGCATGGTGACAATCAAGTCTCCAGAAGGTGTTATCCACAAGAGAAATGTATCGAGCGTCAAAAAGTACATCCAGAGACACTCAAAACGAGGTGGCCCAAAAATCCACCAAGAGCTACCGATTCAGAGGGGCCAGACGACATTTATGAGGTGGTGACCAGAGATGTTTTTGTTAACACGCATATATTATGAGAATGTGGGTGACAAACACCATGACAGATTCAACAGGCTCTGATGCTTCTGTGTCAACTGGTAGACCAAAACGTGAAAGGAGAATTCCCAAGCGATACGACGATTTTGTGTTATAGGTTATGATACTGTTATTATTGCTGTTTATTATTGTTTATGTTATGAGCAAGGGGTTATTAGAGGGTAAAAATGAGAGAACGGTAAAAGTTGCATTTGTTTTGAGGAAAAAAAAAGGAGTTGTAATGCATCGGTTTTGTAAGGAAGGAGGAGAGGAGGTTATTGCAACACAAATGAAAGCAAGGATATGTCTTAGGAGGTAAGATTTAATTGGGAAAGTATATTAGAAAGAATACGGCGTGTTAGGAGGAGAAGGATTTAAAGGGATTTAAGTCTGGTAAAGGTTGATCATGATGGATGATATAAGGGTAAGTATGTGAAAGAAGTTGCATCAGTTGAGTGGAGATCAGATCGGGTGGGGTGTTTGTAAACACAACAAATGAAAGCCAAGTCTTGTGGAGTATATATAGTGATGTGAAGTTAAATTTTACCACAGAGAACAATGATAAAATGTGATGATATCATTATAATCTTAAATAAGATGGGACACATCTGCATCAGGATGAGCTGGGGGGGGGATAGGTGTGGACTGTGTAATGACAACGATGGAAGCTGTGACTGTGAGTTAATACACAGAGAATAAGATGATAATAATGTGTCGTTATCATTATTACCTTCCACATCTGCGGCAGGATGTGACATGAGATGAGTGTGGGGATTGGGATACAGGCTATTTGTTTTAGGGGTTTTGGAAGGAGAGTAGAATCTTTCATTACTTTCCTAAGGCATTTCCAGTCTTGTGTAACTGCTGCAGGCAGGAATAGTTTGACAAAGTTTCTTGATGACGATTTAGTAATTGCTGTTCTCTCCGTGCTGCTGATTAATTTATCACATACTACATCATGGGCCACAGTTTGTTCAGTCTGAGTGTTTAAGTCACACACCCGCCCAGGCTCCATCGCACAGCCGTCTGCACTCAGGTACAGGAAGCAGCGACGACGGGTTTAGAGTGGCCAGGAGGGGAGGGGAAGTGGAAGGAATCGCTGCGGGAGTGTTAAGGGGGGAGTACCCTGCAGATAGGGGGATGGGCAGCGGAAAAGGAAGGAGCACTGCAGTAGGGGAAGGGAGTACCGTGGGGGGGTGTGCTGTGAGCTCTGGTCAGCCCAAACTCCCCAACCGACCAAACATTGGCCCTTCTACCACTTGACCCAACATGCCTGCGGTTGGCCATATCCCTCCAAAACGGTCTCTATCCATGTGCCTCTCTAATGGTTCTAAATGACATAGTACTGCTTCTATACCTCGTTCAGCTGCTTGTTCCTTACACCCACCACTCATTTGTGTGAAAAGCGAGCCCTTACCTATTAATTCATTTCCCCATCATCTTAAAGACCCTTTAGGGTTCTTAGTTCTCCAACAATAGAAAATGACTGTATGCTTTAACCAATTCAGTTCTCATGATTTCTTCCACTTCTGTAAGATATTCCTCTTCGCCTGCGCTTCCAAGTCCTGCACAGAGAGGACATTCCCTCCCCCACTATGTAGCTCAGGCCCCGAGTTTTGGTTTGCCTAACTTGGGAAGGACATTCATGCTATTGTGTAGCGTAGGATTACTGGTTAATCCAGTAGATGGCAAATGAAGGATAAAGAATGGGATTGACTTAGGTTTTATATTCACTGGAAAATAAGCGAGCTCGGTATTCCGAAAAAAACGCAAGAGGAATCATGGGATTTGCCAAAGGTCACTCTATAATAGAGGATGAGGCGCTGAATGTACAAATTTGCGAAATAATTCTTATCTTTTTTCATGATTTAAGGTATAAAATTACATTTTATCTGACGGTAGCGAGGGAGTGCGGGGGTTGTAACAGCGAGGACGTGAGGGGGGTAGGGCACAGATAATGCAAAAAAACTATGCGGAGTGGGAAAGGGGAAAAGGATCAGAGCGCACGGGAAAATGGGGAGGACGAGTGCGCAACAGACCTCACACCCTCACCCTCAGCTGGGGTCGAGCCTGTTAGTCCCACGGTGCAGAGTGGGCAGTGCCTATCCACGATGCAGACCACTTCAGTGAGTGAAACGAGCCCATCGCAGTGGCCGAGCGCTCGATTCCCGCTGCCTCCATACAACATTCTCCACCAGCTGGGCCTTTGATGCTGGAAGAATACCAGCTGCTCCAGCGGAACTATTCCCGATCCCAGCTCCCACTGACTATTTTCAATGAACTCACGCCCGTCCACTGAGGCGGCTAAACCGACGGCCATGCACTAGGCGTTGAGAAGAGGCCTAGCTGGCCGTTGCCGGCCCCCATGAGGACAGCCCCCCCCAGACTGAAATGAGCCAGGCTGAGAGCCGCCGCCCCCCTCCCCCCCCCCACCGGGCCCCTCCACCACAGTCAGTGCACAAAAATATCTTGCTGAAGAGGAGTAATAAGTGGCGGTGGTCAGTGGTCTGATCTAGGGAAGTGTGGTTTCACTGTGGGATCTATTCTTGTTGTCTTCTTTCTGCACATGAGTTAAATGTGTGTTTTCTAAATTTGCATTCTCGTGTAAGGTAAGGACAAAGGATGGTGGTGAGCAAGTAGGGAACAGTTCAAGTTCAAGTGTGTTTTATTGTCATGTGTCCCTGAGTTTATTGTCATGTGTCCCGTGTTATTGTCTATGTGTCCCGGTTTATTGTCATGTGTCCCTGTTTTTTGTTCATGTGAGTCTGTTTATTGTCTTGTGTCCTGATGGGACAAATGGACATTATTGCTTTGCTTGAGCTCCCAGAAATAGAAGGCATTATACATACTAAAACAGATCAGTGTGTCCATGAGATACCATATATAAGTTTATATTAAAGTGTGTGAACAGTTAGTTATCGTAGAAAATCACGTGTATTATTTGCCTGTGAGCATTGTATTGACTTGCCAGTAGAAGTTGAACCCCCTATTACTGGTTGTCAGGTTGGTATTAGGAATTTATTAATACATATCATTACGACTGCAGTGAATCCGTTGTGTAAGTCTCACTCTTCATTGAACTGCCGTCAATGGAAACATTCAAATTATATTATCTCTCCCGCATCTCTTTATTTTTTCTCTCTCTCCTTCACATATCTACCTTTCTGTCTCCTCTCTGTTTCTCTTATCTTTCTTTCTGTCACCTGCCCCTGTCCTTGTATCTGTCAGTGTCAATATCTGTCTCTGTTTTGTCTGTCTCTCTCTCTGACTCGCTCGCTCTCTCTTTCTCTGTCTCTCTCTCCCTTCTCTGTCTCTCCTACTCTCTCATGTCTCTCTCTCTCTGTCTCTCGTCTCTCCCTTTATCTGTCTACTCTCTCTCTTTTTATGTTTCTCTTCTCTCTCGCTCACGTCTCTTCTTCTCTGTCTGTCTGTTCTCTCTCTCACTGTTCTCTCTCTCGATCTTCTCTATCTGTCTTCCTGTCTCTCCCTGTCTCTCTCTGTCTCTCTCTGTCTCTGTCGTCTATCTGATCTCTGTCTCTCAGTCTCTTCTTGTCCTGTCTCTATCTCTCTCTCTCAGTCTCTCTCTCTCTCTCTTCTCTACTTTACTCTGTTGTGTCTCTCTCTCTCCCGCTCTCTGGTTCTCACCTCTCTGTCCGTATGTCACTGTCTTGTCCCTCAGTTCTCTCTCTCTCTCTCTCTCTCTCTCTCCCTCTATCTCGCTGTCTCTGTCTTATGTGCTCTGTCGCTCTGTCTCTTTCTCGCTGTCTGTTCTGTCTCTCTTCTCTCTCTTCTCTGTCTCTCTCTCTATCTCTCTGTCTCTCTCTCTTCTGTCTTCTCTCAGTCCTCTCTGTCTCTCTCAGTCTCTCTCTCTGCTCTGTGTCTCGGTCTTCTCTTTTCTCTGTGTATCCCCTGCCTCTCCACTGTCCCACTCTGTCTCTCCCTCTTCTATGTGCTCCCATCTCTCTGTTTCTCCCTCTCTCTTGTTGTGTCTCCTTCTTCTGTATCTCCTATCTCTGTCTTCCATCGTATCTCTGTTCCGTCTCTCTCTGTCTCCGTCTCTCTCTGTCTCCTTCAGTCTCATCTCTCTGTCCTCTCCCTCTCTCATCTCTGACTCTCTCTGTCTCTGCTCTCTCTCTCTCTCATCTCTTCTCTCCTATGTCTCCTCTCCCTGTCTCTCTCAACTGTCTCTACTCTACCTCTCTCTCCCTCTGTTTGTGTCTGCTCTCTCTGTCTTCTTTCTCTCTATGTCTGTCTGTTCGTATCTCTCTCTGTCTCTCTCTCTCTCTGTATCTGTGTCTATATCTCCATGCTCGTCTCTCTCTTTCTGTCGTATCTCTCTCTCTGATCTCTCACTCTCTGTGTCTTCTCTCTCTCTATCGCCCTGAGCTCTACTCTATCTCTTTCTTGTCTCTCTCTGTCTCTCTCCCAGTCTTTCTCTCTGTCTCTGTCTCGGTCTTCTCTGTGTATCTCTCTCGTGAATCTCCTCTCTCGTCTCTCCTCTCTCTGTATCTCACTCTAGGTATCTCTCTCTCCCTGTCGCTCTCCCTCTCCCTGTATCTCAGATCTCTCCCTGAATGTCTCTCTCTCCCTAGTGTATCTCTCTCCTATCTCTCTCTCGCTGTTCTCTTCGCTGTCTCTCATCGCTGTCTCCTGTTTGTCTCTCCCACTCTCTCCCTCTGTCTCTCCCTACTCTCTTCCCTCTGTCCCCTCTGTCTCTCCCTCTCTCTCTGTCTCTGTTCTCTCTCCTCTCTCTCTCTGTATCTCTCTCTATGGCTCTCTCTGTTGCTCTCCTGTCTCTTCCCCCCCTTCTGTCTCGTCTCTGTCTCTGTCTTGTCTCTCTCTTCTCTCTCTCTGACTCTCTCACTGTCTCTCTCTCCCTGTCTCTCCCTCGTTTTCTCCCTCCATGTCTCCCCTCTCCCCGCTCTCTCTGTTCTGTCTCTATCTGTCTCTCTTGTCTCTTCTCGCATCTCTCTGTCTCTCTTCACTCTCTCTTGTCTGTTCTGTTCTGTCTGTCTCTCTCTGTCTGTCTGTCTCTCTGTCTCTATGTCTCTCTGCACGTCTGTCTCTCTCTCTCTCTCTCTCTCTATCTCCCTGTCTCCCCTCTCCCCCCCTCTCCTCTCTCTCTATGTCTGTCACTCTGCTGTCTCTCGCTCTCTGTCTTCTCTCTGTCTCTCTCTCTTGCACTCTCTCTGTCTCTCTTGTCTGTCAGAGTCTCTCTCTGTCTGTCTGTCGCTCTCTGTCTACGCTCCCTCTGTTTTCTGTATCTCTCTCTCTTGTCTCTCCCTCTCTCTCGTCTACTTCTCTCTGGTCTCGCCTCACTCTCTCTATCTCTCTCTCTGTCTCTCTCTCTCTGTCTCTCTCTCCCTGTCTGTCTCCCTCCACCTGTCTCTCTCTCCCAGTCTCTCTCCTGTCTTCTCTCATGTCTCTCCCTCTCCCTCTCTCTCTATCTGTCTCTCTGAGTCTCACTCTCTTTCTCTGTTCTCTGTCACTCTCTCTGTCTCTCTCTCCGTCTTCTGCCTCATGTCTGTCTCTCTGTCTCTATCTGTCTCGTCTCTCTCTCTTTCTTTCTCTGTTCTACCTTGTCTCTGTCTTTCTCTACTACTCTTGCGCTCTCTCTTTTTCTCCCTCCCTCTCTCCCAGTATGTCTCCCTCCCCTCTCTATCTCTCTCTCTCTCTCTCTCTCTGTCTGTCTCTGTCTCTGTCTGTCTGTCAGTCTCACTCTCTCTGTCAACTCCCTCTCTCTATCTCTCGCTCTCTCTCTGTTCTCTCTCTACTCTCCCTCTGTCTCTCTATCTCCATCTGTCTCACTCTCTCTCTGGTCTCTGTCTCTGTCATCTGTCTTCTCATCTCTCTTGTATACTCTCTATCTCTCCTCTCTCGTCTCTCCTTCTCTCTGTCTCTGTTCTCTTCTGTCTCTCTCTGTCTCTCTACTGTCTCGCTCTGTGTCTCTCTCTGAGTCTCTCTCCTGTTCTCTCTCCTCTGTCTGCTCTCTCTCGTCTCTGTCTCTCTCTCTGTCTCTCTCTCTGTCTCTCTCTCTGTCTCTCTCTCTGTCCCTCCCTGGTCCTCTCCCCATCTCCCTCTCTCTTCTCTTCTCTCCTGTCTCTCCCTCTCTTAGAAACAATAGAAACAGAGTAAACATAGAATAGTAGTTGCAGGGAGTAGGCCATTCAGCCCTTCTCGAGCCTGCACCGCCATTCAATATGATCATGGCTCGATCATCCAGAACTCAGTTATCAAGTAACATGCCTTCTCTCCATACCTTGATCCCCTTAGCCACATGGGCCACATCCATATGCACTCTTAAATATAGCCAAGGATACTGGCTCAAACTCCTCTGTGGCAGAGAGTTCAGTGATCACAACTCTCTGTGTGAAAAAGTCTTTTTCATTCGGTCTTTAAAGGATTTCCCCCCTTATCTTTATGCTTGTGACCCTTGTCCTGGACTTCCCCAACATCGGGAACAATCTTCACTTGCATCTATAGCCTGTCAACCCCTTAAGAAATTTTGTTAGTTTCTATAGATCCCCTCTTCATCTCTAATTCCAGAGGAGATATAAACCGAGTAGATCTCGTCTTTCTTCATAAGGACAGTCCTGACTTCCAGGAATCAGTCTGGTGAACATTCTCTGCACTACCTTAAGGCATTAATGTCCCTTCCTCGATTTGGGTGAGACCAAAACTGTACGCAATTCTCCAGTGTGGTCTCACCAAGACCCAAGTACAACTGAAGTAGATACTCCCTGCTCCATGTAGCTCAATCCTTTTGCCTATGAAAGCTAACATTACCATTCGCTTTTTTCACTGCCTGCTGCTACCTGCATGCCTACTTTCAATGACTGGTGTTACCATGAACCCTGGTCTCGCTGCATCTCCCCTTTTTCCTAATCGGGCCACTCATTTTTTAATAATAGTCTGCTTTCCTGTTTTGCGCACCAAAGTGGATTACCTCAAATTTATCAATTATACTGAACTGCCAAAACATTTGCCCAATCACCCAGCCTTTCCAAAGAGTCACCAGATGGGGCAGTCTCTAGGATCCCCTCACAGCGAACACTGCTCCCCCCAGCTTAGTGTCATCGCTAACAGTGGGAGATTTTTGCATTCAATTTCCTCATCAAGATCATTTAATATATATTGTAAATAGTGGTGGTCAGCACTGAGCCCTGCGGTACCCAATAGGGTTACTGCCTGCCATTTGTGTAAAGGACCGTTTAACTCCTATCTTTGCTTCCTGATTGCCAGGCAAGTTCTCTCTCCCTACTCCAATAATGAACCCCTAATACGCGTATGTATGCTTAAGAGTTTGTATACTAATCCTTATGTGGGACCTTGTCGAAAGCCTTCTGGTAGATCCAGATATTCATCCACTGGTTCTCCCTTACCACGCTATAAGTTTATCCTCGAAAAATTCCACAAGATTCGTCAGACATGATTACCTTTGTAAATCCATGCTGACTTTGTCCAATGATTTCACCACTTTCCAAATGATGCTGCTATCCTCATCTTTAATAACATGGACTTCCAGCAGTTTTCCCTACTAACGATGTAAGACTTAATGGTCTGTTAATCCCGTTTTTCCTCTCATCCCTCCATATCTTAACAAAGAGGGGTCACAATTTTGCTACCCGCCAATCCTCAGGAACTATCTGAATCTAAGAGTTTTGAAAGATTATCACTAATGCATCCACTATTAGCCTGAGGCTTATTTCCTTAAGTACTTGGATGCAGCTTATCTGCCTGGGGATTTATTCGGCCTTTAGTCTATTTCAATTGACCCATCACCAATTCCCGAACGGACCTGTGATATTCACTCAAATTCCTCCTTTGACCCACAGTCCCTGCTATTTCAGGCAGATTATTTTATGTCTTCCTTAGTGAAGAACTCAAAGAACCTCAAAGTAGTGATTCAAAATGGTCGCCGTATCCTTGTTCCTCATGATCAAACTCACCTGTTTCTGGACTGGCAAGGGACCTACATTTGTTTTAACTAACCTCTTTCTCTTACATATCTATAAAAACTTTTGCAGTCAGTTTTTATGTTCCTGCCTGTTTTCTTCAAGTATCTATTTTTTACTTTCCTAATGTAAGCCCTTTTGTCTCGACTGCTGGTCTCCATGAATTTCTCCCAGTCCTCTGTTATGCATGCTTTTTCTGTGCTTACTTTGTACGCTTCATCCTTTGCTTTGATACATCCTGATTTCCCTTGTTATTCCCCGGATGCACCTACTTCCCGATTTATTCTTTTGCCAAACTGGGATGAAGACATTTTTGATAGTTACTCATGCAGTCTTTAAATGTTTCCATTGTATATCCACCGTCAACCCTTTTAAGATTAATTGACAGTCAATCTTGGCAATTCCGTTCTCATACCCTCAAAGTTACCTTTCCTCTCCTCTCCCTCTCTATCTTATCAGTTGTCTATCTCAGGTCTGTCTGTCTCTGTTGTCTGTTCTGTCGCTCTCTGTCTCACTCTGTCTCTTTCGCTCTCTCTGTCTGTCTCTTGTCTGTCTGTCTCTCCTCTGTTCTCTATCCGTCTCTGTCTCTCTTTGTCTCTCTGTCTCTGGCTGTCTTCTCTTCTCTCTGTCTGTCTCACTCTCTGTCTGTCTCTCTGTCTCTGTCTCTCTCTCTCTTTCTCTCTTCCCATCTCTCCCTAGTCCGACCTCTCTCCTCTCTCTCTTCTCTCTCTCTCTGTCTTTCTTGTCTGTCTTCTGTCTCTTTCTCTG